>OX465297.1:76346663-76946663 GCA_949987735.1 Leucophora obtusa | reverse complement strand
TTTTTAGTACTTTTATTTGCATATTATAAAATCTTAAAAGCCCTAAACACAATTACATTTTCTTAAAAAAAAGTGAAATCATGTTAAAATGGCACATTTTTGTTTAAAAAAAAATAGCTGTTGTTGAAAATGCATACTGTCAGAAAGCAAATTCGGTGACTACTTGGATGACGGGTTGTTGAAAAAAATTATCATATGACAATAAAAACATATAAATAATTAATACCTACAATTTAATGGAAAACCACTGACTACGCCTATCCATAAAAAAATGCAGAAACTAGATAGAGTCTGATCCGCAAATGATAATGTGTTTATAATTTTTAGAGGTAAAGGTTTATTCTTTTTCTTAACCTCAAATCTATTTAAAATTGATAAAATTGCATATTAATTACAATATTAATTGCAGCTGTCTATATTACGTTAAAACAACACTGTACTAAACTTTTCAAAAAGTTGATGCAGTTTTATGAAAAAATTCGTATTATTTATTGAAAATTACATACATCCAATGAAAAAGCTTTTTCGTAAAATTTGATTTGCATTAACTTTGTGAAGAAAACTTCATTAGTTTAGTGAAAACTTTCATTAAAACTCGTCCAATTAAATTCTGTCTGCGTAAATTACCTTAAAATTTGTTTAATGTTAATGGCCCTTAAAAACGAAAAGACTGAGAATTTAACAAATTATTTATGATATTCGCAGACTACTAATATTTATTTGCAGAATAAATTGGTATTTTCAAATGGAGCTTAACATTTTTTATATTGATGGCTCAATGTAAAAGGCTATTCTATTTCTTAATGTTAATAAATCAGCTCTTTCCCAATAAGCACATACATAGGTTTTAAAAATTCAAGTGCTTTAAATTTTGCTTGAAGTAAAGTATATTTCAAATTCTAGCATTTGTATATTTAAAAAAAATAGTTCAAACTTGAATTTTTGTTTCTCTTTTGCTGGAGTATGCTATTGAAATAAAATGTAATTAAAGTTTTATTCAAGCCTTGAAACTGGAAAACAGGGCTGGAATTGGACTTGTTGTCAACTTGAATTCCAGTGAAATTGTTTATAGGGTTGTGTTTTTATTGATAAAAAGTTAAGAAAATACTTTAATTTTGCATTAAACGATTAATCGATTAATCGCCAATTTTCTCGATTAACCGACCCGAATAACCGGTTAATTAATTTTAGTGATTTTTCGAATAATGCATTAACCGATTAACCGCCTATGTCGAATAATTGGAAACACTAATATTTTCAGAGTTGCAATATGGACAGAAAAAATATATAAAACTGTGACTCCGCTAAAATGTGACTGCTTAAATATTTGTCACAAAATTTCCTAGTCAAAATGATTTTTATATAATCATTTATGATTTTATACAATTATATCTCGTAGAGTATTGTGAAAATTATATTTTTATATAATTATATCAAAAGATATTTAATTATATAAAATCATATTAACCAGATCCACCATTTCCCGGATCAAATTATATATGGTTTAACATAATTATGTCTAAAAATATATTACTAGATCCGAAAAATGGTGGATATTGTTACTATGATTTTATATAACTAAATATATTTTGATATAATCATATACAATTATACTAGTGCTGGTAATAATATGAGTAGTGGGTATCGAGTATTTGTCTTTTTTTTGGGTACTCGATACTCAAAACTATTTCCTGGGCTGTAACGATTTTTCATCATAATTTTTGATAAAAATGCATACACCAGAATTTTGGAGTTATCTATTAATTATAATGCGAAAAGAATAATGTTATTTATACTCAAATGAATGTTGGACTGCATATAATCATCCAGTATAACAGACTTGAAGTTTTTCTGCAGCATGTAACATTATCGAGATGAGAAAGGATGTCTTTAATAAGATTTAAAAAAATGTTGTAAACTCCTTTCCTTATTTTTACACCAAACAATTTAACGAGTGAGAAAACCAATGACATATTTGGATTCACATTGTAGTAGTGTTTCCAATTATTCGACGTAGGCGGTTAAATTATTATTCGAAAAATGCCTCAAATTGAATAACCGGTTATTCGGGTCGGTTAATCGAGAAAATTGGCGATTCATCGATTAATCGTTTAATACAAAATTAATGTATTTCCTTAATTTTTTATCAATAAAAACACAAAGATCTGCCTGTATTTGTTAAATATCAACGTGGTATATAAACTCGCTATATTTAAAACAACTTTCAATATTCTAAGGTTGAAAAGTTTTGGAATCTGAGATTTTTTTTAATTAAAAATTTTCTTAGTAGACAAAGGTCTGCAAAAATGTTGCTAAAGCTACTAAAATATCATTGAAAATGGCAAAAAGAATTGCTGAAAGATTTTTGGTTTGGCAAATATTAGTAATTTAAGAACAATAGTAAATACTGCCGCAAAAAAATTAATATTGCATTTAAATAAATGTTATATCTAAAGCTTTGAAGATTTTATTAAGATTCTTCCCTCTCCCCTGAAGAAATAAAAATCGAGACCTCGATATAAAAAAAAATAGTTGAGTTGAATTTCAGTTACCGAAAATACTAATTTACGCTGCAAAAATTTTCTAAGGGCCATTAATAATAAAAAAATAACCTAAAGTTTGAGCGAACTTACGCAGATAGCATTTCGTCAGACGAGTTTTAATGAAAATTTTCAGTAAGCTAATGAAGTTTTCTTCCCAAAGTGAATGACAAAGCTTCATTATTTTTATGAAGCTCTTTTTAATAAAACTTTTTTTGGGTGTATAAAATTTTTAATAAATAATATGAAATTTTTCATAAAATTTTATCAAAAACTGCATCAGTTCAATGAAAACTTTCAATGGACGAATTCCAGCGAAACTTAATTGAATCAGTGTAAAAATTCATAAATAGCATGTACACAATTTCCTTAGTGTGCGGTTATAGATGTCAAATTGCATATAAATTTCAATTTCTTAACTTTCATTTTCTGCTTTTTGGTTATTTGTTTTAATTCGAATAAAAATTTAATTTCATTGAAACGGGTTCGGGTTCCATTTAGGGATGCCGATCCCGAAATCCCGATCCCGAAAATCCCGGGATTTTCGGGATTTAGAAATCCCGAAATCCCGGGATTGGACTTGAAAAAATCCCGGGATTTCCGATTTCATTATTTGGCATATTTTACCTCTTTTTGTATTTGTTTTTATTGTTATATTCGACCAAAATCACATAAATCTAATATCTTATTAAATGTTATTAAAAAACTAATTTTTCCTATTCATACACTTATAAAAAAAATTAGTACAAAAGTCAAACGCTAAACGCGTTCTGATTAAATTGAACTAATTTTTCTGTTATTTTCTCTAAAAAAGTCCGTAGAAATAGGTCAAAATTCTGCTAAAATAACAGGAAATAGTACATGTATTTGCGCCAGCACAATTTTGACCTGTGCATTTGTACGTAATTTTTTTATGAGTGTAAGTAATAGATTCAAATATATTACAGATTGAATAAATCTGAATAAAAACCTTAATAATTTAAAAACTTTTATTCAGCTGTGAAACTTTTAAAAATCATAATTCAGCTTTATTTATTCTTTAAACGGATATGTTTTTATTTATTTTATTGATGATTTGCTAAAATCATAACTTCATTCAAAATAATTTTACCGACTAAAAACAGCAAGTTTTTGTTAAATTATAAAAATCTCACAAACTGCCTTTCTGAAATCAGCAGAGGTATGTGTTTAATATAGTATGTAATGTTAGTTGATTTAAAAAAACTAATAGTCACTAAATATTTCTGATGATTTCGGCAGAGTAGTTTGTATTTGCATTCAATAAATTTTTTACAAATATAACTAAAAATTTGTAGATAAGCAGTGTTTCGGCTAGTTAAAAAGTTTCTTCAGAAGTAAATTGTAATTTGAAATTTACTTAAATTTAACTCATAAGTATATTACTTACATGTCGGAAATTTAACAATTGTTTAGCAAACAAGTTCTGCTGATTTCAGTAGATTTAATCGCGGAACCTTTTTTACTAATTTTAAGTAGCTTTCTCTGCTATATTTACATACTTATTTCTATGAATGGAGTTTCTGTTTAAAGCCAGATTCACAATGCTGTAGTACTCCATATTTTTTGTATCATGCTATCTCTATTTTATATACTCCACTATGCAGCGAGGAGTACTCCAGCATTGTGAATCCGGCTTAATTTGTTTATTTCTTCATACTACAAAAAATAATGAGTAGATTTATAATGAATTATTTTAATTTGTAGGATTTATTTGAGCTATTTGGTTTTAAAATTAAAAATATGATGAAACAAGAAAATCCCGAAACCCCGAAAAATCCCGAAATCCCGAAAAATCCCGGGATCCCGATAAATCCCGGGATCCCGAAAAATCCCGGAATCCCGGGATTTCAATTTTCAAAATCCCGAATCCCGGGATTTGTAAAAACCAGTCCCGTTCGGCATCCCTAGTTCCATTGTATTCTAGTGAAACATGTCGTAGAATTTATGCGGTTTTGAACCAGGGGTGCGCGTTTCATAGCACATATTCTTATGCTCTTTAATTTAGTCGTCACTGAGACAGCGACGAGTGCACATGCTTAACGGGTGTTTTGATATTTTTTTCATGTGCATTAAAAAAAAATAATTACGACATTCAGAAAATATATGACGAAAAATGTTTTTGATATCATGCAATGCCGTTTACGTTATAAAACTTTTCAGGAATCTAGGGAATATGTTATTAAAAGACATTATGCTTATTTCCATAGTAAAATCTTTCATAGTATACCTTTAATAGAAATAAAGAAAACAAAATTGTCATAAAAGTATTAACATAGAAGATTTTGTTTAAAATCTATCAAAATAGGTTGCAAAAAATGTCATTAAGATTGTATAAAAATATGGAGATTAACAAATATGTAAAAGACATATTTTTTAATTCGCTCAATTGTTTTTTTCAGTACAGATCTCTCTTGCTCACTAATGCAATTGCAAATCAATTTTGCGCATCCCTGTTTTGAACCGATTGTACACACTCTCTTGAGAGAAGTAAGAAAAGCTAGAGTTCTTACAGAATTAATATGTCAATTGTGTGACACAGTTTTACAACAAATGCAACCTTGTCTTAAGGGACATGGAAATATAATTTAGTTTTAATTTTTAAAAGAATTAAAACAGAAATGAAGCATTGTCTATTGTATTGTATTATTTGGGCTTTTCGCGATGTTTTTTAAAGCTCTTTTTTACAAATAGAAACTTTGATATTTTGTTAAAATATTTGCAAACAATTTTTATTAAAGTTTATCAGTCTTATAAAACAGATTACGTGTCTCGCTGGTGCAATGCCGACTTGCTTGGAGTTCCTCCAAAAAAGGTATTTAAAGGCTTAAGGACCTCTTTTTCTCGATTCTTAAAGAATTTGGTGGTATTTTTAGTTAGTATTTGTTTTTCTAAGCTTTTCTTGCATTTTTTAGCCAATGCTAAGAAAATTATGAAGTTTTGGGAAAAAATAAAGGAAAAATTCCATATTAAAAATGTAACCGGTTAATCGACCTATTTTAACCGATTATTCGGGTCGAATAATTATTTGAGTTTTAAATTATTTGTTTCGACATTAACCGAAATAGAGGCGATTAATCGAGGAATCGGTTAATCGATTAACCGAATTGGAAACACTACCTTGTAGGCATCATACGATTTTGTTTCGGAAAGAAAATTCTTATAAAGCGTTTCTGAAAGAAAACGAAAAAAGTAACCAAATGTAAACTCCGTTACTGTAAACTCCGTAACCAAAATTTTTTGCATCAGATTGCATTCAAAAAAATTTAGGTAAATATTTAAAATATTTTAAAATAACCATAAACAGAGGTGATTCAACTAATATTTATGCGTCAAAAGATGATTCAACTAATAATTTTGCGGAAAATCAAAAAAGATCAGTTTTTTACCCTAAACTGCTGGAGCGAAAAACGATTGATTTTGCATTTCATTGGTTTGGAATCGATATTTCGAGCCATTACTGACATTAGTTTGACAAATTAAATTTGTTTCACACAATTTAAAAATTTAAGAATTGCGAAATGTTATGTTTTTAATATATTATTTTGAAACTTCGCAACCGCTGATTGGATTTTAAAAAAGAACCAAAAATAAAAAATTAAAAAAAAGTAATTTTTTTTCGCGGAATGAATTGTATTTTTATTCGCGGAACCGCCAATTTGATAAACACAAATTGTATATTATTGGAATTCATGTTGAAAACCCAAATTGTATATTATTGGAATTCATGTTGAAAACCCAAATACGAAAAACTAATAGATTGAAGAAAATGCGTACGCAAATATTTTTTGTTATATCTTGCTTGCGAAAATGTAAACTCCGTTACCACAAAAAAATTAAAATTGTGCAAAAAAGTTATTGCGACAACTTGTAGAAGAGATTTTTTCCAATTAGGTTTATTATGACCAGGGCAAGTTTTTTTTGGCATTTAAATGCCATTTTTTTTCACTTATTTTGTAAAAATGTCATTTTTACAAATCCTTGCCAAAAAAAGGAATTTTGTCTATTTTTTTTAGACTTTTCATTATAAAAATGCTTTAAAATTCAGTAAAAACTAGTGTTTCCAATTCGGTTAATCGATTAACCGTTTCCTCGATTAATCGCCTCTATTTCGGTCAACTGACATCTTAATTCTGTAGAAACTCTACCTTTTCTCACATCTCCAAAGAAAGTATAATCGATTCAAAACCACATCAATTCTACAACATGTCCAACTACACCATTTTCAGTTTTATTTCAAAATTGTTTAAAAATGTTTTAAAATTATCCAAATATATTTTAAAATTGTCTAAAAAGGTTTCAAAATTGTCTAAAATGTTTCAAAATTATCCAGAAATTTTTTAAATTCTTTCAAAAATGTTTTAAAATTTTCCAAAAATCACCCAAAATTGTTCAAAAATGTTTTGGAATTATCCAATAATCTGTCTAAAAAATTAAAATTGTCTAAAAAACTGTCTGCATTTCAAAATTGTCCAAAATGTATTTTAAAATTTTCAAAATGTATTTCAAAATTACAAATATATTTTAATATATTTTATTTGTATTTAAGAAAATTATATTTGCATTTTAAAATTGTTCAAATACATTTCAAAATTATTCACTTACATTTAAAAATTTTAAATCTGTATTTCAGAATTCTAAAATTGCATTCAAAATAATTCCATTTGTATTTCAAAATTCTCTAAATGTATTTCAGAAATTTCCAAATGTATTTAAAAAGACTCTATTTATATTCCAAAATTTTCCAAATGTATTTAATAAAATTCCAATTGCATTTCAAATTTTTCCAAATGTATTTCAGAAATTTCTACTTTTATTTTAAAAGCATTTTTACAAACATGTTTTCTCTTTCATAATGAAAATTTTATAGGAATTATGAGACTTAAGAGAAAGAGAAAGCATGCATGTTTAAAAAAAATGCTTTTAAAATAAAAATAGAAATTTCTGAAATACATTTGGAAAAATTTAGAATTTTATTAAATACATAAATACAGAAGGGAATGTTAGCTCAAACTTTAATTTTGTTTATTGTCAATGTCCCTTAAAAACGGAAAAAGACTAATAGCGGTATTCATAAGTTAAAACTAACGACTAACATCCAGTGCACAAATTTTTATACACACAAATTCTCATTAGGGAAAGTTGTGCAGTCGTTATTTTTAACTTATGAATACAGCCCTGAGAAATTTAACAATTGTTTATGATATTCTTTAGTCTACTAACTCAACTATTCAGAAAATTTTTTTGCAAATTTTTGTAGAGTAAATTGGTATTTTCATTTAACTAATATTTTACTCAAATGGAACTAAATTTTTTTATTTCTTCAGGGGAGGAGGAAGAACGAACTTTGGATAATAATTTTTGTAAATGCAATATTATATTAATTGTAGTATTGATTAAATGTGCATTCAAAGAAATTTTGTATCCCAAGTTTTACAGATTAAAAAAAAAATTCGTAAGAAGTAAAAAATCTACCTTGAGTTATGCTATTTTTAACTTACTAATAATTAGAAAAGAATCTCCTAGTTTCAGCAGTTTTTCTTGTGACATTTTTAAATAATTTTTAATAGCTTCAGCTATATTTTACATAAATTTTTCTATTAGTATAGGGTGACAATTCGTACTGATTTGATCAGTACATGTACTGATTTTTAGTCACGTATACTGATGAACAAATCGTGTACTGATTTGTACTGATTTTTTGAAATTTGTACTGATTGTACTGATTCTTAACATTTAAAAAAATATTGCATTTTTTCAATACGAAAAATCAAAATACAAATTGAATCTCCGTAAATCGAATAAATTTTTTGTCTAAAGTAAACGAAGTAATCAAGGGAATTCATTTAATTGAACACGTTAAATTCCAATAATAATTTAAGAATTAATTCAATTGTAATATTAATTTTATCAAATCCAATTAATTAATTTACTGACGAATGCCTTCATTTTTTATAAATCGAAAAAGAACTCACTCAATTTATGAACGGTTTCACTCAACCGTTCATTGATTTAAAAAATATTTTTCCGATCAGTGGTTTCAGAAAAAATCTTTCCCTTATGTGATTTGAATAAAATTTGTACAGTTTAGTGATTTAAAATCAAATTTTTACCGTTCTGTTAATATAAAAAATATTTCGGTTTCTACAATAGCAAATCAGTTGATAAAACAGTTATTTGGCTGTGCCAACAACATTGCAATTGTCCTCAGAAGTATTGGGTTGTAGCAACCGAAATGGTAATCAGTACGATTCTGTTTTCTGGGTGTAGGAAACGTCATCATAAGCTAAATATTTTTCGTAGAAAAAGTCCTTAAAATCTGAATGTTTTTATGTGGGTATTTCGGAAAGAAAAATATCTAAAATCTGAGGGTTATATGATAGAAAACAGTTCACAAAACCTAAAAATTGTCTTCAAATCATTTTATGTAGGAAAAGCAGCCACAATGTAAACGGTTTTCTATGACAGAAATTAGTAATGAGAAAACAGATTTGTTGTCAAGGCGGAATTTGTAGCCAACCGTTTGGTTTGTAGTGTTAATCAAATATGCCGTTTGTGTCTACATAAAGTTAGTTTAGACAATGTAATTTGTTTCTGACAACAGAAATTCGCTGGCCAATTACAATTCGGTAGTATTAACCAAAGAATTTTAATATAATTCTTTTTTTTCTTTGTGAATATATTTAAAAAAATTTGTACTGATTTGAAGTCAGAAAAAAATGGTCACCCTATATTAGTATAAAGGCACATATACACGGGAAAAAAAACTCGCTAGACTTTATAAAAATGCAGCGCTATATAAGTCTACGAAATGTAATCTCTAGGCCATTGACAATTGCTGTCATATATAATTTCTTTAATTAGTAACAATTTTTAAGATGTCTTGTAACATTATTGAACTTCTCAGTTTATTAACTGCACCTTTTGGTATTTGGAGAAAAAATTATTCTTTAAAATACAACAATTTTAATGCAAACAACAACTTGACAACTAGAGATGATACATTTACGATAAAAATTAGTGCCAACTATATTAGAGATGACAAATTTAGCGCAAACTCTACGAGTT
Organism: Leucophora obtusa; assembly: GCA_949987735.1. Lineage (NCBI taxonomy): Eukaryota > Metazoa > Arthropoda > Insecta > Diptera > Anthomyiidae > Leucophora > Leucophora obtusa. The sequence goes on along the minus strand of OX465297.1, from coordinate 76,937,037 downwards.
TTCTATCCCGTGTAGATGTGCCTTAAGAAATGTTTCAATTTAGATAATCTCAGATTCCGAAACTTTTCAACCTTAAGGTACATATACACGCGAGAGAAACTGCTAGATATGGAGCAAAAACACTCCAAAATAGCTAAACTCATTCAAAATAGAGCTAATTAGAGGTGATTTTTGTTTTATCTCTAGCATTTTCTCTCTAGTGTAGATGTGCTTTTTTAATTTGAAAAATTTTTTTAAATACATCGTGTTCATGTGTCATGTTGATATTTAACAAAAACAGGAAGCTGTTTGGTTTTTGTTGGTAGAAAGAAATAAAATAAAATAAAATAAAAGTAATTCAGTTTCAAATAAATGTTATTGGGACGTAAAATAAGTCGCAAACGCATGAATCCGTCCTAACACAAAAAAAAATAAAGAACTTCAAGTCAGATACATTCATTAGATGGTAAGTTTAATTAATTTTACTATATATTTTAAAGATGGTTTTTGTAAGGAAATGCAATTAAGAAATAAATATTTAGTGACACATTTAGTTGTTGGCAGAAAAGTGTGCGAACTTGCATTGTGTGCAAAACACCATCGTGAAAACAATCTGTTAAACCTTAAATAATTTATTGTTTCTTTTAATGTATTTGCACTTTATTATTGGCGATTGTTGTGAATTGATGAACTGGATGGAGAGTAAACTGCACCAGACGTTAATATAGTGCAAATTTATATAATCGATGATATTATTAATAAATTAAAAAAAAAACTACTGCTGATAATTAATAAAAAAGGGTAAATTTAGGTAGATATATAAGTCCGAGTTTGTTTAAAAAACGGTACGGATACGGACAGAAAACGGCATTCTATAAACGGAGTCAATCCGTTATTTACACGACATATCGGTCCGGAAACGGTCCGGCATTGACGGACTCTCTACGGACTTGTCCGTTTTTTAGATGACAGAACGGTCCGTAAACGGTCCGTCCTTGACGGACTTTAAACGGACTTGTCAGTTTTTAACACGACATAACGGTCCGTAAACGGTCCGTCATTGTCGGACTTTCAGAATCAGTTTCGATGTTCCTTATGTTCCTTTTTCTGGTCCGTATACGGATCCAGAAAACGGTACGTAAACGGAGTTGGATTCCGTTTATGACGGACCGAAAACGTTGCGTAAACGGAACGAATTGTTTGTTGGGTACATTAATTTTGTTTTAAACGATTAATCGATTAATCGGCAATTTTCTCGAATAACCGACCCGAATAACCGGTTAATCAGTTTTAGTGATTTTTCGAATAATGCAATAACCGGTTAACCGCCTATGTCGAATAATTGGAAACAGTAGTAAAAACTCAATCTTTGTAAATAATTTTTGGAAAAAATTAAAAAAAACGATATTTTTTAGAGTTGATTTATAGGAAGAAAACATTTTTATTGAAAAATTTAACAGACACAAGGGAATCATATTTAATATTTAACAAAACTCCAGATTTTTTTTTAAATCATACTAATATTCGGCGAATGCACTTTAGCAGTTCAACGATAAATTCCTTCATTGTTGTATTTTTGTTAAAAACATTCTGAAAGACACTTAAGTCAACTATTATACTTTAAAATTTTTGGAATAAGCGTGCCATTTTTGTCGATAGTCCAAGACTAATATGGACTAAATATTTATCCGAATCATCAAATTTAGAACAAAATGGCATCGATTTGTAGTTGCATATTTTTGCATATTTTGTCATAAATGCATGTTTTTGCATATTTTGACTTTAAATGCATATTTGGTGCCTTTTTAATGCATATTTTGTGCTTTTTAATGCATATTTGTGCATATTTTTAATTTTTAGGAGCATTTTTTATTTTGTAAAAAGATATAAAAAATTCAAATTTTTATATTTTGATTCAATCAAAATAAACATTCTTAAAAACCTTATTGACCTATGGAAAATCTTCAGGTTCTGTGTCCGTTTGCAAAATAACTAACTTTATATTTTTAAGTTTTAAATTGCATTATTTTTGCAAAAATATAATAGTTTTTAGTGCATATTTCTTATATTTTTAATGCATATTTTTCTTTTTTAGCCGCATATTTTAGGCGCATATTTTCCGTTTTAAGTGCATGAAATTCCTTGCACTAGTTATCAACAACTCAACTTAGACTAACATCAACGAAATTTACCAATGCTATTTTTATCCTTTTGTTATTATTACTCTTTTTTGCTTTGAACCTTAATTCTTTAGATATCTCAGCTGATTCTATTCAACTCTGTGTATGATAAACACAGATTTTTGAATTACAACGAACCGTTAAATTTAAATTTAAATGTATGTTATTAAATTATATTTTTGCACCGCGTCAATGTGTTTAAGATGAATGGGGGAAATGTTTTTAGTTGATCTGTTATTTGTTAAGGCAGAATGCCCATTGCCTTTAGAGTTTGCTAAAAACCGAAAAATTTGAAAACCGCGGTTTCGGTTTTTAAAAATTGTGAAAACCGCGGTTTCGGTTATTTTTCGGGTTTCTTGTGGCATTAATTGTTTTAAAATAATTAAATATGTATAAAAATTAAATACGTATTTTAACTCGTTCAAGATATTTATTAAAATTCGATTAAATTTCTCACTCGAATAAATGCAATAACGCCATTTCAAGACCTTTGTGGGAGAAGAAAAAAAAAAGACGCGGAAGCTCGTTATAAATTAAGGGGGTTATTTTGTAATACGCAACGCCTTGCGTTGCGTTGTTTTCCATACAAATTGTTTTTGTAACAATAACAATTTACACACAAATCAACGCAACGTCAGGCGTTGCGTTTTACAAAATAACCCACTAAATTTTTGTATTTTTTTGTAGGCAACTAAAGCTGTATTTTTCAAGAGTTTAAATTTAAATTTTAGCAATTTGGTTGAAAAAACATAAAGGTAAAATTTAAAAATTTTGTACACTACGCTTTGAAAAATACGTTGTGAAATACGCCACTTGACTTTTTGGTGTATTTTTTCTAAAATTATAAGACTTAGTTTGTGTTATCCGTAATAATAAAAAAAATTCTTTAAAGTAATATTTAATGTAGAGAATGGAATTTTGTAAAATAGAAGCTGAGCCATTTTCGAAATTCAATAATATCCCAGCTAACGTTTTTCCGAGAGCTCAGAATTTATGATTGAAAAAAGACTCTAAAATATGATAAATTTCAGGGTGCTCAAACTTTGGATGTATTCAAAATGTTTAAAAAATGTTTTCATTGCTCACAAATGTCTCAAAAATAATTCATAAATGACACATAATGGCTCGGAAAATTCAAAATTTTCCAATAATGCTCATAATTCGGAGTATTTTGTTAGACATAAAAGTGCGCTCGGAAAGACGCTTCATCAGTGAAGAAATACACCGTCATGTAGCTATGATTTAATAAGGTCTTAGGACTGTTATGAGTCTTTTCGGGTGCTAATTGTACACTGGAATGCAATTAAATAATTATTTTAAGTGGTTAAAGTATTTATTAAAAACCGACTTATTTTTGTCGGTTTTCGGTTTCGGTTTCGGTTTTAAGGCTTGAAAAACCGCGGTTTCGGTTTCGAATGAAACCGAACAGCAAACTCTAATTGCCTTGCTGGTCTTATCGAATTTTTTCAATAATTTTTATTCTTTGTAATTTACTTGTAAAAATTGTATCATCTTTCTTTGATTTGAAAATAATTTAAACAGAAAGTGATATTAATTTATGATCTTGAGTCAAACTAAAATAACATTCATTCAATAATTAATATCGTTAACAAATACCACGTCCTAACATTTTATCTTTATTCCCTTCGATATTTTATTCTTAAAAATAGCTTTTATAATTAATTTTTGGGCTTGAAATGTGGTTTTGTGCGTTCCAGGTATTGTGAGCAATTTTACCATTTTTTGAGATTATTATTTGTTTACTCTCATTTTACCAGACTTTACCCAGAATTACGTGGAACAAACCTACTGTTTGATTTTATTTGGGAGCAGTGTTACCCAAAAACTTTTAGCTTATTCCCATTTTAAATGTTTAAATCCCCAATGTTATACCCAGTTCATTTCAATTTAAACAAAAAATCAAAAAAGGAGCTAAGTTAGCATCGCTCTTAAGTTCAGAAAATTATTAAGAAATATGTGAGCAAATCAAATAAAATTTAATATCTTACGAAGAAATATTTACGTTTTCACTCGAACTTTAAAGGCCTCAAATCTTTGTTAAAATTGTGAAACTAAAAAAATTGTATTATAAGAAAGACAAATCACAATTAAGCTGAAATGTCACCGTTTCAAAATAAAAGTCGTATATTAAATTTTCTAGAGAAAACATTTTACACAATTTTCACACGAACTTCATTATAGTGAAGTCTTTTTTTCTAAAATTTGTAAATCTAGTAAGGTGTAAGTTCTAGGGCTCGTAAACTCTTTTGAACATTAAGTTTGCATAAGTCGAGTTCACACGATTCAGAAGGTACATAAAAGGTTATATGAAAACCCCTGGTACTTTTTGAGCCTACACAAAATTTATTTTATCTGAGTCCTTTGCATGTAACAATTTCAGTATTTGGAAAAAAATTTTTTGATTAACTATTGAGCTTGGTTGCTTTTCGTTATTTCAAGATTTATAAATATTTGGAGAAAATTTCTTCAATAATTCAAATATTTTGTAGAAATTTTGAAATTCTTTAACAGACCTAATTTGATCGACTTTAATTTGAAATAATACGCATATAATTTATACGAAAATTCTTCTTATTTTGGGCCTAAAACTAAATCTTTTAAAATTTACAAATTTTTTAATTTGTCCCCAAAACGAAGTCGAAATCCCTAATTGGGGACCAAATTCCCTTACCTAACAACTCTGTAAAACCTCATTTGACATAAAAAAATCCTCCCTTGAGAAAATTTCCCACATGCTAGCGACATCTACAGTTTGTTAACAAAATTATCGATGTTGCATCTCTATATTATATGTCTCTGCTTTTACCTGCTATTAAAAATAAAAACTTTACAGATATAGATAAATTTGGAAAAAAATATAACTATGTAACTAGTTTGAAAAATTAATAGTTATATTTTTTTTTCAAATTTATCTATATCTGTAAGGTTTTTATTTTTAATAGTAAAAAGCTTTATTTTTGAATCATGTAGGTTGATAAGCAGCATCCGGTTTCTAATTTGTTTATTTTTACTAGCACACGCTGTAAAATTGCTTATTTAAAAATTTTATTTGTACATTATTGTTTTCTTCTATTGAACGGCACAAAACAGGCTTTGAATTCAGTGAACTTATTTTATTTTTTTTTCAATTCAGTGAACTTATTTTATTTTTTTTCAATTCAGTGAACTTATTATTATTTTTTTTAATTCACTGAACGAAAATGAAATTGAACGAATTCAGTAAGGAATTAATTAACTTTTTTTCCGTTCGATTTATAAAATTGAACGTGTTCACCAGTGAATTAATTCATTTGATTTAATAAAAAGAACTATTGCAATTGAATTAATTCCTAACAAAATAAATCGAACGAAAGCAAATATGAATTAATTCCATTCAATATATGGTGCTTAGTGAATTAATTCATCGAATTTTTAATTCAGAATTGAAAAATTGAATTAAGGAATTAATTCTTCAAAGCTCTGATTACCTGTACATCAGAATTATATTTTACAAGTATTGCAAGAGAATTTTGAAATATCCGATCTTGGAGAAGTCAATTTTTATTTAGGTATAAAAATCGAGAAGGGGAAAGACAGATTTTTCAGTATAAATCAAGAACACTATATTAAAAATCTTGTAAAAGATGCTGGTGTTGAGGATGCTAAAGCCTCCAAAATTCCGATGGATACTGGTTATATTAAAGAAGATACCCGAAGTGATTATTTGCCTAACAATGAAATTTATCATCATCTAATAGGAAGTTTGCTTTTTCTTAGCGTTAATACAAGACCAGATATTGCAACGCCAGTTTCAATTTTGAGTAGAAAAGTAAGCAAGCCTACATATCGAGAATGGAATGAACTAAAGAGATTGATTAAATATTTAAAGGGTTCAATAAATATCTTTAAAATTAATATTAACTTGCGATAATATGAAAGGATTATATGGGTTCGCTGATGCCGATTGGGCTCAGAATAAAACAGATCGGAAATCGAATAGTGGATTTTTCTTCAAGTACAATGGGTCATGTATATCTTGGTGTTGCAGAAAACAAGATTGTGTCTCGCTCTCATCAACAGAAGCAGATTATATTGCTTTATGTGAAGCTGCTCAATAAGCAATATGGCTGCGAAGATTAATGAATGATTTTGAAATATACCAAACACAGCCTGTAGTTATATATGAAGATAAGTTGCTTAAAATTGGTACAAAAAGAGCGGTTTAGTTGACGGAGCAAACATATTGAAACGAAATATTACTTTATAAAAGATTTAAAAGATAAAGAAATTATAGACCTTGTGTATTGTCCGACAGAGTATATGGGAGCAGATATTTTAACAAAACCATTACATTCAATCAAGATTAAACTATTCGGGGAACTATTGGGTTTATTTTCCAGTTAAATTGGGAAGGGGTGTTGGTATGACAATTTAACTTGTTAAAATGGAACACTATACAAATACTTTGTAACAAGTTTTTTGTTTTTAAATATTCTTTGTAAACTTGGTCAACTTCAATTTTGATAATATTTTTTCTAATTGTTTTTAAAAACTAATTTCTAAATAAATTAATTTTTGGTTTGTAATATAAACCTTTTGCATAAATAACGGTTTATTCATTTGGGAATATGATCGTATTCACGAGAATTCGATGACAATGTTAAACTCACTTGTGAGCCAGAAATAACAGATTTTCTTGTTTGAGACTCATTCATTTTAATTGCACTTATTGAAGATTCTCCAAGTTTAAAATAGACAAATATCTTTCAAAATTGTCTATGTGATCTAAAATTACCATTTTTCTTTCTAATGAAATTACTGTCTTTTTTTCTTGTTTTATTCATTTCTTTTAAGAAAACCTTTAAAAAATAAGAAAAAATTTTTTATTTTAAATTAAATAAGAATTATTAAAGTTTTAAAAAATGCAACCGAAGTCGATTTTAAAACCGCATAACTTCAAATCCGCATAAAAAAATACCCTTAAAAAGAGACTTAAGTGTAAATGGAAGAACTACAGCTATGGACACTTTTATGTGTTAAGAAACATAATTATTTATTTTGAAAAATAAAACAAAAATAAATTTTTTTTTATTTCATATACGGGAAGTGTTATTATTGATGATTGTAATTCATTCTTTATTTAAATAAAAATCCTTCAACTATTTTATATATATTGGTAAATGTATAAACTAATAAAAATACCAGGACTTCTATTTTGTGCTGTATCCATTATTATCAATAACCGCTTCGCATCTTCTTTGCATACTCTCAACTAATCTCTGGCATCTTTCTCTTGGAATAGAATACCAGGCTTCTTGAATACCAGCCCAAAGTTCGGTGGAATTTTCGTAATTGTTTTGCGAAACTTTTGTTTTTACATCATTCCATAGATTTTCTATTGGATTAAGGCCCAGACTTTGGGCCTTAATCCAATAGAAACCTTAATTTATTCTTGTAAAAACCAATCCTTCACTATATTCGACGAATGCTTCGGATCATTGTCTTGCATAAATGTCCACTTAACTTAACTGGCATATTTTCATAGGCAAATGGCTCAATAACATTCTTAAGAATGCTCAAATATTGAAACCTGTCCATTTTGTCCTCTACTTTTACGATAGGCCCAACACCACGCCATGAAAAAGTCCCCCATACCATAATATTACCCCCACCATGTTTCAAGGTCTTCCGAGTGTACTTAATGTTTAAAGCCTGGTTTTTTGGGCGGTGTACAAATGTTCTACCATCTAGTCCGACGCGATTTACCTTCGTTTCATCGCTCCAACGCACATTTTCCAAAAGGACAACTCATTTCCTTTGTGGGTTTTGGCAAAATCAATACTTTTCTTAATATTTTTTCTTGAAAGAAGAGGCTTCTTTCTACTTATTCGTCCAAATAAGTTTGCTTCATTCATTATTCTTCTTACTAACCTGTCTGACACTTGAACGTTCAATTTTTCGCTGATTTCATTATTTATTTGACGGGAGAACATAAAAGGGTTGAGTTTGCTTTTGCGTTCTAGAGTCCTGTCCATATAAGTTGTAGTTTTACGACGGATTGGCTTACGTTCTTTATTTTGCGTATATTTGTTGTCGGCAGCACATAGACGAATAGCATTGTATACCATATTTGGCGAACACTTTAGTATTTTAGCAATTTCAGTTGGAGATTTCATCTCGTTGTGGAATTGAGATATAAGTCTTCGTTTTTCTGGATTACAATGTTTTCCACGTCCCATATTGGTACAATTAGAAAAGAATTTACTTATTTCAAACGCAAATTATGAAAAGAAAATTATTACTAAGTGCATCGAGTAAAATTTTGACAATTATTGCAAGTGTCCTATTTTTATGTCCAAGTCAAATATGAACAAAGTAAAGTAATTTTGTTGTAAATATTTGCATGTTTTAAATATTGCAAAGTTTTATATATAATCTGAGACTACTTGATTAGAGTTTACTATAATAAAAAAGAAATATAATTATTAAGAGAAATGCATGAAGATAATTTTGTCCTATTTCTATGTCCATAGCTGTATATCCAATGAACGATAAATGGCAAACAAATTAAATTAATTTTTTATAAACAGTGTACAAGAAATAGTTGATAGCATACCAATCGTGCAATATGAAAATCTTATAAATGAAAATCCACAACTTATCTTTAAATTTGAGATTATTAATACACTCAAAAAAATAAGTTAGTAGAAAAATTAGTAAAACGTCTTGTATATCAAGTGTACTAGTTTTCAGCAAATTTTTTTTCCTGAAATGCCGTTTTCAGCAAAAATTTTTGTTATATTTTTTTAGCACTAAACTAATTTTGAACTAATGTTTTACTAATTTATTTTGCTACAAAAATTGTGCTGATAACCGCATGCATAGCGTGGACGACAACCAGATAGACAAGATGTAGATGTCGCAGCTTGTCTGGAAACGGAAATGACAAAAAATTAAAAACAACTCTACACGTATTAGGTGTGTTTCTTTACTTTTTGGGTAAAGTTCGGTAAAATGAGAGTAAGCACAAAATCCTCTCACAAAATGACAAAATTACCCAATAGTACAGGAACGCAAAAAACCACTTTTCTAGCCCAAAAACTTATTTCAAAGAATAATGTTAAACAGTGATGGGACTTCAAAAATTTTGTTTTGTGCCAAGTGTGTGACTAAAATGTGCCAAATAGGCCTTTATTGTGCCAAAACTCAATTTTCACTTAGAAACCGTGTTTTCAACTTTCATTTTGTAAATGCATTCTTATGGAATTAATTCTATTTTGAATTCTTATGGAATTAATTATATTTGAATGAATTAAAATTTTCTTTCAATTAAAAGGTGAATGATAAATTAAATTCATCCGATACTTATTAAAGATTTGGGAATGCAGCCAATGAATGAATTCATTAGGAATGGTTGCACGGAATGGTATACATATAAACATTTTCTAAAACTGAATTAATTTTTTTATGAATTAAACTTAAATTAATTCTTTCGAAGATCTGAGATAAATTTATAGCATTTGAATTTTTTAAATTCTATGGATTAAGCATCTGTTATACTCCATATAAAAAAAAATTATTTTTTACGACAATGAGTTTCACGTGAAAATTTAATGTACAAGACTATTATTTTTCTGGTGAAAAAGTGACATTTTGTGTTAATTGTGATTGTGGCTTTGTTATAAGATTTAAATATTGTTAATTTTTTTAACTTAAATTGCAATTTAAAGCATTTAAAATCTGAGAGAAATTTTTTCACGTAAAAAACAACTTACGGTGCTTTATTCGGTGATATCTTCGATGCCATTTTTTAGTTTTGCTTTATTCGAAAAGGTATTTGAATACCAATAAATGCTTAGAAACTAAAAATTAAAGAATTTTTATTTTTTAAATTCATTTTATATTAAATTTTGTAGATAACCAAAATGTGCCAAAATAGTATCGGTTGTTTTATATTTGCATCAGCTGTTTTACCAAAGTTTACCCGAAGAAAAAGTCTGGGTAAATTTTGGTAAAAAGAGAAGCACTAATACACTCTCATTAGCGCTCTCATTTACCCAATTCTCGAGTACGGGAACGCGTTTGGGTAAATTTCGGTAACTTTGGGTAAATGTCGGTAACATTGGGAACGTACGGGAACACACTGATTCTATATTTAAATTTTCAGGAAATAAATTAACTAAAGTAAAATTTCGCTACAAGTTTTTTGAGTTTTTTTCAGTCTACTAATATTCAGCAAAAAGCTTAGTGATTTTAGCAAGGATTTTTTTCATTTGCAGTCGACTAAATGTTAGCAAAACTTTTGCTGAAGATTACTATTTTTTGGTAAAAATCAGCTCGCTGATTTTCAGCAAACCTTTTGCTGAAATTACCAACTTTTTTGCAAGCACGCTCCTGACTAAAAATTTGCTGACACAGCAACATTTTTTGCTGACTTTACTGACTTTTTTTTTTTGAGTGTAGAATATGTTAAAAAAATATGATGAAAAAAATGAACTTTTTATTGTTTTTTATTGATTAACATTTTTTTACCGTTAAGATGTTGCTGGATAATTATGATATTCCCCCTGATTATGTAAGGCGTAGACGTTTTTAGGCGTTTTTACGGCAAAGTCGCTAGAACAAATATTTTTGCAATATTTAACAGTCGAGTAAGATTTATTTTTTATCAAAATTGTATTAGATTCGTCAGAAAAATTTTACTTTTTGTTAATTTCGACTTTGAAAAATTTGATTTGTTTTTACTAAATACGCCAACGCCTTACATAATCAGGGGGATTATTGGTACATGTTTACACCGTCTAATCGTATCTTCTCTACAGACGGGAACATATCCTGATTGCCTTAAAGAGTCGTGTAGAGTGCCAATTCAGAAAATAAAAAATACTAAGGATCCACATGAAATTCGGCCGGTTAATATGTTAACTACAATAAGGAGAATCTTGGAAAAAGTCGTGTACTATCAACTTAATAAATACTTCGAAGAGAACAATTTATTAAACGAAACACAGTGAGGTTTCAGTACTGTTTCCAATTATTCGACATAAGCGGTTAACCGGTTATTGCATTATTCGAAAAATCACTAAAACTGATTAACCGGTTATTCGGGTCGGTTATTCGAGAAAATTGGCGATTAATCGATTAATCGCATAAAACAAAATTAATGTATTTCCTTAACTTTTCACCAACAAAAACACGACACTAGAACACGATGTATTTAAAAAATGTTCAAATTAAAAAAGCACATCTACACTAAAGAGAAAATGCTAGAGATAAAACAAAAATCACTTCTAATTAGCTCTATTTTGAATGAGTTTAGCTATTTTGGAGTGTTTTTGTTCCATCTCTAGCAGTTTTCTCTCGTGTGTAAATGTACCTTAAGGTTGAAAAGCTTCGGAATCTGAGATTATCTAAATTGAAACATTTCTTATACTATTAGAAAAATTCATGTAAAATATAGCTGAAGCTATTAAAAATTAGTTAAAAATGGCAAAAAAAAAACTGCTGAAACTAGGAGATTTTTTTTTCTAAATATAAGTAAGTTAAAACGAGTAAAAAGGTTAAAGTCGAGCATGCCGACTATATAATACCCTACACCAGTCTGACTTAAAGCCAACTAATGTTTGGATCCGAAATTTGAATGGGTTAAAACGGACTTGTGTCAAAATTTTCTATAAAATCATAAAAGAAGAGAAAATCGAAAATATAGCCCATATTGGCGATAGGTCCAAATATGGACCGATCCTATCTAGAATCAACAGGCTTTTTCCTTGGGACCATGTAAGTCAGCGAACCAAATTTCATTGAAATATCTTCGTATTTGCGACCTGCAGCGTGTAAAAAAGAAAATTTTGGTGGGTACCCTTATATGGGCACTAGGTCTAAACACGGACCGATTTCAACCAAAATCAATAGGCGTTGTCCTTGGGCCGATGTAAGTCCGTGTACCAAATTTCGTGCGCACAAGAATGCATGGACAGACAGACAGACGGACGAACGGACAGACGGACATCGTCAAATCGAAATAAAAAAAAATTCTGAGCCGATCTACTATAAGGTGTGTCTAGGGCCGATATTTTTTGGTGTTACAAATATCAGCACAAACTTATAATACCCTCTCCACGTAGTGGTGTAGGGTATAAATAGCATAACTCAAGGTAGATTTTTTACTTCTTACGAATTTTTTTTTATCTGTAAAACTTTGGATACAAAATTTCTATGAATGCAAATTTAATTAATAATACAATAAAAATAATATTGCATTTAAAAAAAATATTATCCAAAGTACTTCCTCCTCCCCTAAAGAAATAAGAAATAAATTAGTTCCATTTGAGTAAAATATTAGTTAAATGAAAATACCAATTTACTGTACAAAAATTTGTCAGTCTTTTTTCCGTTTTTAAGGGCCATTGACAATAAACAAAATTATCCAAAATTTGAGCTATCATTCCCTTCTGTATTTATGTATTTAATAAAATTCTAAATTTTTCCAAATGTATTTCAGAAATTTCTATTTTTATATTTATTTTAAAAGCATTTTTTCAAACATACATGCTTTCTCTTAAAGCCCAAATTAGTTTGGTAGTAAAGTGAGGTGAAATGAGGTATCGTAAAGTAGAAATCTATTTTTAATAGATTTTCTTACTTCAAATCTACTTCCAAACTAAGTATTTGTGTATACTATCTCTAGTTGACAGTAAACACCTGACACGATACTTTACGATACTACCAGACTAATGGAGCCTTAAGTCTCATAATTCCTATAAAATTTTCATTATGAAAGAGAAAACATGTGTTTGTAAAAATGCTTTTAAAATAAAAGTAGAAATTTCTGAAATACATTTGGAAAAATTTGAAATGCAATTGGAAAATTTTGGAATACAACCCAGTGTATAAAATCATTACCAGATATGTGGTTATGTAATTACATTTCTTATTACCTTTATATGGCGATGTCGCGAAAAAAATAATGAGTTGTCGTTACACACCAGCATTCGAAAAATCAAAAAATATATCGTTACCTATGTGCTTACCAGTACTGACAAAAATAATGAGTCTAAAAATAGATTTTCTAAAAAATAAATTATGTAAAAAAAAATATTTTTTATTGTATTTTTTTTTTAAATAAAATTTTCTGGTGCGGGAATCGAACCTGGGTCTACAGATTGCCAGTCAACAGCTCTACCATCTGAGATATATCGACATGTAATATTTAATAGATAAAAACACAATTGACCTGCTGCACACAAGTAAGCTTACTCGCCAACATACAAAAAATCAAAAAATATGTGGTTACATATATCCTTACCAGTGTTGAAAAAATATTGAGTCTAAAAATAGATTTCAAAAATTTTCAAAAAAATCTAAAAAATTATTTTCTATTTGAAATAATGATAAAAATAAGTCATTATCAGTAACTCATTATTATATGTTTTAAAATAATACAGAAGGTAAGTGGGTGTCATTACTGGTAGTCCAAAAAATAATGATACCTATGTCATTACCGTTTCTACACTGGGAAATAGAGTCTTTTTAAATACATTTGGAAATTTCTGAAATACATTTGGAGAATTTTGAAATACAAATGGAATTATTTTGAATGCAAGTTTATAATTCTGAAATACAGATTTAAAATTTTTAAATGCAAGTGAATAATTTTGAAATGTATTTGAACAATTTTAAAATACAAATATAATTTTCTTAAATACAAATAAAATATATTAAAATATATTTGTAATTTTGAAATACATTTTGAAAATTTTAAAATACATTTTGGACAATTTTGAAATGCAATTGGACAAATATCAAAGTTTTTTAGACAATTTTAATTTTTTTAGATATATTTTTGGATAATTCTAAAACATTTTTGAACAATTTTGAGTGATTTTTGGACAATTTTAACAAATTTTTGGAAGAATTTAAAAAATTTCTGGATAATTTTGAAACATTTTAGACAATTTTGAAACCTTTTTAGACAATTTTAAAATATATTTGGATAATTTTAAAATATTTTTAAACAATTTTGAAATAAAACTGAAAATGGTGTAGTTGGACATGTTGTAGAATTGATGTGGTTTTGAAGCGATTATACTTTCTTTGGAGATGTGAGAAAAGGTAGAGTTTCTACAGAATTAAGATGTCAGTTGGCAGTTGTGGGACACATATTTGAAAAAATGCAACCTTGCCTTGAAGGACATGGAAATATAATTTTCTTTAGCTTTAATTTTTAAAAGAAGAGAATCAAAAATCGCCTACTGTATTGATTAAAGCCTATGGAGCACTTCGACGCTGATCCAGACACTTCGTGTATTTTGGGTAGTTTTAGAAACACCTTTATTTTGCTTAAAAAAAGGTATCTAAAGGCTTCACGACCTCTTTCACTCAATTTTAAAAGAATTTGATGGTATTTTAGTAATTTTATGTTTATTCTAAGCTTTTCTTGTCATTTTTTAGCCAAAGTTAAGAAAATTATGAAGTTTTGGGGAAAAAATAAGGGAAAAATTCCATATTAAAATTGTAACCGGTTAATCGACGTGTTTTAACCGATTATTCGGATCGAATAATTATTTGAGTTTTAAATTATTTGTTTCGACATTAACCGAAATAGAGGCGATTAATCGAGGAATCGGTTAATCGATTAACCGAATTGGAAACACTAGGTTTCAGGCATAGTCATAGTTGTGAATCGCTTCTAAATCTTGTAGTTACACAATGGAAAACAGAAGTAAATAATAAAAAATGTGTAGTAGCAGTTTTATTGAATTTAAAAAGAGCATTCGAAACAATCAATAGAGACATTTTGTTGATTTGACATTTTGTTGATAAAAAATTTGGAATAAAGGGAACTGAATTAAAATGGTTTAAAAGTTACCTGGAAAGTAGAACGCAAAGAACGAAATGCGGTGAGTTTCTATCAACAAGCAAAAATGTCAATATAGACGTACCACAAGGGGCAGTTGTGGGAACGCTACTGTTCCTAATATACAGTCATGTGCAATATAATAGGGACATTAAAGTTTTTTTTCTAATTTTATTCTCGTTGCCTTTATTTTTAAAGATCAAAATAGTGGATAGATTCGCCCCAAAATCCGAGGAGATAGTTTAGAAAATTGTGTAGAATTTTAACGTGATGTCTGTATTTTTATTTTGTCACTTGTTTTAAGTAGGCGTGGCTTTTAATGAAAAATAAGCGATATCGACCTTCTATCAAATTGCATAGTAAAATTTAGCGAGTACTGATCAGTTCTGTAAAAACTGTATATTTTTCGAATTCCTATAAAATTTCCTTAAGTATTGCATTATTTTTTTCTACAAATGGTCGCCACACTTAAAATGACAGTGCCTTAAACATGACCAAATTTTTCTTTGTTTTTAGCGATTTTAAAATAAAGTTAACAACACTGTGAATGTTACCAATAGCTGTGTTCGGGTACTCAACATTGGGATCCCGCCGAATCCCAATTTTACCAAAAAGCGTTTTCTTACTACACAATTGGGTAAATGAGAGCTGTCATGAGAGAGTAATATTCTTGTTCTTCTTGCACGAAAAAGCCCAGACTTTTTTCGTGTAAATTTGGGTAAATTGTTTTTATCAGCTGTTATATCATCAGTTGGGTGCAACTAGTTCAATTCAACTATTCACTAATTTGAACTAAAGACCTAGTTCACAACTAATAGCTCTTTTAGTTCAATCGCTCATTTCATTCATTCACAAAATATGTTTATCATTTACAAAAATTAGTAAAATAGTTGCAAAAGCCTATCGGTGATTTTACAATTCCATAAAATTACCGACAATTTTTTGAAGACGCTTGTTTAAATGTGTTAAAGAGATAATTATGTAAATAAATCGAAGCTTTTGTTTAATATTAAAATCTTTTTCATATTTAATAAACATTTTTGTAAATAGAAATGCCTAAAAAGGAAATTTTTATTAAATTTTTGATTTAAAAATGGGTTTAACTAGAAAAGCTATCTAGATTTTTACAACAAATTGAACAAGAACTAGAAAGAGCGCTCACCAAAACGAACTATAATGCACAAATCTATTGACGTTTGTTTTTCGGGCTTCAAATATGGTTTTTCGCGTTCGTTTACTTTTGTGCATTTTTGTCATTTCGTGAGAGTATTTCTTGTTAACTCTCATTTTACCGAACTTTACCCAAAAAGTAAAGAAACATACCTAATATGTGAATTAGTTTTTACGAACTTTTTTATGAAACTAGTGCCCATTTTGTGCGAGCAAAAAAAATGCAACTTTTATGTATTTTACATTTAATCGATTTTATTTGTTAAAAAATTCACCGTATTAATTAGATTTTTATTATTTAGTGGAATAGCCATTATTTTTAGTTAGTCCTTTCATTCGTGAAGGCGCAACCAATTTTGTGAAGGTATGCCTTGCTACACCTGTTGGGCAACAATTTTGAAATCCCTTAAATTTGAAGCTTTTTCTTTCGTATTTCGACGTCTACAAGCTCCCATAGATTCTCTATGGGGTTTAAATCTGGTGAGTGTGCTGGCCACTGTAAAACTTCCACACCGTTGTTACTTAGAAATTGCCTAGCTAAGCGAACGGTGTGCTTAAGGTCATTGTCGTATTGGAATACGCTTCCAGCAGCCATGTGAGGAAGCATGTGCTCTTGTAGTAACCATCTGTGTTTATTCTGTCCTCAATTTTGACTTCTGGTCCAACACCAACACGTGAGAATGCACCTCAAAATAAAAATTTAAACAAGTGAGTTATATTTAACACAACGATTTCATACCCCACAGTATAAGGGATCCTCCGCCGTGTTTAACGCGTTGTTTCTAGTATCTAGGAGATTACCGTTTATTTGATGGTCTGCGGATGAACTTTAATCCATCGGATCCAAATAAATTTGATTTTGTTTCGTCACTAAATAAAACCTTAGCCCATTGTTCTTTTGCCCAGTGCCTATGGCGCTTACCAAAATCGAGACGCATCTTTGTATTCACTTTACTTATGAAGGGTTTCTTTTCTGGACGTCTTGCTAACAAGTTTGCTTCCTTTAAGTGTCTATGTGGCGGCCCTATGTTCCACTGGGAATTAAAGGATTAAATATATAAGTGTCTATGTGCGGTATGAACTCCGACGGTTGCGCCCAAATGTTCTGAAGCATACTGCATAACATCTGCGGCGGTCTTATTGGGGTCGCTTTAACAATAGATATCATATTTCTGTCCTGCCTTTTAATTGTTTTTCGGGGTCTTCCACTTCCTATTTTCCTATGAATATAACCGCGAGCCTAATGCCGAGTTGCAATTCATGACACAGTGGACTTCTTTCCTTGAAAGATAGTTCCGATTTCAAGTACAGGTTTGCCTTCCCAAAGCGCTGTAATAATAGCAGCACGGCTATCACTTGATAGTTGTTTTTTGTAAAGAATAAGCAATTTAGTTAATTTTGGTTAATTCAGTTCAAATTTCATGAATAAATAAAATTTTTATACTTACCTGATACATATTCTTTCGTTGCATTTTTTTTTGCTCGCACAAAATAGGCAGTAGTTTCAAAAAAAAGTTCGTAAAAACTAATTCACATAAATAAATGCAAATTAAACGACTTAAAATATGAAAATACACATCAACGAATATATAAACAAAAGATAAGCGCAAATAAAAAATCATTAGAAGAAATCAAAGCATACTTAGATGATTTAGTGTAGCGTTATTCATTATTTGCCACTTTTTTGAATATTTTACCTTTTTCCATATCAACAAACAAATTTATTTTCAAATACAGAAGTCTATATCTGCATATATGTAAATTTAAATTATTTGAAATCTATAAGGTATACATAAAAGTTTTTTGAGAATATCTTTTTTCGCAAAGTTTTTTTTTTGCAACTAACCACCAAAATTTATTTTAGGGGATGTGCATTATATTTCCTGGATTATAAATTAAAAAAACCGCACTTGCAAAATAATAGCGGAATGCTAAAAAAGCCTTTATGGTAGAAAAAAACAATTTTAAAAACTCAATCGGCGATTAACATTCTGCAAACGAATATAATGATGATAAAAATTTCTTTTTTGCAAAATATTTTCGCGATTTTTTTTTGCAAACTAAGAACCAAACTTTGGTGTGGAAATTGGTATTATATTCCCAAGATTATAAATTAAAAAAAAACACTTAAAAAAATGCAAAATAATCCCGGAAAAGGGCGAAAAAGGCTTTATGGTACAAAAAATTAATTAAAAAATTAATCAGCGATTTACATTCTTCAAACAAATATTTTATTTTAGTAGAGTGTTTGTGGGGTTTCTAGACCAACTTTTTCATACAAATCAATGAGCATGCCTTAACCTGTTAGGTTAATGTGATGTAAGCGCTAAAGGGTTAAGGAAATGTGGTTTTGTAAATTATAATTGTTAACCGCAAAAGAAGTTCTCACATTAGGGGCGTTCATAGAATTATGTGATTTTTTACAAGTATTTAATAAATAGATTATTTTAAAATGTGTTTTATCTGAACTTCCCTAATACTATTTTTAAATTATAGTATTAACCGCAAAGAAAATCACTTATATTAGGGTGTTCATTAAATTGTGTAATTTTTATAAGAATTTAATAAATACAATTTTTTTAAATATGTTTTATCTGTATGTCCCTAATACTAACCGCAAAGAAATAATCGTGAGTTTTAATTGTTTATATTTAGAGTTGGGGGAACAAAATGATCTAATGGGACAGTTCACAAAATTATGTGTTTTTTTTACAAGTATTTCATAAATAGATTATTTTAAAATGTGTTTTATCTGAACGTCCGTAATACTATTTTTAAATTATAGTATTAACCGCAAAGAAAATGTCACTTATATTAGAGAGTTCATAAAATTGTGTGATTTTTCTATAAGAATTTAATAAATTAAATTTTTTTAAATATATTTTATCTGAATTTTTCTAATACTAACCACAAAGAAATAATCGTGACTTTTAATAGTTTATATTTAGAGTAGGAAAAAAATTAACTAATAGGACAGTTCACAAAATTATGTGATTTTTTTTTACAAGTATTTAATAAATAGACTTTTTTTAAATGTGTGTGTATCTGAACACCCTAATACTACTTATGCATTGTGAGCTTTTTTTTATTAAATTTACAATTTTAATTTTTGAGTATTAAGCTTTCGATTTTATTCATCAGTTATACTTTTTTAAATTACCCGTGTAAAAAGTTCAGATCTGACCAGATCTCAGTATATCTGGCGCACCATTTGATTTTGACTTTAAACTAGAATTAAAGAACTTCTGGCTTTAATTTGATCTTCTTACCGAGTACAAAGTTTGTTTGTACATTTTTATTTTTGGTGCCAGCTCAAATGAATAAGATTTGGTACCAGATCTGATACCAAATCTGATCAGATCTGCTAATATCTGACCATGAAAATCACCCAATTTACCAGATTATTTTAGATATAAACAGATCTGACACTAAATCTGATCAGATCTGGCCAAAAAGTATGAGTTGGAAAAAAATGAACTAAGGACAGTTCACAAAATTATATGATTTTTTACAAGTATTTAATAAATAGTTTTTTAAATGTTTAAATGTTTAAATAAAATTAAACGCCCCTAATACTACTTATACATTGTAGTACTAACCGCAAAGAAATAAACCTGAGTTTTAATAGTTTATATTTAGAGTTTGAAAAAAAAATGTTTTCATTAGGGTTGTTTATATAGTTGTAGTTATTTGTTGAAAACTGCAAATAATGTGTTCAGAGCAGAGAAACAAGCCGACTAAAATAATCGGCGGCGGCGGCGGCGATTGAGGTTGAGCCGGATAAAAATCGGCGGCGGCGGCGCAACCAAATAATTGGCGGCGGCGGCGGCTTGATCGGCTGCAAACAACATTTTGTAATGTGATTTGAAAACGTTTAAGTTTTTTTACGAAAGATAGATAGATATTTTACTATCACTCTATATGCCTTTACGTTTTTTGGCATTACTCTTACCTGACCATCTCTCAAAGATTTGTACGAATAATCTTCAAGGTTTACTATTTTTGAAAAGTTATTCATCATCGCTCTTAAGCTGCCTACACACTAGGGAACATGGTTGAGGGAACAAAAAATATCAAAAAATTTTGTAAACACGAAATGCACGCTCTCAACACGCACACACACACAAAAGCACTCACACATTCACAAAAAATGCTCTCTTTTTTTCAGTATGTTCCCTAGTGTGTAGGCAGCTTTATATCTGAAACATTTTCAATAATTATTGGAGGCGGTTTTTCTTCAGAAAGTTCTTTGTTAGCATTATCGTTAATATAATTATCATCATCATTATTGTCTACATCAAGTGCAGCAAACATGTTGTTGCTAGCAGGTACTTGACATATCATCATTAGGGCAAGGAATTTCATGCACTTAAAAATGAAAAATATTCGCTTAAAATATGCGGTTAAAAAAGAAAAATATGCACTAACAATATAAGAAATATGCACTAAAAACTATAATTTTTGCAAAAATAATGCACTTTAAAACTTAAAAATATATTTAAGTTAGTTATTTTGCAAACAGACACAGATCTCGAAGATTTCCCATAGGTCAATAAAGTTTTAAAAATGTTTATTTTGATTGAATTAAAATATGAAAACGTATCAATTTTTTATATTTTTTTACAAAATAAGAAATGCTACTAAAAATGAAAAATATGCACAAATATGCATTAAAAAGCATAAAATATGCATTAAAAAGCCACCAAATAAGCATTTAAAGTCGAAATATGCCAAAACATGCATTTATGTCAAAATATGCAACTACAAATCGATGCCAGTTTGTTCTAAATTTGATGAGTCGGATAAATGTTTAGTCCATATTAGTTTTGGACTATCGAGAAATAACATGCATTTGCATGGAATTCCTTGCCCTAATCATCATTGTTGGTAGTTTTTGTTATTTTGATTGCATGCTTAACTAATTCTGGTGATCGATTTTGTCGTCGTTTCGTTGTTTTGTTTTCAGCGACTGTCTACCAGACAATATCGCTTTCTTCAGTAGACTCGCTGCTACTATCCATTCTGCTGTAACAGCAGAGGATTAGTATAGCAGAATATTAATCCCTTTGTTTACTACTTAATAATAAGTAATAATTTGTTGTTGATTTCAATATACAATGCAGTGTTGCCAAAAAATTTTCAAAAAAAATGGCTAGATCAGACCCAAAAATCGCTAGAAAATCTCTAGATTAAAAACAGTGTAAATATTTAGCGATTTTATCGCTAGATTGTTGAAAAATGGTTCTTAAAGCAGTTTTTACTCAAAAATTTCTTTAATATGTTAATAAGAAGTGTTATAAACTTTTAAATAATGAAACATTTTACGATTAAGCTTCAAATAACGAGTCCTGATTTTCATTGAATTAATCTTAGTATTGAGAATACACAATAGAGGTCGTTGTACGATGAAAAAGTGCATACCCATATTTTATCGAAATGTGTATTTTTAGAGTTTTTTTTTTACTAAAATCGTTTAAGATGTTGTGTTTTATAATAAAGGAATATCAATGTGCCAGTTTTATAATATTTTTCAACATAAAACCGAGTTTTAAAAATTATATTAGGGCTGATAAAAAAATCGCTAGATTTTTGGCTAATAGCTACAGGACAATTTTTCCCGCTAGGGGCGAAATAAAATCGCTAGATCTGACGAGAAAATCGCCGTTATGGCAACACTGATACAATGTATTAAAAAAAAAGTTTTTTCTTAAAACAATAACAAATGTTATTGCTTTTAATTTTAAATAGAATTCTGGAAAAGAGATCACAATTAACGTCTGCACTTTATCACGGTCAGAAAATCACTCGCAAAAAAATATATATAAAATCAATTTATATAAGATTTGTTGTTGGTTCACGTGTGATTTGTTTCATGTTCGCACAGATCCATGGCTAGTCAAGACTATATCTAACAAATGGTCCTAAATATTTAATATTACAAGTTTTATTTAATAAATTATAAACATACCCTTTTAGTACCAAGTCCTTTTCGTTGAAACATAACTTGCAAAATATTAATTTTGCCAGCATATTTTTTTTGCCAATGTAAAGGGCTCCAAAGTAATCCCAACATTGGGAAAATGTAACCCCCTTGGAACTCAAAACTATTTTTGCCTCTTATAGAATTTTCAGACAATTAAAGCATACTGGGAATCAATTTTTTTATTTATTCTTTTTAATTTTAACAAATTAAGGAATAAATAAAGACCATAGAAAAAATAAAGGGTTCTTCAATAAGAGCGCTACAAAAGTTTTTTTAAATAAAACAAAAACGGTTTTGGATATCAATGAAATTCTTTATTCCTGTGAAAGAACGTTCGATGCCATTATGTATGGTAATCGATCTCTTTTGCATCGCCACCACGGGCACGCTTGCAGAAGTCCAGACGCTGAACCCAATTTTCGACGGTTTTCAAGCATAAATCGGCCGATACTGCTGCAATTTCACGTTCGATGTTCGTACGAAGTTCATCAATCGTCGCTGGCTTGTTAGCATAGACCATAGATTTGACGTAGCCCCACAGGAAATATTCCAACGGCGTCAAATCGCACGACCGAGGCGGCCAATCGACTGGACCATTTCGTGAGATAACACGTTCTCCAAACTTGGTTTGCAATAAATTGATCGTGACATTCGCTGTGTGGCTTGTGGCGCCGTCCTGTTGGAACCACATGTCCTCCAAGTCCATATCATCCAATTGGGGCCAAAAATATTCGGTTATCATTGAACGGTAGCGATTCCCATTCACAGTAACGTGCCGGTCTTGATCATCACGGAAGAAGTACGGCCAAATGACGCCGCCGGCCCATAAACCGCACCAAACCATAATTTTTTCGGCATGCAATGATGACTCATGGAGTACGTGTGGATTGCTGTCTGACCAATAACGCATATTTTGTTTATTGACGAAGCCATTCATTATGACGACCATAAATTGGACGTAGCGCTCTTAACGTTGAGGCCACTGACTCCGAATGTCGGTAGTAAATTTTAATAATTTCGACTCGTTGTTGGCTCGTATATATTTCCATCATGAAATGGCAAACCTTACTGAAGAGAAATGTCAAAAGAGCGGCAAGAAATATGTCGTCGTTTGCTGTCCCTGTCTTTCTACTTTTGTAGCGTCCCTGTTGAAGAACCCTATACATATCGATTGATTTAAGAAATTAAACTTGTTTGAAGACTTTTGAATGGAGGCTTTGTTAGAAAGTTTGGCCAGGATGCACGTATCTTGTAGGGACCCATTTTAATTAGATGCCCAATCAACCATTTTTAAAAATTTATTTTAGAATTGAAAAAATAAATATGGGTGATATCAAAAAATGTGATAAAAACCATGTAACCAGCTAATTTCTAATGCATGGATTACATTTGAGTTATATATTTCGATATATATCAGCGCATTGTCACCTGGTTTACAAAATTTATAACAATCTGACCAATTTTTGGTTAATACATAAAATTTGTAACCAATTTTATAGGCCAAATGTAAAATGTCAAAAGAAGACTCTCCCAATGCGAACGAGCACCGACCAACTTAGATGATCTTTGGTCAGGAGTTTCAGCGGAATGGACTAATATTCCACCTCAACCTATTAAAAATCTCGCGGAAAGCATGCCTTTTCGCATAAATTCTGTTCTAAAGCACAAAGGGCTTTGGACAAAATATAAAAGAAAGAACTTGCTGAAAATTTCAAATATGAACAATACTGGATAAAAGCGGTCACAATTTGCAATTATTTTTTTATTAACTTCTTAGTGATATTGTCTACTGTATTTAGGAGAAGAATGTTTTAATTTTATGCTTTAAAAAAAATCATTTAAGTTTCTATAATAAAATAAAAATTATAACAAATTTCGAAAAATGTTAAATTAATGTATCCACTTTAGTCCACTACTGTATGCTAACACGACTTGAACACTGTAACGAATTTTCGTCAAAATTTTTGATAAAAATGCATACACCAAATACATACAGTATTGTTCGAAACCTAAGCAACTTTTCCTAATAAAGTAATCAAAGTCCTACATATCCTTTTTAAATTGGTTTATACAAAAGAACACTTTTAATTTTTATTATGTTATGTGCCTACATTCTAATAATAACAAGAAAAATTTAATTCCATTTCCTTGCCAGTAAAAAAAAAAAATGAAATTGACTCCATATATTGCTGTTCGAAACTTAAGCAACTTTCAGTACTTCCTATGATACCCTTTCTTGCAAATGATTTCCGCACATCGTTTTGCCATAGAATCTATTAGATTTGATAGTGTTGTGGTTGGTATTGATTCCCCCTCTGATTTTAAGCAATTTATCAGATACCGCTTATTACTAAAACGGCGAGTTCCGACCCTGCGCTTCAAAATGCCGAATAGGTTTTCTATGGGAGTCAATTGTGAAGATTGAGCTGGCCAATCCAATAATTGAATCCCATTAACAGGTAACCATTCTTTGACCCACTTTGACGAGAGTTTGGGTCATTATTACGCTGAAACACCCATCGAAGTGGCATTTCCAATTCGGCATATTGAAGCATGTGTTTGGCTAAAATATCCAAATAAACAAAGCCATCCATTTTTATTTGTATTTCAACAAAAGGCCAACTCCACTCGTCGAAAAGCAGGTACACACCATTACATTTCCGCCCCCATGCTTTATTGTTCCTTTACAATAACGCGGATGTAATCGTTTTCCCTTCGGTCTTCGAACGTGGCATACTTCATCTAAATTTAACAGGTTAAATTTAGACTTGTCGCTGAATAAAACTATTTTCCATTTCCCCACAGTCCAATTTGCGTGAGCTTTTGCAAAATCCAACCTTTTTTTCATAAAACTAATGAAAATTAACGAATACGTTGCAAAATCATTTAGGCAAACCTCTTTTTTAAATGTTTTTTTGTCAGTATAGGTTGCTTAGACGGCATGAAGCTTCTAAAATTATTTTCCAATGATCGTTTTCTCACACTGCTCGAACTAATATTGAGATTAAGCTCACTCACAACATTTTTGGAAGAAATAAAGGGTTTTTTTCTTAATTAATCGGACAATTTTCAATCTGTTCGATGTGAAGTTTTTCGAGGTTGCCCTCTAGTATTGGCTTTCTCTACTATTCCAGTAGCTTTGTACTTTTTAATTAGTAGAGAAACTATTGATTTGTTAATGCTTAATTTGTTAGCTATAGAGACTTGCGATTGGCCCTTATTAAAGAGTTCAAAAATTTTAAGCTTAAAATCGATTCCGTAACGTTTACGCGCCATAGCTGCACTTCTAAGTAATTGATTCTACATCTACAGAAACAAAAAAAAATTAAATTTTCTTTGTCAAACTAAACGGGAATTAAATAAACGTTTCAAAATTTTTGTTTATTTGTTGCAAAAAAGTACAAAAACAAAATAGTTGTTTAAGTTTCGAACAGCAATATATGGAGTCAATTTCATTTTTGTTTTTTTTTTACTGGCAAGGAAATGGAATTAAATTTTTCTTGTTATTATTAGAATGTAGGCACATAACATAATAAAAATTAAAAGTATTATTTTGTATAAACCAATTTAAAAAGAATATGTAGGACTTTGATTACTTTATTAGGAAAAGTTGCTTAGGTTTCGAACAATACTGTATATTGAGTTTTAAATGCAAAGTTAAGCAGCTATGTTTTTTTATTAATTGATTTTTTACACATCTGCAAAGAGTTGCATTTTGAAGTATTATATTAACCCATTAAGAACTTTTTTTTTTAATTTTTTTCACAGTATAAATTTACATAAGCTTTTATAGCTTAAAAAAATTATATTTATAAAACTTTTAAAATTTAGAAGATTTTAACTTTTTTCTTTTCATATAAAAAAATTGTTTTTAGCTCTGGTTGTTTAAGTTTAATGAATTAGTAAATTCTTTTTAAAAAATATATTTATTTTTAAATTTTTTATATTTGAAAATTGATACTTCCAGCCGAAATGAGCCGAATCGGCGGCGGCGGCGGCGGCTGAAGCAAAAATGACCGGCGGCGGCGGCTTAAACGGCTCACGGCGGCTGGTTGTTTCTCTGGTTCAGAGTTGAAGTGTGACGGGTAGTCGAGGGGGATATGAGTCTGAAATTATGGGTTCAGGGTTGTATTCTGTGATGTCCCTAATTTTAATTGATGTATATCGTGGGGAACTTTTTGTGGTTTTTAAATTTGGAAATATTTTATCGTCGAAAGTTTTTGTGGTCTTGATTATTAAAATAGTTTCGCGGTTTGGTTATGTAATTATTTTTGGGGTTTTTGACTATTGAGATTGAGAATTTATTTAGCTGTGATAAGAAATAAAATATTTGATATGTAGTAAAAAAATTTATTTTTTGATTAAAAATTTATTAAAATTACAATGTTTACGAATAGTAATTAACCACCGAATGGTGGTAAGTTGTTCTTAAAATAATTATAGTTAATCGTTTTTGTGGGTAAAATTTATTAAAACTATAGTGTCTAAATTTAGCTTTATCGTATAATTTTTTCCCTATACATATGTAAAAAAGAAATAATTGTAAATTGTTCTTGAATTAATTTTAGTTGCTTGTTATTGTGATTAAAATTTGTTGAAACTATAATGTTTAAATTTAGTTACATTGATTATGTTTTCCTTATCAGTAAAAAAAAATTAATATAAATTTCAAACCAGTTTCTTCACAAGTTAATTGTATTACTTTCCTTTGCACAATTAGGACAAAAAAAAAATGGAAGCAATTATTAACAACAATATCGATTTAGATGAATGTGAGGAGTTTGCTGCCTCTTTCAACATATTAGGATATAAGCCAATAATTGAAGCGGATTCATTAATATTCAACACCCCATATGCTGTATATGATGCTGACAGGGTATCAATCAACCAGGAAGAACGAATTTTGTTGGTTTTAGAAGACTTTATATTAATTCTTCCAAGAAGATATTTGGTGCTATCCAACCAACAGTTAACTTTATTAAAAAAGAAAATTTTATCTGTTATAAGAAAAAAAAGTGTTTTCTGATTCATTAGAATTATATTTTTAATAAAATAAAATATTTATATAAAAATAAAAAGTGTATTTTTATTTAATTTTTAATTTTCTTTTTACTTTATTTTAATTTTCTTATAAATATATCTACATTTTGATTTCTTAGTTCTATTAGTGCATATATCATTCCAATACAATTTTCTGGAACGTTTATCTTTACTTCATACATTGCGTAACATTTTAGTGAATCAAAACACGCAATTTATATTCGAATCTGAATTCTGGGATGTTGTCTCTATCAAACATACATTTCATATAATCATCTTCTAAATGTTGGTTGATTTCAAATTTGATGCATTTTGAATTTGAATTTATTTACTTGAATTTCTATGCTACAAGATATAATCTTATAATTACAGCATAGAACTTAAATTGATTTACATAGGTTGATTGTTTTATTACAAAAAAATTGATTATATAAAAAAAAGCAATGAAAAATGAAAAATTTTAAAAATAATACAATAATAATTAGTTGAAAAATAAAAAAATTATAATAATAATAAAAACCAATAGAAATTAAAATAAAAGTAAAAATTAAACAAAGAATTTAAATAAAAGAAAAATAGAAAAAAAAAATAGAAAATATAATAACATTAATAATTAAAATTCACAGAAAAAAAGATTTGAATTGAATGATCATAATTATTTATTTTAGAAAGTGAAAATTTATTTTTAATGAACTATGTAAGTAAATTTATTATTTCATTTTTAAATTTTAATGCGTTACTATTCTGCTGGATGTTGGATGGTAATGCGTTCCAAAAACGTATAGCATTAATAAAAAACTGCCACTCTGAAACCAGAGTCTGAAATAATATAGGAGTAACTCTCCTGCCTCTATTAGAGATGTTGAAAGTTAGCCTACCATAAAGGTATTTAGGTGATTTGTCATAAATAATCTTGTGTAGAAATAGAAGAGTCCTAAGCTTAAGCAGACTTTCGAGAGATATTCCGTATAGCTGGCTAGAGAACTGAGATATACGACTATATCTTCCCAAACCAAAAACATATCTGATAATGTTATTATAGACGACATTTAATTTACGCTTGCTCTCGCAGTCACAATTAGAAAAAATTTCACAGCCGTAAAGCAAAGACGGCATTAAATAAGATTTAGCAAGAAGCTTTCTTATATTCAGTGGTGTATAGTACTGTGTTGCCCAAAGAGAGCGTAGCATGCTATATGTTTTACCAACGATACTGTTAACGTGATTAGACCAGGTAAGTGTGTTGTTAAAATTATGCCAAGATTTCTCACGGATACGACTATCTCAATTTTATTATCATTTAGTCTGATATCAAGATCACGATTAATATTTGACATTCGTTTGTGAATCACAATACATTAGATTTTTTGGGATTGAGACAAAGTCCATTTGCCGATGCCCAACGGTGTATTTTATCTAAATCATGATTCATTTAACTGACCGAATCATCAAGCGACTATCGAACTACTAAGATAAACCTGTACATCATCAGCATACATGTGCACATTGGAGTATTCAAGCTGTGCTGGCAGATCATTAGCATATGAGGAAAAGAGAAGAGGCCCTAAAATAGATCCCTGAGGAACTCCTCTTAAAATATATGCGACATCTGATATATTGTCGTTATGGAAAACAGATAGCGATCGCCCCGATAGATATGACATGATCAGTTTTGTCGACGTAGTAGAGAAATTAAAAGTGTTTAGCTTTTTACTCAAGATGGTATGGTCTATCGTATCAAATGCTTTTGAGTGATCAAGCAGTACTAAGAAAACCAGTTCATCATTATCAACTTTCTGTCTTATACTCTCAGTAACTTCTAAAAGTGCAGTAACACAACTATGTTTTGGACGAAACCCTGACTGTCTTTCAGTAAGGAGGTTGTGTTTTCTGATGTAGGAGCTCATTTGGTTGTGTAATAATTTCTATAGAGCCTTGGAGAGATATGGTAGGATTGCAATGGGCCTAAATTCGGATCTAGATTTTGGCACAGGTATAATTTTAGCGTGTTTCCAGTTAAGAGGATATGAACTTGTTGTAATTATTGTGTTAAAAAGATGTGTGATATATGGTAGAAGAAGTGGAAAAAGTATTTTAATAAATTTTGGGTGTATATTGTCAAAACCAACAGCATTTGATTTAATACTAGAACAGCACTTCAGGACATCAATTTGATCAACGCACTCAAATTCAAACATGTTCATCATTTCACTGTTGTCGGAAATTGTGGTTGAATTCGTGTTTTCAGTAAAATTGTAGAAACTAGGATCTGAAATAGTCATAGGGATATTTATAAAGCTATTATTTACTTGATTAACATCTACCAGGGAATGAACAACGTTTACAAGCTTTCCTACGCCTATTTCCTTTATAGTTTTCCATGTTTGTTTAGTATTAATAGCATTAGTAAAGCGATTGGAAAAATATTCAGATTTTGCTTTTCTGATCATATTATTAAAAGTTTTATGGAGGATGTAAACCAAGATCTAAACTTCTTTGAGATACGTTTAGTTTTTAGTGGTACAAAAATATCATATAATCTTAAGATGTTAAGCAGGGAAGACACGATACAACTAGTTGTACAACTTGTTGGTCGTAAGCACAATTTTCATCGTGTCTTGGGCTGTTGTATGGTCGTACGGACATGTCGAACAAAAATCAAAAATTTTTGATTTTTCTATTGGTCCGCAGTAGGGTGACCGCAAAAAATCGATGTCGGAATTTTGTTCATCTGGACCCCACAAAACGATTCCCCTTTCCAGATATTGAGATAGCCGAAATTTGAGCTCGATTGGAGTATGTTAACCCGTGCCGCTGAGGGCTCAAAATTTGAAATACAATTTACAAGGCGAAAAAATCACTTTGTTGGCTTTTTTTGAAAATACAGGCTCTTAAATAACTGTATTTTTGGAAAATGTAAATAAAATCATAATCTAAACTGAATTCCCTCTCTACTAATGTATAAAAATCCAAAATCGGTTGGAAAATATTTCGGGAATTGCAATTTCCTCAGACCATTGTAGTGTTAACATGAGATAAATTATGAAAATCGAAAAAATAAAATATTTCTTTCAAAAAATTACAAGGTTATACTCTAGTTTCATTTTTAAGATCCACATATATTCAGATAAAATTTTTTGTCTCTCTTGGGCTATGATAACCTAGTCCCAGGAATGCCCAAATATGGGATTTGTTTTTTTATAAATTTGCAAAACTCTAGTTTTGAGTTTTTTAAAATTGTGTTCAACAAAATATAAAAAAAGTGGTCAACGCATAGGGGTTTATTAAATACACCTTAGAGAATAATTATGCTGAAAATTACACAAATCCCTCTTTTAACTTAACTGTGACAGAGTTTTAAAATTGAAAATTTTAGAGGAAAGTATGATTTTGGCCAATAATTAAGATGATAGTATTAATTTTTGTGTTTTTAGTTAGCTGGAACAAAATCACTTCCGATTTCATTTAATCCTGATACAGGAGATTGTTTTCCGAAAATTCTGTAAAACTTCGACAACGTTAACCCTTTCTTTACCAAGGTCAAAAGTAAAATTTTTAAAATTTTTCGATTTTTCCTGGAAGTATACCAAAACAATGTGTTATTTCTTGCGGAATTAAATTTGAAAATTTTAGAGGAAAGTGTGATTTTGGCCAATAATTAAGATGATAGTATTAATTTTTGTGGTTTTAACTAGCTGGAACAAAAGCACTTCCGATTTAAATTAATCCTGATACAGGAGATTGTTTTCCGAAAATTCTGTAAAACTCCGACAACGTTAACCCTTTCTTTACCAAGGTCAAAGGTGAAATTTTTAAAATTTTTCGATTTTTCCTGGAAGTATACCAAAACAATGTGTTATTTCTTGCAGAATTTGGTGAAAGTTGTCCAAATAACTTCTTTAACACCAAATTTTATACATAGTAATACAAAATTAGAAATTAACCCTTATAAAACATTCTTAAAAACCTTATTAACCTATAGGAAATCTTCGAGTTCAGTGTCTGTTTGCAAAATAACTAACTTAAATATATTTTTAGGTTTTGAAGTGCATTATTTTTGCAAAAATAATAGTTTTTAGTGCATATTTCTTATATTTTTAATGCATATTTTTCTTTTTTAACCGCATATTTTAGGCGCATATTTTCCATTTTTAAGTGCATGAAATTCCTTG
The DNA here is from genome assembly GCA_949987735.1 of Leucophora obtusa. Taxonomy (NCBI): domain Eukaryota; kingdom Metazoa; phylum Arthropoda; class Insecta; order Diptera; family Anthomyiidae; genus Leucophora; species Leucophora obtusa. Next base: position 76,905,654 of record OX465297.1, on the reverse strand, counting down.
CAATCCAATCCAATCTTCGAGTTCAGTGTCTGTTTGCAAAATAACTAACTTAAATATATTTTTAGGTTTTGAAGTGCATTATTTTTGCAAAAATAATAGTTTTTAGTGCATATTTCTTATATTTTTAATGCATATTTTTCCTTTTTAATCGCATATTTTAGGCGCATATTTTCCATTTTTAAGTGCGTGAAATTCCTTGCCCTAATGATTATAAATAACACAAATTAGATGATATTTAACCAAAAAGTTAATAATACAATTATATACTGAAATTTGTTAAATTTCATTTGTTACCGATTTTCATTGAACCGTGGTTCTATTGAGGAAATTTTTTCTACAAGTGGCCGTTAAGTGTCATTTATCAATTTCAACAATCATTATTTTATGCATAACAATAAAAATATTTAAATTTCTATGAAAGTACGAAACTTAAAAGGTAATTTTTTTAGTTCAATGAAAAATCCGGTTAATTAACTGCGTATGCGTGAACCCAAACACATTACTTTAAGGGTTTGACTGTTTTAGAGAGCCCTTAACATAGGCTTTCTTAAATCAAATAATTTTTACGGAACTACCCAGCAAAACCTTGGTAATGACTGGTCATTACTACATGTATTACTTAGATCTCATATCTCATTACCCGTTGAATTACTTTTAAACTGAATGTAATGAGTTACCGATAATTATACCCCACACATTACTATTTCACAATAGCTGAAACCAATAATATATGTTCTAAATCATTAAAAACCATAACTATGGCGTAGCCTAGTGGTTATCGTTTTTGCCTGACAGACATGAGGATCGCTGCTCAACTCGTGTTAGCTTCCATTGTTGTTTTTTTTTTGTAATTTATATTAAACATCTATTTATAGAAATGTTGATGTTCATTAAGCAGTATTTAATAACAACAAGTTTTGTGAAAAATAGACATGTATAACAGTTGCCACAATAAATGTGTACATAAGTTAAAGCATTAAAAATCATAGTGATGTCGTGGTCTAATGGTTAGAGTGTTTGCCTGACAATCGTGGGGTACGCTGATCAATACGTGTCAGCTCCTATTGGTTTTTAAATTTTTATATTTTTTTAAATCTATATTCAACATCTATTTATAGAACAGCTGATAAACTACTTACAGGTAACATCAGTGTAATGACTTTCCTCCAATGACATCACCATGTTAAAATAAGTAGTTTAGTAATTAAAAGGTAACTAGTGAACACTTAAGATTTCAATACCTAAAACTCATTACATGGTAATGAAAGGTTTTGCTGGGTAATAACAAATTATAAAAAAATATATATATTTATGAATATCAATTACCTGTACGAACCTTAAGTTGTTATGGTAGTACTTTAGTAACATAAACTTCTAGATTGAATTGCTATTTGTTCTTTTAATTTTTGTTTGTTTTTTTTTCAGTATTAAGATTTTAGTTAATTTTTTTTGTTTTTAGTATTTAGTTTTCATTCTCACAAATTTAAGATACTGAATTTTAAAATTTTAAGTTTTATTTTTTAGTGTATTATTTTAAATCATACATATTTAAAAGACTGAATAATTATACCCTACACCACTATGTGGTCAGGGTATTATAAGTTTGTGCTGATGTTTGTAACACCAAAAAATATTGGTCGTAGACCCACCTTATAGTATACCGATCGGTTCAGAATTTTTTTTTATTTCGATTTAACGATGTCCGTCTGTCCGTCCGTCCGTCCGTCCCTCCGTCCGTCCGTCCGTCTGTCTGTCTGTCCATGCAATCTTGTACGCACTCTACAGGTCGCACCTATTAAGATATTTTGATGAAATTTGGTACGCAGACCTATGTTGGCCCAAGGACGAACAAGTTTGATTTTTTTGAACATCGGTCCATGTTTAGACCTAGTGCCCATATAAGGGTCCTACCAAAATTATATTGTTTATACGCTGCAGGTCGTAAATATTAAGATATTTGGACGAAATTTGGTACACAGACCTATGTTAGCCCAATAACGCAGCCCATTGATTTTGGTGAACATCGGTCCATGTTTAGACCTAGTGCCCATATAAGGGTCCTACCAAAATTATACTGTTTATACGCTGCAGGTCGTAAATATTAAGATATTTTGATGAAATTTGGTGCACAGCCCTACATTGGCCCAATAACGCAGCCTATTGATTTTGGTGAACATCGGTCCATGTTTAGACCTAGTGCCCATATAAGGGTCCTACCAAAATTATACTGTTTATACGCTGCAGGTCGTAAATATTAAGCTATTTTGATGAAATTTGGTACACAGACCTATATTGGCCCAATAACGCAGCCTATTGATTTTGGTGAACATCGGTCCATGTTTAGACCTAGTGCCCATATCAGGGTCCTACCAAAATTATACTGTTTATACGCTGCAGGTCGTAAATATTAAGATATTTTGATGAAATTTGGTACACAGATCTACATTGGCCCAATAACGCAGCCTATTGATTTTGGTGAACATCGGTCCATGTTTAGACCTAGTGCCCATATAAGGGTCCTACCAAAATTATATTGTTTATACGCTGCAGGTCGTAAATATTAAGATATTTGGACGAAATTTGGTACACAGACCTATGTTAGCCCAATAACGCAGCCCATTGATTTTGGTGAACATCGGTCCATGTTTAGACCTAGTGCCCATATAAGGGTCCTACCAAAATTATACTGTTTATACGCTGCAGGTCGTAAATATTAAGATATTTTGATGAAATTTGGTACACAGCCCTACATTGGCCCAATAACGCAGCCTATTGATTTTGGTGAACATCGGTCCATGTTTAGACCTAGTGCCCATATAAGGGTCCTACCAAAATTATACTGTTTATACGCTGCAGGTCGTAAATATTAAGATATTTTGATGAAATTTGGTACACAGACCTATATTGGCCCAATAACGCAGCCTATTGATTTTGGTGAACATCGGTCCATGTTTAGACCTAGTGCCCATATCAGGGTCCTACCAAAATTATACTGTTTATACGCTGCAGGTCGTAAATATTAAGATATTTTGATGAAATTTGGTACACAGATCTACATTGGCCCAATAACGCAGCCTATTGATTTTGGTGAACATCGGTCCATGTTTAGACCTAGTGCCCATATAAGGGTCCTACCAAAATTATATTGTTTATACGCTGCAGGTCGTAAATATTAAGATATTTTAACGAAATTTGGTACACAGACCTATGTTAGCCCAATACCGCAGCCTATTGATTTTGGTGAACATCGGTCCATGTTTAGACCTAGTGCCCATATAAGGGTCCTACCAAAATTATACTGTTTATACGCTGCAGGTCGTAAATATTAAGATATTTTGATGAAATTTGGTACACAGACCTATTTTGGCCCAATAACGCAGCCTATTGATTTTGGTGAACATCGGTCCATGTTTATACCTAGTGCCCATATAAGGGTCCTACCAAAATTATACTGTTTATACGCTGCAGGTCGTAAATATTAAGATATTTTGATGAAATTTGGTACACAGACCTATTTTGGCCCAATAACGCAGCCTATTGATTTTGGTGAACATCGGTCCATGTTTAGAACTAGTGCCCATATAAGGGTCCCCCCAAAATTGGCTTGGTTACAAACTGCAGGTCGCAAATATTAAGATATTTTAATGAAATTTGGTGCGCTGACTCACATTATAAAAAATTTTGACACAAGCCCCATTTTAACCTATTCGAATTTCGGATCCAAACAATACACCAGAGTGGTGTAGGGTATTGTATAGTCGGCATGCCCGACTTTAACCTTTTTACTCGTTTTTTTTAAGTTTTATTGTATTTTAATATTTTATGTTCCTAGCAATGTGCAAAACTATTTTTTAAATAAAAATTATCAATACAAGACAAAACTTGACTTTTTTTCGTTAAAACATGTTTTGAAAATGTCCAGTTTTTTTTGCAAAATCCAGCTTTTTTAACCCGAATGTCCAGCTTTTTGCGAATCTGGATCTGGCAACCCTAGTGATGAATGTTTACAAAAATTTAATTATTTAAAATTTGTACACAAAATTTTTTTAAATTTTTTTTAAATTTGGTAACTAAAATACAAAGTAATGCATTAAACACATAGACGACTGCAGCTACACGACTACACGACTACAAATGCTGCTGGCTGCAATTGTAGTCGTGTAGTCAGCTACTTAATTTTTTTGAAAACGACAGCAACATGTAAACAGATAATCCTAAATATTTGACATTTTGATAAATATTAATCTTTTTTGGTTTGTGCTTCTAAAATAATGGCTGAGGAATATTTTGTTAATTTTGTAAGATCCATTTTTTTTACAAAACATCACAATAAAGTTATTTCCAAATATAAATTAATGAAACCTTCAAACAATTGTAAAATATAAACAGCTGTTTCTTCAGTGTTCCCAAAACGGTGATTTTCTAGGCAGAACTAGCGATTTTATTTCGCCTCTAGCGGGAAAAATTGTCCTGTTTTACATATTTTGTTATATTGTCAACACTATTTTTGTTTTGTAGCCAACAAAAATAGAAATTATCCTAAGTTGACTACAGCGGCAAAAGTAGTCGTGTAGCCGTGTAGCTGTGTTGGTGTCAAAATAATCGTTTTCATATAAACGTGTGTATTTTATTTTTGACAGGCTGTAGTCGTGTAGCTGCAGTCGTCTATGTGTTTAATGCTTAAAGTTCGATTTTAAACATTTTGGTTGCCCGATGGCACAAATGGGTTAAAAAATATATTTAATTGCACAATTTCTATTTACTCCTTTTTAGCGATTTTATGTGGTCTGATTATTCATAACGTTTTTTAAAAGTTGACATCACGTTTTTTTATTTTATTCCGCTCCAAAACACATGCGTCTCCTTCAAAATACTTTTTCAAATGGCATGTTGTAGAACTTGTCTGACCGTGTATTTCAAAATTATTTTTCGCTCCGACAACAAGTTGTACAACTAGTTGTATCGTGTCTTCCCTGCTTTAGACTCAATAAACTGTAGTTGAGAATCAACTGAAGCCATAACATACACATCATTCCAATCAATGCTAAAAAAGTTTTCATACAAAAGCTCAATGTCAATATTCCTAAAATCGCGAAAGGTATATGTTTCATCACACATTTGCAACTCGAAATCATATGACAGAAAAATCAGGTCATGCTTAGAAAAACACGATGCTGATATCTGATCATAAAGTAATACACAAGAGGAATCACCAACGAAAAAATTATCAAGTAGAGTGCTGGTTGTGGATGTGTAGTGGGTAGGTATGTACTTATTGGTTGGTATAAGGCCAACAGATATCATTTTTTCGTTCAATGATGTTTCTATGAGTAGATTCGAATTAAAATCTCCAGACACCACTATGTCATTATATGATATTGTTATCATTTCCAATTTTGACATAAAATTATCAATTGCTACGATTTTGTTAGGTCTATATACACATCCTACTAACATTTACCTCTCAAGCGATTGGATCTCAATAAATAAGTATTCTACAACTTGCTTTTCCTTATTTTTCTTATCATTACCTTTTCTCTGTTTCCTAATGCTGCCCTTATTCTTTTTTCCTATTGTTCATTTCATTTTTAATTTCATCTTTAATGATTTTTGAAATCGTCTTTGTATTTTTAGAAATGGCAATAAATTCTTTCAATGGTTCTGTTATAGGTTTGAAAGTTTCATTAAGTTTTTTAGAAGCATTACTTTTATCCAATTTTATATTTTGAAATTTTCTTTTTAAAGCATTTCTCGTCTTTACCAATTCTTTCAACACTTTTTCTTTCATTGTTGATTGTGACAAAATTAAGGTTAGGTCTGGTTTATCAGATCAGGTATCGGATCAGGTATTAGATCTGGTATCAGATTAGGTATCAGATCAGGTATTGAATCAGGTATTAGATCAGGTATCAGATCAGGTATCGAACCAAGTATTAGATCAGATATCAAATTAGGTATCGGATTAGGTTTCAGATCAGCTGTAGGTATTAAATCAGATAGCGAATCAGTTATCAGATCAGGTATTAAATCAGGTATCAGATCAGATATAACTGGTAGTTAAATAAGCTTGTAGAATGCAGAATGTAAATCGCTGATTAAGTTTTTTAATTAATTTTTTCTACCATAAAGCCTTTTTCGCTTTCCGCGATTATTTTGCAATTTTTTAAGTGTGGTTTTTTTTTTTATTTATAATCTAGAGTCTATAGTACCAATTTTATACACAAAAGTTTGGTGCTTAGTTTGCAAAAAAAAAATAATTCACGAAAAAAATATTTGCAAAAAGGAAAATTTTTGCGTCATTGTATTAATTTGCAGATTGTTAATCGCTGAATGAATTTTTTAATTATTTTTTCTACCACAAAGTCTTTTTTCGCGTTCCTTTATTATTTTGCAATTTTTTAAGTGCAGTTTTTTAAATTTATAATCTACGGAGTATAATGTCCATTTCATAAAACAAAGTTTAGTGGTTAGTTGCAAAAAAGAAAATTTTGGCATCGTTTGCAGAATGTAAATCTTTTAATTAATTTTTTGAACCCCAAAGCCTTTTTTCGCATTCCGATATTATTTTGCAATTTTTTGCGTATGGTTTTTTAAAATTCATAATCTAGGGCTATAATACTGTTGGAATAGTATAATTCCATGGTATAGTTCCATTCCTAATTTTTATAACTAAATTATTATTTTCCATCCCTGATTACAATCGATGTTTTGAGTCATACAAAGAGCGCACATAATGACCCTGCAAACATTTAAAAGATACCTTCTAAGAAGATATTAAAGCGATATCTTCTATTTGTCATTTGAATGAAAATAATCAAGTAGTATTTACTTTGAAATTGTCTTCCTTTTATCACTTGGAAGATAATTCGGCGATATTTTGGAAAAAAATAATTCAAAAATTTTATCTCTTTTCATAACTTTTTACGACAATATTGCGGCAATATCACCTTTGTATCATTTGGAAGATAAAGCAAATTTGTTCCGGAATACGAAATTGATATCGCCGGCAATAAATGTTTTCTTCCTGGCGATATGTTCGGAGAACCTTCTTCGTATTGCCATGTTTGCTGGGTGATATTGGTTTGAGTATGTTCGTGTTCTAAGGCACATAATAGAACAAATGCTTTCTCAGTGATAGAGTCCCCAATCTCTTTATTATGTATACTCTTTGCTTTAAATAGTAAATTAGCATTTATCGTAAATTTGACAACTTGGGAACAAATCGGTATAGCTTCCTTCTGAGTACTGCAGAATTAAATGCTTAACATGGGTTTCAATCGTGAGCTTCTTCAAATTATGGTAGAATAATTTTGAAACCGTATTAAGAATCAGTGACTCGAAATTCACTAACTTCCAAACCTCAATTAAAAATAAGTATCTATCTATTAGGGTATTCAATCGATTAATCGTTATTCGATTAATCGAACAATTTTTGAAAAAAAAAAAATAATTTAAAATGTCCAAATTTCGAATAACGAATAATTCGAATAATTTCATACGATTAATCGATTAATCGAAATTAGTAGAAAATTACAAAAATGTTAAAAAAATATAAAATTTTTTATTACAGTAAATGTGCTAAAACCTCAAAATTTTTAAAAAAAATTGTGACAAATAATTTGCAGTAGGCTTGTACCTATCCGAATTTCATTCCGGCCTAAGAAAATAATTAAGGGACGACCTTTTAGAATTTCTAGAAATATTTGTTAGCTTCAACTAAATGAGAATTTCATGTTTTCAAGTGGGAGCGTTAATAAACATCTTAAATCCCAAAGAAAAAACCAAAAACAATTTAAAATTATCACAGTTTGCTTTGTCATCTTCCATCTACCCTGTTGTTGTGACTTATCTAGTAAAGTAGTGGTATCTATTTACGTATAATAAATGTTTAATAATTTTTTACGATTTAGACGTTGATATTAAATGAAAGCATTAATAATTATTGTAATTAATGATTATTAAAATTATTAGTTATAATTAATGCTCAATGTAATAAAGCTTGTTTAGTGAGCACTCTGAATTAATAAAATAAAAGGATGGAGGTACGGAAACGTAGAGGGAAAACAATTTCTCAACGGAATTCCTCTCTACACTTACGTTTTTTATGTATTCAATGCATACGAAAGAGATACATATTCTTATATTCGTCTTTCGGGTGTGGTTCTCCCCGATTTGGATAAAATTTTAATATGTGAAAGAGGGGACAGAAAAAATAAAAATATTGACAAAATCTGATCTCAATTATTACACTTTTTTTATTTTTATGAATTTCAGAAGTTACTGAATTTATTTTTGTTCCTTTTTTTAAATAAAATTATTAAAAACACAACAAGTGTATGTATATTATTTTACAGAAATTTTTTTCCATTAATCGATTAATTTTAAAATTTTTTCGATTAACCGGTTAAGTACAAAATCCGAATAATTATTTGCACGATTAATCGATTAAAATAAAAAGCCAATTAATTGAATACCCTAATAAACACCTTCTCTTTGGAAGTCATTTAAAATAAGTTTATTGGGAGTAAGAAATCAGCATATATAGCTACTTTATATGCAGTGAAAAAGGCATTCTTGTAGAATGCATTCGGTTTTTTTGCTGGGAATCCAAGACTATTACACTCATATCTTGCCCAAAGTTTGGTGGTTAGTTTGCAAAAAAATTTTGCAAAAAGGAAAATTTTACACCAATATATTCGTTTGCAGAATGTCAATAGTTGATTAGCTCTTCTAAGTCATTTTCTGCCCTTTCTTGCATTCCGCCGTTATTTAGCAATATTTTAAGTGCGATTTCTTAAAATTTATAATCTAGGGACTATAATACCCATTTCATATAATAACGTTTGGTAGTTGATAGCAAAAAAAATCGCGAAAAAAATGACAAATAGAAGATATCACTTTAATATCTTCTTGGAAGGTATCTTTTAAATGCTTGCAGGGTCATTATGTGCGCTCTTTGTATGACTCAAAACATCGATTGTAACCAGGGATGGAAAATAATAATTTAGTTATAAAAATCAAGAATGGAACTATACTATGGAATTATACTATTCCAACAGTATTATAGCCCTAGATTATGAATTTTAAAAAACCATACTCAAAATAATATCGGAATGCGAAAAAAGGCTTTGGGGTTCAAAAAATTAATTAAAAGATTTACATTCTGCAAACGATGCCAAAATTTTCTTTTTTGCAACTAACCACTAAACTTTGTTTTATGAAATGGACATTATACTCCGTAGATTATAAATTAAAAAAACTGCACTTAAAAAATTGCAAAATAATAAAGGAACGCGAAAAAAACTTTGTGGTAGAAAAAATAATTAAAAAATTCAATCAGCGATTAACAATCTGCAAATGAATACGATGACGAAAACATTTTCCTTTTTGTAAATCTTTTTTTTCGCGATTTATTTTTTTTTTTTGCAAACTAAGCACCAAACTTTTGTGTATAAAATTGGTACTATAGACTCTAGATTATAAATTTAAAAAAGCCACACTTAAAAAATTGCAAAATAATCGCAGAAAGCGAAAAAGGCTTTATGGTACAAAAAATTAATTAAAAAACTTAATCAGTGATTTACATTCTGCAAATAAATATATTGATGAAAAAATTTTTCCTTTTTGCAAATTTTATTTTTCGCGATTTTTTTTTTGCAACTAGCCACCAAACTTTGTTGTATGAAATGTGTATTATAGTCCCTAGATTATAAATTAAAAAGAAACGTACTTAAAAAATTGCAAAATAAAAGCGGAACGCGAAAAAAGACTTTGTGGTACAAAAAATTAATTAGGAAACGTAATCAGCGATTTAGATTCTGCAACAAATATATTGATGCAAAAATTTTCCTTTTTGGAAATTTTATTTTTCCCGATTTTTTTTGCAACTACCACCAAACTTTGTTGTATGAAATGTGTATTGTAGCCCTAGATTATAAATTAAAAAAAATGCACGTAAAGAATTGCAAAATATTAGCGGAATTTGAAAAAAGACTTTATGGTACAAAAATTTAATCCCTAGGTTATATATTTAAAAAAACCGCACTTAAAAAGTTGTAAAATAACGGCGGAATTCGAAAAAGGCTTTATGGTATAGAAAATGAATTAAAAGAGGTAGTCAGCGATCGACATTCTGCAAACGAATATATTGTTGCAAAAATTTCGCTTTTTGCAAATGTTTTTTTTTCGCAATTTGTGCTAATATTTGCTAATATCTAAATATTTAATTTTTTTTAACGAGCCAAAGAGGAAGCTATTTTTTAGTTACTTACATTTTTAAATATGTAAGAGCGATCTAACATTTTTTGGTACAAGAGCCCGATTAAGTGAGCCTTTTCCATCCCTGATTAACCAGTCGGAGTTCGTTCCTGTTCCAAGCCGCATAATATTTTTTCAAATAAAAAATATTGAGAGAGTTGCAAGGCCATTGACATTAATAATAAATAAGGCTGGAGCTTGCAAGAAATATTTATTTTTTTAATCAATTCGTATAAAAATGTATTCATTTTATGAATCAGTGAATAATTTATAGTCATAGTAAGTAAGTAAAATCTAAGAAAAAATCTGACTACAAAATATAGGAAATCAAAATAGCAAACAAATTAAATAATATTGCCTCATTGCAGAGATGAAATTTTTGCTATTAATTTGTTATTAATTAATTTAATTTTTTAAACAATTTTCTTCATTTTGCGTAAAAGTAAATGCTAAATACTTAAGTATTAAATAAAAGGAAATATTTCAAACAATAATTAACATCATAATTTTTCATCTCTGTTCTATTGTAACTGAAAAAAACCTAAAAATAATACACTACTTGTTATCCAAAAAATAACAATTAATTTCAAAATGGAAATCAAACTCAAATGATTCTTTCTGCAAACTAAAAAATTGCAATTTCTTTTTAAAGCTTTATTTGAAATTAATAAAATATACATAATACCCAAAGAACGGCTTTTGTATTTTGTAACTAGCAATTTTAAATGAAAAAATGTTTTTTGATGTTCAAAAAATACCAAATTGAAATTAAAAAATATTATTTCAAATTCAAAAAACACCATTTGAAATTACAAAAAAAAATACAGAATAAAAAACACAAATGAAATTTAAAAAATACAAATTGTTATTCACAAAATTTTAAATGACATAAAAAATACCAATACCATTTAATATTAAAAAAATATCAATTCGAAATTTAAAAACACGATTTGCTATTAAAACGAGTAAAAAGATTAAAGTCGGGCATGCCGACTATACAATACCCTACACCAGTCTGGTGTATTGTTTGGATCCGAAATTCGAATGGGTTAAAATGGGGCTTGTGTCAAAATTTTCTATAATGTGAGTCAGCGCACCAAATTTCATTAAAATATCTTAATATTTGCGACCTGCAGTTTGTAACTAAGCCAATTTTGGGGGGACCCTTACATGGGCACTAGTTCTAAACATGGACCGATGTTCACCAAAATCAATAGGCTTCGTCCTTGGGCCAATATAGGTCTATTTACCAAATTTCATCAAAATATCTTAATATTTGCGACCTGCAGCGTATAAACAATATAATTTTGGTGGGACCCTTATATGGGCACTAGTTCTAAACATGGACCGATGTTCACCAAAATCAATAGGCTTCGTTCTTGGGCCAACATAGGTCTATGTACCAAATTTCATCAAAATATCTTAATATTTGCGACCTGCAGCGTATAAACAATATAATTTTGGTGGGACCCTTATATGGGCACTAGTTCTACACATGGACCGATGTTCACCAAAATCAATAGGCTACGTTATTGGGCCAATATAGGTCTGTGTACCAAATTTCATCAAAATATCTTAATATTTACGACCTGCAGCGTATAAACAGTATAATTTTGGTAGGACCCTTATATGGGCACTAGGTCTAAACATGGACCGATGTTCACCAAAATCAGTAGGCTGCGTTATTGGGCTAACATAGGTCTGTGCACCAAATTTCGTCAAAATATCTTAATATTTGCGACCTGCACCGTCTAAACAGTATAATTTTGGTAGGACCCTTATATGGGCACTAGGTCTAAACATGGACCGATGTTCACCAAAATCAAACTTGTTCGTCCTTGGGCCAACATAGGTCTGCGTACCAAATTTCATCAAAATATCTTAATATTTGCGACCTGTAGAGTGCGCACAAGATTGCATGGACAGACAGACAGACGGACGGACGGACGGACAGACGGACATCGTTAAATCGAAATAAAAAATTCTGAGCCGATCGGTATACTATAAGGTGGGTCTACAACCAATATTTTTTTGTGTTACAAACATCAGCACAAACTTATAATACCCTGACCACATAGTGGTGTAGGGTATAAAAATACCAATTGAAATTAAAAAAAATATATCAATTAAAAAGGAAAAAACCAAATGAAATTGAAGAATATCAATTGCAATTCAAAAATACCAAATAAATTAAAAAATATAAATTTAAATTCAAAACATACAAAATGAAATAAAAAATATCAATTGAAATTAAATAAATGTAAACTGAATTTAATTTGGTATTTTTTGAGCTTTTCCAGGTGGAAATTATGTGTGGTAACAAAAAAGAAGCACTGGCAAAGCGCAAGTAGACCGCGGTCTTACAAAAGGAAGTACTGGCAAAGAACTAAATTTGGACGCCTTCCCAACGCTTTAAAAGGCTGAATTCCCAGCACTTGTTTTCCTATAACATTATTTTGTTTTTGAAAAAGAAACTCCAAAAGAGTGAATATTTAAATCATTTTTGACTCCACAATACAATAACTGAAAGAATCGTCTATTTTTAGAGTAATTTAAAATTCTTCAGTGATGAGGGCTCATAATTTGGTGGCAGGGAAAACACTTGATTTTTATGTTTCTTGGTGCTATCTCAATACTTTGCAAAGCATTAAATAGATCGGTGTTATCATTTGGGTGTCAGGAAAGCACTTGAATTTTTTTACTTGAGCGTTGGCAAAGCATTTGATTTTTATGTTTATGGGTGCTTTCCCAGGGCTTGGTAAAGCATTGGCACCACCGTGGAACGGTGTTTTCATTTGGGCGTTGGGAAAGCGCTGTTAACAAGCACTCATACCACCCATTTCGGTGCTTTGCCAGTGCTGGCCCCTTTGTATTTTTCTACCTGGGTTATTTCGATTTTTTTTTAATGTCAATTGGAATTTTTTTGGCTTTATTTGGTAGTTTTTACATTTAAGTTTTATTTCATGTTTCTTGAATTTCAAAGCTTTTGAATTTTATGCATTTCAGGTTTTCAATTTTAAAAATTTCATTAAAAAATCGTACTTTTTGTAATGTAAAAAAATGATAATGACAATTTAAAAATAATTAATTAAAAAGCATAAAAAATGAAAGGTAAAAAATAAAACAAAACAATAAAAATAAATTAAAAGAAGAACAAAAAAACGGCACCCCATCTATAACGATCTGGTATTGGTATTGGAAGAAACCAAGAATAGACTTATTTAAACCCGTATGACACTTGCTTAATTTTGTATTGAATGGATATAGGATTGATGAAATGAAACAAGAAATATTAGAGAGAGTAAAAAATATAATTTATAAACAAAGATTTTTCGAACGGAAAATCGCTAAAAATTATTAAAAATCGTTACAAACACGGAAAAAACGCTAGAAACAGAGAAAAACTTAGAAAATTTACAATATTCTCAACAATCAATTACTAATCCCCTGTTTTTCTAAAGCGAAAGGAAATATTCTTCCAGCGGAATGTATTTTATTTTTGTTACAATAATTCCTCTGGCGGAATTATTCCGCTCTCTTTATAAAAACAAGGGGGTAAATGTAATTTTAAGTTGCATTTACATCTGCACCCAAATCTCGAGAATTCGACTAAAATTTAGACTTCAATAAAAATCTCATGTGAAATCCCGAGATTCCCCATACAAATAAAATCCCGTAAATTCGCAACATATGTAAGAAATCTCACAAATGTTTAGACTTTCATATAATACAATACTGCGTGCATGTCTTTCTTCCATCAAAATATTGAAAAATCCGGCATCTAGCTTGTCGTCCTTAAAAAAAACGAATTTACTAACATAATTGGCGTTAGATCTTTACATAAAATAATGTAAATTGTACTCCGCCAATGAATAAAATGGTTTTTAGTAATATTTTTAATTTAAGGTTATATTTTATGGTACTTTATTTACAAAAAAAAAATGCGGTTGTCAAATAGAAATATCGCTACTGTCATAAAGTGTAAATGTAAACGGTCAAGAATTCCGGTCGAGATTTCCATTGAAATCTCGGGATTTAAAAATATAAATGAACGCAGCTTTAAAGTTAAAATATTTTAATTTTTTTACCGTTTATCATTGATTTCCCTGATATGCAAGTATGGTTGTACTTTTTGCACTTGTGTAATTTTCCTATGACCATAGATTTGCACTGTTCTCAAATATTTGTGGAGAACACCCAATTGAAAACTTCACCGCACGTTCCTGGTGGTGCATGGCAGTGAGCTTTTATATAAATTTATAAAATCAACCCAATTTTTACCACTAAATCTTCGAAAAATAGTAAACAAAATAATCCAAAACAATGCTTTTTTGCCCATCCAGAAAATATATTGTTAGCAATGCTTTTCGATGAAAGAAAAAGTGTTCGTGAAAAAGCTATTAAAAAATTCAGTATAATCGCGAACAATTATACGACTCAACTAATATTATAAGAAATATCCTTATAAGAAACATCCTCCCAAGTAAAAAAAAATTATATGGAGCCATATAAAGTTATATTTAATTATATATAATCTTTTATGTAATTAGATATAATTATATCCGAAAAATGACAACATCTTGTTTTATCTTATTGTATCGAATTGTATACAATTGTATACAATTTGGTACAATTTTATGCAATTCGATACAATTGTATCCGAATTTTGTCCTCATCCAATTACATCAAATTATATCTTTTTGTATAAAATTATATAAAATGTTATAAAAGTGAACATAGTTGGATACAATTATATCTAAATATTGACCTTATACTTTTGATCATATTATATATGACCACATATAACAATATACAAAAATTATTTAAAAAAAAAAAAAAGATATGCAATATCTGGAGATCAGACCTGGGGGATTTCAATTACAGTTGCAAATAAATATAATTGATATTAAAAAAAAACTCAATTACATTTCATGTAACTGTAATTGAAAATTTTCAATTACAAGTAATTGTAATTGAAAGTGATTTCAATTAAAAATTTCAATTACATTTAGAATTAAAGTGTTTTTTGTTAAAATTTTGTAGAAAAAACTGACTGGGATAGGTGGATAGGCGTGGATAAGTATAAAAAGAATACGTCATATTGGGCTGACCCCTCACTTGTGCTTTTTGTCACTATTTCTTTTCCGAAAAAATGTAATTGTATTTGACATTTTTTCAATTACAATTATATATAATTAGGGAATGCAAAATCCCGCACTTTTTGATTTCCCGGGAAAGCGGGAAATCAAAAAAGCGGGAAATCAAAAAAAATATTTTGAGCCCTTAGTTCTGGCACATGGTGTCTGGCCAGACCCCTATACATTTACATGCATTTGTATGGAAATAAGGGCTGTTTGCCGTTAAATTTTTTACTAAGATAGGAAAATATTTGTTATATTTTGTGTTTCTATTTCTTTTTTACTATGTTATTAGCTACCTGAGGAAAAAAAATAGACCTGAAAAAATCTTTGGAATGAAAAGGGCAACAATTTTTTTGTTCTATATATATTTCTCTTTATTATGGGTAAAGTAATAAATGTTTATGACAAAATAGAAAATTATTATGAAGAATACATTGATTTTTTTATTCAGAATTTTGCGGAAGGCAACAAAAACATAAATAATCTACTTTTGAATGTTGCTGACAAACAGGATTGTTGCATTTGCAGCAAAAAAAGCGTGTCTTACGGCGTATTTTGTCACCTTGCTGCAGGCAAATTCTGCAATATTTTTTGGCAGCTAATGTGTCTGGACCACTGCGTGAAGCCACATTAAGGTTTGCTATATTGAGAGGTCTCCCAAAGAACGCTTCAAATGCTATACGAGTTGTTGGTTGAGCCACAATGTGCGGATTATTGATGCGATTTTCAACGTTGGCCAGTACCAATTGCTTTGCAAGTTTATATAAAAGTAGGGTAGAGGGGGGATCCTTCGCCACTTTTTTTTTCAAAGCACTGTGATTTCTTAACCCCTAATTATTTTTCAAAAATTACTTTCAAATTGAAGATATATCTTGGCTTTAATTTCTATGATTTTTATTCTAATTATTTGCATATTTTCTATTACTTTTTTTATGATTTGCAAAGTAACCCAAATCGGCGTAACTGCCCCAAACCTGGGGGATATTCGCCAAAAGAGCTAGATACAATTTCAACAAAAAAATATTGTTAATACGGCAAAGTCAATGTTTTAGTTACTGAAATAAATAATTTAGAATAAGTTATTTAAGGTATATGATTCTGTTTGATCAATAAATCTTCACTACATTAAAAAAAAATAATTTCAAACTATAATATAATGATTCTTCAAAATTACAAAAAACTGAATAATTAATATAAATTTAAGAATGAACACGATTGTACTAATTTACTATTGAAAATATTTTAAACATATAGAAAAGTCTTATAGAGCATTTTAGACAGGGAAGCATCAACTGTTCGTAGCTCCAGGGGCCATCCGGTGATTGTGCCCCAGAGGCAGGCACTAACATAAAATTAATATTTTTTCACACTTTTTAAGCATTTATTAAAATCAAACTATTATTTTCTGAAAGCTTAGGATCATAGTTCTAACATAATGAAAAATTATTTTTTTATCACACGATTTGAGGAAGTTATTGCAAAATGTAGTTGCTTTCAATTATTTTTTTGGCACCCCAAAAAACACAAAAACACGTCTATCTGGGACCACATGTGATATAATTTCGTCAAAGTGGATGTCAAGGAAAGGCAATTGAAAAATGCACAAAATATATTTTTTCCAATTTTTTATCTCCCTTAACACCGGAGAAAAATGGGATTAGTGTATGTGCCCCACTGGCGAAGGATCCCCCCTCTACCCTATGCGTCTTCTTTCTTTTCTTGTATTTTCATCATTTAGCTTACATATAATGTAACTTGCCAATGCCATCACATCATTCATGTTGCAGAAAAACGCGTATGTCCAGCGTCTGGTTGACCGTTTTGTTGTGTAATGAGTTAGCATTTGATCCATCGTATCGACTCCGGCTTTATTTGAATTATAAAATAAAATTGCTTCCGGTTTCATGGCTACGCCTTCAACATGTTTCGTGTAATGCACGGTTGAAATTAAATTGACTGCCTTATTTTTTTTGGGCACGTAGCTGCAAAGTGCAACAAGATTTTCATGAAAACCAAACACACTTGAAAGAAGTGGTCGTCTGGTGCTCTTCATAACTTCCTTAGGAAGACATCTTTTGTTTGCTCGAATGGTGCCAACAAATGCCAGTCCCATAGCAGCAAGTCGTTTAGCGCCGTTCAATGAGGTGAAAAAATTATTAGAAATAATTGTTCTGCCACTGTTTGCGTAACAATTTGCGAAATACATTAGAACGTTTTCACCTTGATTTATCTCCCGATTGTCTCCTTCCTTTCCAGTGTATAGTTTTCCTTTCAATGGAAATTTAGTCTTAGCATCGCATGCCCACCAAACTTTGATCCCATACCTTGCAGGTTTTGATGGGATATATTGGGTGAACTTTGTGCGCCCACGATACGGAAACAACTGCTCATCGATGGTGATATTTTCATAAGGTTCATAATAATTTTGCAGATTTTCATTGAGAAAATTCCAAAGGTCCCGGATAGGATCTGCTTTATATGTTTGCTGTCGGAATTCCCGCGTACGACTATTATCGAAACAAATATATCTGGACAGAGTAATGAATCGTTTGTACGACATAGCCGCACGGAATATGGGCAGCGAATCAGAACGCCACAATATACTGGAGTCTTGCATATTATTATGGCTGAGACCAGAAGCCAACAAAATCCTAATGAATGCATCTAGCTCAGAGCTTGTCAAATCAATCCATTTTCTTTGGGTAGACTCTGGATGTTCTTCATTCCATTTTCTAATTGATTCTCGCCCATGCCGATTTGTTTCACTAATGATAATGACGAACGTAATATTGGTTGAGAAAAATAGCTTGAATACCTCAACTGGATTGGTGAGCCTTGTTTTTGTTCCAGATTGAAAACGCATGATATTATGCTGGCGCAAACGAGATGCCGGGGGTTCAGTTTCTTTCCATTTAGTACCGTCTTTACCATAAAAACAGCCTGAGTCGACTTCATTTGCTGCTTCAGCATCATTTCCACTTTCTTCTTCTTCATCTACGTCTTCATCACTATCATAAAGTTCGTTAAGTTCAATTTCCAAATCATTTTCTATGTCTGATGCATCATCTTCTGGCACATAATCAGCAGTGTCGTCACCATCGTTTTCAAAAACATCATTTTCATCAGCTTCTACCTGACTTTAAAAATCACGCACTAATGCCTCTGACAATTGGGGTTGCAAATTCGCGCTACGCAAGCGTGTATTATAAATAAATTCCAGTTCATCAGCCATAATATACTAACAACGCAACAAATCTACCTGCGTAAAATTATTCACAAGTTCAAAATTACCGCACAAAAACTAGATTACTTCTTCACTGTTCAACGTTCAATGAATAACTAACTCACAAACAAAATCAGAAGAAAGAAAGAAGCATAAAAGAATAAAGTAAATACAAATTTCCAACTCGTGCCATGTGCTTTGCCTATGCGTTCATACAAAATGCATAGGGGTCTGGCCAGACACCATGTACCAAAAGTAAGGTGAAGACTTTTTTTCAATTATTAATTTATACATCGAAAGCCAACAATATTTTGGGAGATTACCTGAAATTACAGCCATGTACCTAAAATAGAAGTATGCTAAATTTAAGCATGAAAATGAAATATGTCTGGCCAGAACCATGTGCTACTTCGAGGGTTAATCAATGTGTTCGTTAACTCGAAAATCTTACTACTTTTACTCAATCATTGTTTTGGTTACTCTTTGAATTTTTCCAGTTGTGGTAAAAGTAACAAATTGTAGTAAGTAAACGAGCAAGCCTAATGTAAAATGTTTACTATTTTCAAAAGGTTGGAAAATTTTGCATAAGAAAATTTAAAATAATTAACTTGATTATTTTAAATTGCATTTTTTGAAATCCCGGGATTCCCGGTCCAAATTCCCGGGAATGCGGGAACTGAAAAATGCTTAATTTCCCGGGAATCCCGGGACGGGTAATCCCGGGATGCATTCCCTATATGTAATGTATAATTGAAAATTTTCAATTATAAATTACTTGTATTGTTTTTTTTTTGAATTACGATTACAAATAATATGTAATAGAAATTGAATTTTTTCAATTACAATTACATGTAATTGTGTAATTGCATAAGTAATTAATTTCCAAATATAATGATTAACCCAAAGATCTGCTGGAGATCCTATAATTTCGATAAATCTTCCATTACTTTTATCCAGATTTAACATGACAGTGCATTGAACATGAACAAAATTTTCTTTATTTTTAGTAATTTTAAAATAAAGTTAACAAGACTGAAATTTTAAAGTTAATAGGATTATGTTATACAACCAAGATATAAGAAAAATAGTAAAATATTACAAAATAGTAAAAATTACTAAAAATATATGATGCAAAAAATAAACTCACACACGAATCATGTACGGGTTATATATTCTTATTCACGCTCACGCAAGAATCAAGTATGAATTATATATTCTCAGACTCACGCACGAATCACTTGAGTATAGTAATTATTACTCACGATCACGTGTGAATAACGTGACTCACGAACATTTCTAGTCACGCGCCAATCCCTAGTAATTACTAAATCTAAAACTAGTTCAAAATCATTGTTAACATAGAACCACATATAATATAATATGGTTTTATATGGACCTTATATATTTTTATATCAAATCACTTTAAAATAATTGCTTATGTGGGATGATCTATAATTATAGATGATTTTATAAAGAACGTTGTATTGTTATATATTAAAGAAATCATGAAATATTGTAGATATGGAACCATATTAATTTATATATGGGTTCTTATTTGTCAATATATAATAGTTTTATATTATTATGTGTAGTGTCATACTAAATTATATATAAACGTATATGTAATTATATCTGTAATATGTTAATTTATGTACTTATATATAGCATATGCAATTATATGTAGGCCAGTATGTAATAATATAAAATCACGTATGTCTCCATATTAAAACCTTTGAGGAAAAAATATCTAACATATGACTATATAAAGGTATATCTGCTTGAATTTAAAAGCATATGTGGCCATATGTAACTATAAGTTACTATAAGCAATTACATAAAATAATATGTAATACTCGGGCTATTAATTTTAACTGCACAGATTATGTCGATTTAGTAGACTTAAGCAGTGGGATCATAAAAATGTTAAAACACATTTTTGCCTATAACTTTGGTTTAAAGCTTCCCGGTGAAAAATGTCCATATATGAACATTTATGGTTCAACCATATATGTATGTATCCGAAAAATGAGGTAACACCTAAGTATATGTTCATATATGGACATATATGAACATATACATTTATTAAATATATGCGAATACATGCGAACGTTGCTGTCCTTTATTATAAGGTTGTACGATAGATATAAATTTATGTATGACATTCAAATTAGGCGCTACATATGTTCCTTTTTTTTATTCATGGCATTAAATATAATTCCATATTTATCCAAATATGAGTTCCTTTTACATATATGGAAAAATGTATTCTTCGAAATATGTTCATATACAAGTCCCTTTTGCATAAATTGAATAACATATACTTTCATATTTGTCCATATATGAGTGCCATTTCCATATATGAAATAACAGATGCTTCCATATATGTCTGTATATGAACTTTTTTCCATATATAGATTCACATATACTTCCATATATGTGCATATAAAATCCATATATGTTAATAAAAAATCCATATTTGTTCATATGTGTCCATACATAAACCATATATGAACATGTTTGAGCGTATATGAACATTTTTCACCGGGTTCTCATGTTTTTTTTCGGCAGCTTACATTTTTAAAATATGTCATATATACCCGGTGAAAAATGTCCATATATGAACATTTATGGTTCAACCATATATGTATGGATCCGAAAAATGAGGTAACACCTAAGTATATGTTCATATATGGACATATATGAACATATACATTTATTAAATATATGCGAATACATGCGAACGTTGCTGTCCTTTACTATAAGGTTGTACGATAGATATAAATTTATGTATGACATTCAAATTAGGCGCTACATATGTATGTTCCTTTTTTTATTCATGGCATTAAATATAATTCCATATTTATCCAAATATGAGTTCCTTTTACATATATGGAAAAATGTATTCTTCGAAATATGTTCATATACAAGTCCCTTTTGCAAAAATTGAATAACATATACTTTCATATTTGTCCATATATGAGTGCCATTTCCATATATGAAATAACAGATGCTTCCATATATGTCTGTATATGAAATTTTTTCCATATACGGAATCACATATACTTCCATATATGTTCATATAATATCCATATATGTTCATAAAAAATCCATATTTGTTCATATGTGTCCATACATAAACCATATATGAACATGTTTGAGCGTATATGAACATTTTTCACCGGGTATGTAATAAAATTAATATGTAATAAAATTAATTTACATCATGAGTTTTAATTAGCAATTTTTTACAGAATGGACCATGAAAAAAAATAAATTAAATATTTTCAACAAAACCAAACATGCCCGGTGAAAAATGTTTATATACGCTCAAACATGTTCATATATGGTTTATGTATGGACACATATGAACAAATATAAATTTTTTATGAACATATATGGATTTTATATGAACATATATGGAAGTATATGTGATTCCATATATGGAAAAAATTTCATATACAGACATATATGGAAGCATCTGTTATTTCATATATGGAAATGGAACTCATATATGGACAAATATGAAAGTATATGTTATTCAATTTATGCAAAAGGGACTTGTATATGAACATATTTCGAAGAATACATTTTTCCATGTATGTAAAAGGAACTCATATTTGGATAAATATGGAATTATATTTAATGTCATGAATAAAAAAAGGAACATATGTAGCGCCTAATTTGAATGTCATACATAAATTTATATCTATCGTACAACCTTATAATAAAGGACAGCAACGTTCGCATGTATTCGCATATATTTGATAAATGTATATGTTCATATATGTCCATATATGTACATATACTTAGGTGTTACCTCATTTTTCGGATCCATACATGTATGGTTGAACCATAAATGTTCATATATGGACATTTTTCACCGGGTGGACATACAAAAAAATTGCCAAAGAAACTAATGTATGCCGCCAAACAGTTTCAAAAGTGGTAAAAAGGTATCTGGAACACCTAACAATGGAAAGGAAGCCGGGAACAGGAACAACGACTGGTTATCGTAACATTGGTAAGGCATATAAAGTTAAAAGCATCCTTAAGAGAGCTCCTAACACATATGGCAGAAAAATAGCTCGGTTAGCCCAATGCTCGGACTTTTTTGTACGTAAAGTGAGACGTAAGGCAGGACTAAATTCCTACAGAGTTTAAAATGTTCCCGATAGAAACGCTTTTAAAAATTTGGAGGCCAAAACCAGAGCTCGAAAATTGAAATCAAATTTTATACAAAAATACAACTGTTGTGTAATGGACGACGAAACTTATGCACTGGCTGATTTTCCGCAGCTCCCTGGTCAAGAATTTTATGTTTCCGATGTTCGAGGAAATGTTGCGGAAAAATTTAGGTCGAAAAAGCAAACGAAATTCCCTAAAAAATTCCTAGTATGGCAAGCCATATGTAGCTGCGGCCAATGAAGCCAGTCATTTGTGACATCTGGCTCTATAAACAGCGAAATTTATATCAAGGAGTGTTTGCGGAAGAGAATTCTTCCATTTTTGAGTCAGCACAATGTATCCACTTACTTTTGGCCCGATTTAGCATCTTGTCACTACAGCAAGAAAGCGCTGGAGTGGTATAATGGTAATAATGTGGTTTTTGTACCAAGAGAGGCCAATCCACCAAACTGCCCGGAGCTCAGGCCAGTGGAGAGATATTGGGCTCTTGTTAAAAGAGAATTAAAGGGCACAAAAAAGGTCTCCCAGGACATGCAAGATTTCAAACGTAGATGGACCACCTGCTCTAAAAAGGTGACAGAAACTACCATAAAAGCTTTAATGGGAGGGTTCCATGCGGTTTTTTTTGTTTGATTTTGTATTAAATTCTATTTAATAAAAATTTGGTTTGAAGTCTTAAAATTTAGTGGTTTGTTTTTTATTTAACTTTATGTGTGTTAACATTTTTATGATCTCACTCCTTAGATAATGACGACATATTATCTGAACCTCCATTTACTGCAACTAATTCGCTCGAGCACTTATTGGAGTACATAAATTCTGATGTTGTACCACTACCAGATCCAGGAATTCCATCGCACATTCAGGGAACGGAGAGATGTGTACAGTTGTTAACGCATGTCTCTCGACGCGTAATTGCAAAGAATCGAGACTATGTTATGGCAGTTACTCTAGAAAGTCGTATTCGTACACCTCGGATGGATAGTAAGAAAGACTTAAAAACAAAAATTTGTTAATGCTTTAGAAATAAGAAACAAGTAATAATTTTGTATATATACATTTAAGAGGTTCTGTTTCAATTAACAAATAAAACAAGAATTTAAATGAATGTTTTTACTGATTGTTTAATGATTGGAATCCCGGTGAAAAATATCCATATATGAACATTTTTGGTTCAACCATATATGTATGGACCCGAAAAATGAGGTAACACCTAAGTATAAGTTCATATGTGGACTTATATGAACATATACATTTATTAAATATATGCGAATACATGCGAACGTTGCTGTCCTTTATTATAAGGTTGTACTATAGGTATAAATTTATGTATGACATTCAAATTAGGCGCTACATATGTTCCTTTTTTTATTCATGGCATTAAATCCATATTTATCCATATGAGCTCCTTTTACACATATGGGAAAATGTATTCTTCCAAATATGATCATATACAAGTCCCTTTTACATAAATTGAATAACATATACTTCCATATTTGTCCATATATGAGTGCCTTTTCCATATATGAAATAACATAACACATATATTTCCATATATGTTCATATAAAATCCATATATGTGACGCGCAAAATAGAAAGGGACCTAAGGATAGAAAGGGACCTAAGGTCAGGAGAGCATGGGATCGGTCTCATTCGATGCTCAGATGTTGTCCACAAAAAAAAAAAATGATTTTTTTACCCTTAGGTCCCTTTCTCTATGCGCTGTCACATATGTTCATAAAAATCCATATTTGTTCATATGTGTCCATACATAAACCATATATGAACATGTTTGAGCGTATATGAGCATTTTTCACCGGGATTACAAACATAATTTGTTATGTGAGTGTGGGTATATTAAAAAAAATCTAAAATTTTTCTAGAAAATTTATGAAAACTTTTGTGTTAGGTTTATAAGAAAGCGTATTTTCGAATTTCAAATTTATGCAGTTTTTACAAAACCACTAAAATCAAAATGCTTCTCGGCGGGAGCTAGGTTTTCATTTTAGACCCATAGTTTCTTCGGGTAGTTTTCTTAGAATTTAGTGTAGATCACGTTTCTGCTATACGCTTCTTCACAAAAAAGTTGACCCACCCTACACTCATAAAAAAGCCCGTATAAATAGTTAAAAATTCTGCTAAAATAACAGAAAATAGTACCTGAATTTGCGGCAGCAGAAATTTTAATGATGTTGAGAATCATGGTCTGTTAAATTTAGGTGCGCTAAATTTTAGGTAAAAAAGTTAGTTCAAATACAATAATTTAAAAGAAATGTTGTTTAATGGAAATGAAAATTCAGTTAACATTCGAAAATTTAGAACAATGTTCGTTTAATAGAAATGAAAGTGGGACAGTTGAAATCAGCAAAACATGCTGCTAAAATTAATATCACGTTTTGTCATTAATTGAATAAAAACAACTTCATGCATCATGTAAATATTGTTAATTTTATTTTCAAATAAATTACACAATCCAAAAACACTCTTTGCACTAAATATCACATTTATTTTCTTGCCAATATGTGTGCCAGCGGAAGTTGTATTATTTGGTTCCTTTTTTCGTCTACCTGAAGGTAGAATTTAGATGAAAATGTTAAAGGGCTGAAATAAAAGAAAAACAATAACATATTTAATAGTATTCCCGTAAATAAATATAGTTTATATTATAAAACAAACCTCATTATTTTATTTCTTCAATACAATTTTTAACTGCGAAATGTTAATGTCCAATATACCTCCGTTTTCTTTTACGTTCCTTTGCTGACTAAGAGATGCTCTTATCAGTGTTGCCATCTCAGTGCTTTTCGGGTATTTTTTGGTGCTTTTTTCCTTCCCGTACCCTGTAATTTTTTTCAAATACCCGTTTAAAAAAGAGGGTTTTTACGGTGCTTTTTCATATTTCTGGCAGTGCTTTTTGTGCTTTTTGTACAGTTTATATTTTTGGTATTCTCGTTTTTTAAAATTTTTCTTGAATTTTCTGTCAAAATTTAAAAAATAAAACGAACTATACAAGGAAAAAATGTGATTTCCTGCCTACATGTTTGCACAATGTTTGTAGTACAATTTTAAATAGCAGCTTCGTTACATTTAAACTTCAAATTTTTGAAATATATGTTTGGTGCTTTTTTACCGCTTTTTTGGTTATTTTTTAAACCTTTTTTACACGATTTTTCAAAGTTAAAATGTGTTTTTAAATTCTTGATTTAAATTTTTCAAAAAATTAATATAGTGCTTTTTTACCCCATTTTCGGTAAATGTTTACCCGATTTCATAATGCTCACGGTGCTTTCCTGCCTTCAAGAGTTAGCAACCTGGCTCTTATCATATTATTTTATTTACTAGAACTTTCTTGAAGCGGCGAATACATTAAGGAACATTGGGTAGGGAACAAAAAATATCAAACAATTTTGTGAACACGAATTGCACGAATGTCAACACGAACATTAACATACACTATTTTGACGCTTACCATTATTTATATTGGTAAGAGTTATCAGTGATGACCAGGGAAACCAAAAATATGCTCTAAAAAACAAGTTTTATGCGCTTAAAAAATGCCCTTAAAAACGGAAAATATGCTCTAAAAACCTAAAAAATATGCTCTTAAAAAAATCATACACACTCTTTTTAATTCATAAAATTCAATTTTTTATTAAAAAAAAACACAAATAAAATAACAAAAATTTAAACTAAATAACAAAATATAAAGTAAAAACAGGTATATGGTATAAAATTAGAATTCAAACAATTCAATCTTCTTTAAATGTTATTTTGTATTAAGGATAATTTTAAATTTTATTATTTTCTATTATAAAATAATTTTAAAATGTTTTATTTTTTACTTCATATTAATTTGTTTACATTAAGAGTGTTTACTTCATATTTCCAATTACAGAATTGTATTCAAATTAAAAGATGTAAATTGTGGCTCAGAAATTTCCAATTGTTTTTCGAAAATAACGATTTAATTTCGGAAATAATCAATTTCATATAAAATTGGTATTTTCTGAAACACAAATTAAAACTTAAAAAAAAATTGGAATTGATAATTTCTGAAATACATTTTCAAATACAATTGATAAAGTCTGACATACATAGAGTCCTAATTGCCAACCCTGGTACTGCTGGCAAAGGAGCACTTAAAAAAATTCAAAATACATATATTAAGGTTATTCACAATGGGTGTGCTATTTGTTGTATCGTTCTATCTTCCTAACAAAAAACAGAGTTGTTAAAATTTAAATCGAAAAAATACAACATTTAAGAACAGCGCGTTACAACATTTTTACGTATGTTTAGTGTCCTATGTTTAAGCGTGCTAACGGGCAGAAAATCCAACAGAAAATCATTGTTAAAATAAAATAAAAATTGTAACAACTCTGTTGTTTATTAGGACGATACAACGATCAATAGATACCACACCCCTTTTGTACAACCTAATTATTTGAAAAATTACTCTTTTACCAGGGCTGGCAGTAAGACTCTGAACAGCGCTTATGAAAAATATTTTAAATACAATTTGAAATGTAGTTTAACAAAAGCACTTGGAATTAAAAGAAAACTTTATGAAATAGGTTGGAATTAATTGAATTAATTAAAAAATCTTAAAAAAAATTTAATAAATTTTGTTTTTTAAGGTTTTTTTTTTAATTTAAAATTCTATCAGTTGAAATTCAGAATTTAAAATGGAAATTTAAACATTTATATTAATTTAAGTCATTTAATCAAAGTTGTTGTTACAGTAAATTACAAAGTAATGGCTTAAGTTGTCAAATAAAAATCTTTGTCTATTATTTCTAAGCATATTTTTGTACATCGAAAAACTTCTTTCCACATCTACAGATGTGATAGGAGCAAATTTAAACGCTAATATTTCTTCTACACTATATTTCAAAGACGTAGTTTTTGTAGAACCACTTAATACTCCACAAATATTTTTAATAACTTCAAAGCCATTATTTTTATCTATAACTTGTTTAAGCTTAAGCTGAATACTTTTAGAAGTATCGCAATTCGGAACATTATTTATTTCTTTAACCGCATCTAAAACTACCTGTATTTGCTCATGAAGGGTAGGTCCAGATGTCTGTAGTTTCTTAATAGACTTCACAATTAATCCATAATTAGATGAAATAAAAACTAAATCAGCCTTTGTTTTAGAACTTCGTAAAGTATTTTTAGCAATTTCAATAGATAAAGCGTTTTCACTACTTAAAGCTTCAATTACTTGTAAAATTTTTTCATAATTATTTGCATAATAGTTAACTGCCTCAAGCCAAGTTCCCCATCGAGTTATAATTGGCTCAGGAGGCAGTGCTAAATCCGGATGAATTTCTCTAAAAACATCAATTCTACATAGAGCTTTTAAAAATACTTTTTTTACGTTTGAAATTACAGAATTTACACTTTCATATGAATCTCGTATGCGTTCACACACTCGATGAAGGCCATGCACCACACATGTTATATGGGTTAACTTAGGATAAAATACTTCAATAGCCTTCGCTGCTTTTATCATGTAGGGAGCAGCATCCGTCACAAAGAGTAAAATCGAATTTTTATTTATACTATCTCCCAATATTTTAATAGAGTCGTCAAAAAGTCTAGCAATTGTGGAATGATTTGTTTTTTCTAGTACTGCGGCATTTAATAAAAATTTTTTGCTTGCAATTTCTTTGTCATTGCTTAGAATCCCGATGATTACGTTTGCGACGTTTCTTCCTGTTACATCAGTCGTTTCATCAATTGAAATCCATAGATACTGATTTTTAACGAATTTAATTATTTTTTCAATGCAGTTGTTGTAAAGATTTTCAACATATTTAGTCCGAAGTGTTGATTCTGATGGAACTTTAAATTCCGTAAATTCTTCAAGAAATGTTCGTAAATTTTCATTTCGAATTTTAAACAAAGGAATGTCTGCTGCAACAAATGCAGCGCACAATTTCTCCTGAAATTGGGAATCCTTTGAAACTTTTGTAGATTCAGCAAGAAATAATTGAGAATTTTCTTTTTGTAATTTTCTTTCTTTTAATAAACAATGTTTTGTACTTTCTATGTGCTGTTTTACTAAAAACACCCTATCTGCTGTTATAGATTTGTTGCAAACAGTACAGAAAAGAACTGTCCCATCAGTTTTAAAGTCCGGAAAATCTTTAACGAAGTTTCTTAATTTTGATGTCTGAGATGTCTTAGGTTTTAGCATTTTCTAAAAAAAATAAAACTTGTTAACAAAATAATAAAATTGCTTGGATTTTAGAATACTTACAAATTATTTTTTATTAAGAGGTCAAGAAAATAAATATTATCACTTGAAATATTACACCTTTATTTGATTTGGCTTTAACAAAATAAAAACATTCTCCAGAAAGTAAAGAGATTTTTAATATGTACTTCCCCTATTTAATAATTTGTTGTTTTAAGCAGAGTTACCAGACATTTCAAATTCACAAGAAAACAAAACCAAAACAAATATCCCAAAAAACTACACTTAAAAAAATTAAAAATAAAAAAAAAAATACCCATAAAAAAGAAAGAACACTTAAAAAAGTCTTATTATAAAAAAATATAAAAAATGCTCTAAAAATATGCTCTTATGCTAAAATATGATCTTAAAGCAAAAATATGTAAAAATATGCTCTTAAGGCTAAAATATGCAAAAATATGCTCTAACGAATCGATGCTATATTTCTTAAAATCTTCTGAAACGTATAAATACCTTATCCATTTGTCAATACAATGCGCAGGAAAAAACATGATACTGCATATTTTTGGTTTCTCTGGTGATGACTCATCAAACACATTAAAATACACTTACTAGAAATTTTTTAATTTGAAGAAAACCATCAAGCATCATCAATCACTATACACTAGCGCCCCTATCGTTTTCTTTTGAAAACACAAATATTAAAAAAGTTGCCAACAAATTTATCTATATTAGCCGATACATTGTCAAAATCATTTATAAAAAAATATCTTAATATCAGGAGGAAAAATTAGTTCAAGTACAGCACAATATGGTGAAATTGGATAACTAACAACTTTAGCTAAACAACGGATTTAAACGAAAACAACAGGAAAAATTAGTTCAACTGAATTAGAACGCGTTTAACAGACTTTTGTACTAACTTTTTTTATGAGTTTAGTGTATGCGTTTTGACAAGTAAAAACTAGCAAGAGCAAAACTAACTACTTTTTGCTCAATCTAAATGCAGTATTGTGAATCTTATTTAATTTTTTTTTTGCTATCAATTTAGGCAATCACATTGCTGGCTATGTGGATAATACCATTAGGCATATCTTTCTTTTATGGCTGGATACGTTTCATTATTATTTGGTCAATATTTTCTATCATTACTGCTGTAGTAATAAGACGAGCCATTAGTAAACCCATACAAGGAACAACACCAAGGTAGGAATATCACAGTGGCAGAATTGTGAAATATATAATATAGTATATGATAATAATATTTGTTTTTATGGTTTTCAGACTGGTTTATAAGTGGTTTTATTTTATATACAAATTAAGTTATGGTCTAGGAATTGTTGGTTATCTGATAATGATGGCAACATTTTTAGGTTTCAATTTTATATTTAACCAAGCACCAAATGTTTGGATGGATGTTGGTTTAATGTTTGTATTCTATGGTCTATATATTGGTGTATTGGGTAGAGATATATCAGAAATATGTTCGGAGAAAATGGCTGCATTAATTGGTGTAAGTTGTTATAAAAAATATATATATTCAAAATAATCTGTATTCTAACCCGAATTTGTTTTAATTTAGTATTATACTCCACAAGGTATACCCACCAGACATTTGGAAGAAAATGTTTGTGCCGTTTGCGGTAATTTGTTATTAGTTAGTGAAAAGGAGGAAGGTATAATTGAAAATACTTATAAATTATCCTGTAATCATGTGTTTCATGAATTCTGTATACGCGGTTGGTGTATTGTGGGCAAAAAACAAACTTGTCCTTATTGTAAAGAAAAAGTTGATCTTAAGAAAATGTTCTGTAATCCGTAAGTATGAGATCTAGCTTTGTTTAACGTACCGCGGGAACCCAGTTTAACCAAAACGTGTTTTTATAGGCAAATTGTAGTTAAATTGTTGTTGTTTCGCGTAAAGTTTAAATTGGTTACCTCCGGATACTCGCGGTAACAGCGTGACACAGACCTACTATTTCAACTAATTACATAACTGATAAATTAAATACTTTTGTTTTCTTTTACATTTTAGTTGGGAACGACCTCATGTTTTGTATGGCCGTCTTCTGGATTGGATTCGATTTTTAGTGGCCTGGCAGCCTTTAATATTTTTCATTGTTCATGGTATAAATTGGGTATTGGGCTTAGAATAATAATTATTTACCTCAAATTCTAGTCAAATTAGTCATACGTAAATGTTTTGCATATAATGTAAGTCTTAATTTTTCTTTTCTTCCCCTTTTCGTATTGTTCTTGTAAATCACATTTCAAACATCTTGTTTTATTTTGTAATAATCAACGAAATATCAATTTTTATTTTAAATTGTTCCTCTTAACCCTCTAATGCTCTTTATTCTGATTACGATAATATTTAAACTATATATTTGCCGTTGAAAATCTACTATGGAACAAATATTAAAATTTTAATTTATCGCTTTATCTAGAAACCCAGTAGTCAAATAATTTTTTTTTGCTGTAAATAACACTATCAGTAAAATAAAATTACGCACGGAAAATTGTTGATCAATTGTTGTTATTTCAGAAGTTATGGCGATTTTCGCCTTTTGAAAATTACGGAATTTGTCACTAAACATCATTAAATTTTGACTAAATTAGTTCTGCCTCTGAGTATATGCTCTGTGTTTAATTTCAAAAAAATCTGTTGGCTAGATTTTGACTTAGAGATATAGTCATAAGACGTATCCTGGGGTTATCGTGTGAGTCCTGTAGAAAATTTTTTAACTAATTTTACAATTAGAGACTCTAAACTAGCTTTGTTATTATCGATAATGTACGCCAGATCGTAAATGTATTTTTGGCGATTTTTCAAATATTTTTTTCTTTTTTAAAAAGTTAATTTTTTCAAATTTACTAAATTTTTATTTTACATGCTTCTCGGTTGAAAACCGTTCCTTATACAAAAAAGTTTTGAAGGCAAAAAAGGAGGTAATTAAGTTTTCTATGGATATAATACAACTTGTTTAATAAAATATTGTTATTTAGCCAAAAACTATTGAAAATCTGAAGACCGCCTTTTGGCGGCCTTGGGCATTAGAGGGTTAAACAAATTAGTTGATTAAGTATAGGGTCCATGTGTTATTTTTTAATAAATATTGAAATTTTGAAAAATAAACAATTGAAATGCCTTTAAAACCTTAAAATAAAAAAAGAAAAGTTGTTTTTTTAAGGAAAATGTACTAAAATTCCAAAACTTATTTAACAAATTTTATAAAATAATTTATTGAAGACAAATCCTATCCGGATTTAATTCTTGCTTAGGAAAATCTAAGAGACGACGTTTTTAAAATTTTACAAACTCTGAGAATTTCTTCTCGCCTTGGAGCGTTATTTTTAAAACTGTAGATCAGTGGTCGGCAGAAAGAGAGAATGTGAATGTATTGGTGTTTTACACTGTGAGAAATTCGTTTATCATTTTTAAATTTATTTTTGTATAGTATTAGGAACATGAATTAATGACGAAATGAAATAATAAATGCATGAATGAATTAAAGAAATAAAAAAATAATAAATTTTATTATTACTAAAATATTAATTTAATTAAAATTAATTAATTTAAAAAAAATTATTTTTTTGTATATAAATTATTTATTCTTAAAAAAGTATTCCATTAGTTAGTAAATTTTATGAATTAAAGAAATAAAAATAATTCATAATAAATTTTACTGTTCTTGTAAAATTTTAAGAGTGTAAAATTTTTCTAAAATTTCTTAAACAAAGCGACATCAACCTGCTTTGTTGAAAGCTATCATGCTACTGAATGGACTATTTTTATTTGTTATGAGAGTTTTGTTGTCATTCGTGTTGTGTACGTGTAAAAAGCCGATTATGATCGGCAGCTGGTGTCTATGGGTGCCGACCACTGCTGTAGATGTTAGAATTTCATTGCATTTTTTTCAGAAAGGAAATTTTTAACAGCAGCTTTGACACAAAACTTTTTACAGATTTTTTCTATTAGTGTTTTTAACCTGGCTTGTCCCGCAGTCAATTTTGATCATTCTTTTTAAGCAAAAAATTTCGCCTTATTCCGATTTTTTAATATGATTTTCAACTTTTGAATAAAAAAAATAAATTTTAAAAATTTAAGAATTAATTTCAGGCACCGGATTTTACAACCCAGCAAACAAAGATGAATATTAATGACTCACAAATGAGCTCCAAAAACATAAACATTTTTCCACTTTTTCTTATGAAAGTGGTCCGTCCAAAAGAGCCCCCTGTGTACTCAGAAATGACTCAGAAAAAAGAAAGTATGAAATCGAAATTTTCCTCATAAATTTAAATAATTTTGTAATCTTTTTTGAGTCCGAAAAATGAACCCTCATTTTGAGACAGCTTTTTAGATTGTAGAGACAACTTTTTGTATTGTTTTCTGAGGGTTCATATTTTTTACCAAAAAAATAGTGTTTTCAAAAAAAAAACAATAATCATTTCTGTGAGCCATTTAAGAATCTTATTTATGAGCGCTCCGAAATTGCTGGCTGGGAAACCAAAAACTTTATTTTTAAGTTTTCATCAAGAAATAAAAAAGTATTCTGTTCAAAATAAAGTAAATTTCTAAATTATTTTTTTTTTATATTCATCCAAAATTGAAAATATATTTATCTTTAAAAAAAAAAGAAAAAAAATTTACAATGATATTTTTTATTTTCAACTCCAAACAAAAAAAGAAAAAGAAAAAATAAAAAAAAAGTTTTTGTACAAAAAAAAGCAGTTTTTTTTTTGTAGAAAAAAAAGTTTCTCTATTAAGAAAAACAGTTTTTATTTTTCAATTTATAAAATTTTAGTTTCAGTACAATCTGCAAACGAATTAATGATGCAAAAATTTTACATTTTACAAAATTTTGTTTCTTACATGGGTTTTGTTTTGCAACAAAAAACTAAATTTTGCAAAAAGTAAAATTTTTGCATCATTATATTCGTTTGCAGAACAAAATCGCTGATTCAATTTTTTATTAATTGTTTGTGCCATAAAGCCTTTTTTTCGCGTTCGGCGATTACTTTGCAATTTTTTAGTGTGTTTTTTTTTTAATTTATAATCTAGGGACTATTTGCTAGTTGCAAAAAGAAATTGCGAAAAAAGTCGCGGGAAACAAATTTGCAAAAAGGAAAATTGTTACATCAGTATATTCCCTACGGGGAAAGGGACCGGTCCCAGATGACACGCAGGATAGGTCCCAAGGGGGCGGAGACCGGTCGCTGATCGGTCTTTTTGTTTGAAAGAGACATATCACTTTAACCAATGGCCTTGCAACTCTCTCAATATTTTTTATTTGAAAAAATATTAGGCGGCTTGGAACAGGAACGAACTCCGACTGGTTAATCAGGGATGGAAAAGGCTCACTTAATCGGGCTCTTATACCAAAAAATGTTAGATCGCTCTTACATATTTAAAAATGTAAGTAACTAAAAAATAGCTTCCTCTTTGGCTCGTTAAAAAACATAAAAATTAAATATTTAGATATTAGCAAATATTAGCACAAATTGTGAAAAAAACATTTGCAAAAAGCGAAATTTTTGCAACAATATATTCGCTTGCAGAATGTCGATCGGTGATTACCTCTTTTAATTCATTTTCTGTACCATAAAGCCTTTTTCGAATTCCGCCGTTATTTTGCAATTTTTAAGTGTGGTTTTTTTAAATATATAACCTAGGGATTAAATTTTTGTCTTTTTTCAAATTCCGCTATTATTTTGCAAATCTTTACGTGCGTTTTTTTAAATTTATAATCTAGGGGCTATAATACACATTTCAGACAACAAAGTTTGGTGGCTAGTTGCAAAAAAAATCGCGAAAAATAAAATTTGCAAAAAGGAAAATTTTTGCATCAATATATTTGTTTGTAGAATCTAAATCGCTGATTACGATTCCTAATTAATATTTTGTACCACAAAGTCTTTTTTCGCGTTCCGCTTTTATTTTGCAATTTTTTAAGTACGTTTCTTTTTAATTTATAATCTAGGGACTATAATACACATTTCGTACAACAAAGGTTGGTGGCTAGTTGCAAAAAAAAATCGCGAAAAATAAAATTTGCAAAAAGGATAAATTTTTTCATCAATATATTTGTTTGCAGAATGTAAATCGCTGATTAAGTTTTTTAATTAATTTTTTGTACCATAAAGCCTTTTTTCGCTTTCTGCGATTATTTTGCAAATTTTTAATTGTGGTTTTTTTAAATTTATAATCTAGGGTCTATAGTACCAATTTTATACAAAAAAGTTTGGTGCTTAGTTTGCAAAAAAAAAAACTAAAAATAAATCGCGAAAAAAATATTTGCAAAAAGGAAAATGTTTGCGTCATTGTATTCATTTGCAGATTGTTAATCGCTGATTGAGTTTTTTAATTATTTTTTTCTACCACAAAGTCTTTTTTCGCGTTCCTCTATTATTTTGCAATTTTTTAAGTGCGGTTTTTTAAATTTATAATCTACGGAGTATAATGCCCATTTCATAAAACAAAGTTTGGTGGTTAGTTGCAAAAAAAGAAAATTTTGGCATCGTTTGCAGAATGTAAATCTTTTAATTAATTTTTTAAACCCCAAAGCCTTTTTTCGCATTCCGATATTATTTTGCAATTTTTTAGGTATGTTTTTTTTAAAATTCATAATTTAGGGCTATAATACTGTTGGAATAGTATAATTCCATAGTATAGTTCCATTCTAAATTATTATTTTCCATCCCTGGTTACAATCGATGTTTTGAGTCATACAAAGAGCGCACATAAGGACCCTGCAAACATTTAAAAGATACCTTCCAAGAAGATATTAAAGCGATATCTTCATTTGAATGAAAATAATCAAGTAGTATTTACTTTGAAATTGTCTTCCTTTTATCACTTGGAAGAAATTCGGCGATATTTGTAAAAAAATAATTCAAAAATTTTATCTTTTGTCGTAACTTTTTATGACAATATTGCGGCAATATCACCTTTGTATCATTTGGAAGATAAAACAAATTTGTTTGAAATCTTTTATCAATTTGGAAAAAATTAAAACTAAATTCGTACAAAAACAATCAAAAGATATATAGGAAATAAACTCGTGAAAAGTTAAGATTAATTGCGCGGGAAAATCGGCTAAGATGAAATCAAGATGATTTATAAGTTGGTCAATGGATTATGTATGAAAAAATTAAATCGTTTTTTATTGTACCGGGAGTTTAATTAGCGATATCCCTTTTATCTTCCATATGAGTTATTGCTTTTATATTGCCTGGAAGTATTGTTTTAGTGTAACAGTTGTTTTCGACGGAGGAAACTTCCGGAATACGAAATTGATATTGCCGGCAATAAATGTTTTCTTCCTGGCGATATGTTCGGAGAATCTTCTTCGTATTGCCATGTTTGCTGGGTGATATTGGTTTGAGTATGTTCCTGTTCCAAGGCACATAATGGAACAAATGCTTTCTCAGTGATAGAGAGTCCCCCAATCTCTTTATTATGTATACTCTTTGCTTTAACATGGCGTTGTCATTGGAAATGACCAATTGCCACAGTTTAGACACATTGTGGCAGTAAGGTGGTGTATCTAAAAATAGCTTTTTAAATAAACTAATAAAAAATTAAGAATTAAAAATAATCTACTTGGCGTCGAAGTAGGGCTCGATAACACAACCTTCTGCTTGTAAGGCAAACGCTCTACCGTCTGAGCTAACGTTGCTTATGCGTGATGGCTGGCTGATGTTTAAGTTATGTTTTTCGTTTCTGTTCAAATAAAAAAGAGAAAGAAAAAACAAACACACACACAGCAAATAAAAAAAACATGGCAAAGAAAAAAATAGAAAAGAAAACAACATTAAAACACACACAAATATGGTAGAAGTGCCTTGAATATGCCCCCGATTGACCGGTCATGGGATAGGTCCCTTAATGGCAGTTGACTTGGTTTTTTCGTTGGCCAAAATTAAATTAAAAAATCAATTAAAAATTAGAAAATTACCTCAAAACCTCTGATAATATAAATAAAAATTTAAAAAATTCCCCTTAAATTACAAAGAAAAGTTAAATGAAATACCAATTGTTAAAACTAAAACAGCTTGCTTTAACATTAAAAAAACGTTGAAAATACAAAACTTAAAATTTCTTAGCAAAACATTATAGAAATTTAAATAAGAGCTAAAATAAGCAAATCGTGAAAAAATAAAGTTAAAAATAAATAAAAGAGTAAAATAAATAAAAATTATTTTTAAAAATATGCCGCGAATTTTGTTTTTATTTCGGTATCGGTCAAGTTTTTTTAAAAGCAACAGTGAAAATAACGGATCAGAAAATACTTAGAAAATTAATTAATTTTCTTTTGTTCATATTTGTACTAATTTAGTAATATGCCTTCGGTTGACCGGTCACGGGATAGGTCCTTGGAGGGCAATTGACTCCTCATTCCCCGTAGGGTTTGTTTGCAGAATGATAAGGTTTTTTTTTTAAATTTTTTTACCATAGTCTTTTTTCGCGTTCCGCCAAAATTTCGCAATTTTTTAGGTGCAGTTTTGTTAAATATGTAATCTAGAGACTATAATACCCATTTCATACAACAAAGTTTGGTGGCTAATTGCAAAAAAATCGCGGAAAAAATATTTGCAAAAAGAAAAATTCTTACATCAGTATATTTGTTTGCAGAATGACAATCGCTTATGAGGTTTTTCAATACAATTTTTTTACCTAGTCTTTTTTCGCGTTCCGCCAATATTTTGGAATTTTTTTAGGTGCGGTTTTGTTAAATATGTAATCTAGAGACTATAATACCCATTTCATACAACAAAGTTTGGTGGCTAATTGCAAAAAAATCGCAAAAAAATTGTCGCGCAAAAAATAATTTCCAAAAAGGGATATTCTTACATCAGTATATTTGTTTGCAGAATGACAATTGCTGATGAGGTTTTTCAATACAATTTTTTTACCTAAAGTCTTTTTGCGTTCCGCCAATATTTTGCAATTTTTTAGATGGGGTTTTGTTAAATATGTAATCTAGAGACCCGGCACGTAGCTAGGGGGGGGGCTTGGTGGCTCGAGCCCCCTCCCCGAAATGATTTGTCAAATTTTAAAACGTAACAAAATACGTCGAAAGCAACAACATTTTTTAATAAATGTAATAAAAATTATTTATTTTTTGTTGAAATCAAATACCAAATGGCCAAGTTTCTTAAGTTTTCATAAATAAAATAAACTCTAAATCCAATTGCGAAAACTGCTTTCTAAAAATTTTTCTAAGCTTTTTGGTGGCCATAGAAACTGTTTTTTATGGTTTTTTTTTGTAAAAATCTTGAATAGTTATGTGTGCTAGGCTTAATCAAAGAGGTTAGAAAATAAATAGAATGCAATTCTCTCTTTTACTGAGAAAAATTTATAAAATGTGACTGCATATAGGAAACAGGAAATTTTTTCCCGACTTTTAATTGATAAGTGGCTATTTTTTATTGTTACTATTGATATCTTTCGTCATATTTATTAAGATAAACATAAAATTGACAAATTAACCTTCGGCTTTCCTTAAAAATTCCAGGTTCTTGCTTGCAGGCACAAGCTGTTACTATAGGGTAATAATTTGACATAATTCAACATTTTACAATTTTTTTCCACCCTAAGTTAAGCATTATAATGTTGGATTTTCATATTTTTTTTTAATTAAAATTATCAAGGTTGGTTACCGAAACGAATAACGGTAAGGGGAACGGTAACGGTATCCGATTTCGTTTGTTTAGGTAACGGTAAAGGTAACGGTATTTAAGACTGTTTCGGAACGGTATACCGTTATCGAAACAGCAATACCGGTACGTACCGGTATTAAAAATTATGTTAAAAACATATAAAAACAAGAAAAAACATGGCATATTTTTAATTTTAAGTACTGAAAATACAGATTTTAAGCTATAAATTCAATACTGGTAGTTTTAATAAGTAAAATTATTATCTATAAATTTTTTGTAAAAAAAACACTCAAGATTATAAAATAAAAAAATTGTAATTTTTATATAAAATAATAAATACCGGTAAAATACCGGTAACTACCCATAAAAATAACGGTAACGGTAACGATAACGGTATTTAGAAATTTTTTTAGAGGTATCGATAACGGTAACGGTATTCAATTTGAAACGGTATTTTAGCGATAACGGTATTATAACGATAACGGTAACCAACCTTGAAAATTATTAACTGTCCGTGAAAAAGCGTACTTTAGGAAAAACAAGAAATTTATTCTGGAAGTGACTGTAAATTAAATACATATATAAATTCGGATTTGTCTCAAGAAGCTTCTTGCAGTATATTTAACAAAAATAGATTCTGCGGTTTTAGAAGATCCTGCAAAATGATCATCGCGGTCAGAATCAATGTTTCGAACGCGAAATGATAGTATACTGTTGCTAAAATAGAGATGCCAATCGGGATTGATATTTGAAAATCCCGGAATTCGGGATTTTGTATGAAATCCCGGGATTCCGGGATTTTTCGGGATCCCGGGATTTTTCGGGATCCCGGGATTTTACGTGATTTCGGGATTTAAATTTTCCTTTATTTGTGAAAATTTTTATGTTATGTAATAAATTTTTTTTATAGAGTAAAGCGTTTTATAATTATTTAATAGTTGTTAAATAATAATGTGGTACATTTTATGAATATTGAAACATCTCAGTCAGAAATTGACAGTGGTACAAAAAATCAAGTACTTGCATACCACTGGGTAACCGCGATGTT
The DNA here is from genome assembly GCA_949987735.1 of Leucophora obtusa. NCBI lineage: Eukaryota > Metazoa > Arthropoda > Insecta > Diptera > Anthomyiidae > Leucophora > Leucophora obtusa. The sequence continues at coordinate 76,865,929 of OX465297.1, read as the reverse complement.
AAAAATAAATGACTGGCAGAACACTCATTTGGGATGCTTTGCCACCGTTTGCAAAAATCGTTTTGCCAGTATTTGTTTTACAAAACATCAAGGCAGGGCAAAAAAAAGATACATATGAACTTTTTTTAAATTTTATTTTCGAAAATATAATTCCCAACCACCTATTAATTGGTTTTGGCAGCGTTTTGCAAAAGTTAAAAATTTTGTTTCTCCAGTACTTTTTCGGCGCTTTTTGAACTGCCGGTCCTTTTGTCTATTGACGTTATCATATTGGAAATGGGAAAGCAATTTTTGTCAGTACTTGTACTACCTGTTAAAATACCTTACCATTGCTTTCCCGTTTGTATTTTTCTGGCTGGGATAATATATGAAGGCCTGTCATTAAGTACACTTGCGCCCAGTATTTTGTAAGCAGATTTTAAAGCAGATTCGTTGCGATAACCTTGCCCACTGAAACGTGTAATTACAGCAACAAAGTTATTTAGTTATCGTTATCAAATGTCTACATGAAAGAATTCAAACTTACAGTCCCAGCCAAAATTAGGTTTCAGGAGTCGAATTTCGCTTGGAAGAATAAACCGGTAAAATAACAAAGAAACTTGATTTTTCGCATGTATTACTCAAAAACTGAATATTCCCAGTGTAGAAACGGTAATGACATATCATTATTTTTTGGAGTACCAGTAATGACACCCACTTACCTTCTGCATTATTTTAAAACATATAATAATGACTTATTTTTATCATTATTTCAAATAGAAAATAATTTTTGAATTTTTTTGAAAATTTTTTTAAATCTATTTTTAGACCCAATATTTTTTAAACACTGGTGAGGATATATGTAACCACATATTTTTGGATTTTTTGTATGTTGGCGAGTAAGCTTACTTGTGTGCAGCAGGTCAATTATGTTTTTATCTATTAAATATTACATGTCGATATAGCTCAGATGGTAGAGCTGTTGACTGGCAATCTGTAGACCCAGGTTCGATTCCCGCAACAGCAAATTTTATTAAAAAAAAAAATACAATAAAAAATATTTTTTTTTATATAATTTATTTTTTTGAAAATCTATTTTTAGACTCATTATTTTTGTCAGTACTGGTAAGCACATAGGTAACGATATATTTTTTGATTTTTCGTATGCTGGTGTGTAACGACAACTCATTATTTTTGGCGACATGGCCATATAAAGGTAATAAGAAATTTAATAACAAAAGTAGTTACCATTACCAAGTATGTAGTTACATAACCACATATCTGGTAATGATTTTCTACACTGGGTTGTTTACCAAAATTTAAAATTTTTCTGCAAAGTCTTTGCATAGTTTACTCGAATAATCTACTTAATTTATAATTTTACCAATATCTTGACATCAATTTATTGTCAATATGAGAAAATTCAAGAAAAAACGTAGGTAATCTAAAATTGCTCACTTTGTTTATTTGCGTTTATATTAATATTAAAAAATAAGAAAATCCCGGGATTTTTGAGAAATAATCCCGGGATTCGGGATTTTGCCAATCCCGAAATTCCCGGGATTCGGGATTTCCCGTTTGGCATCCCTATGCTAAAACAAAACCCTCAAAGTGTTTTGCAAATCTAGCTCGGTTTTTAATTTGATGGCCTCTTGAAACATGTGTCTATTTTAATCACGTTTTCGTCACAAAGACGCACTATCAATTGCTTTTTATTCATATTAATTGTTATTAGCAGTTTGGTGTTAGAAATTGTCGAAATCTATTCTATTTTCCTAATTCTAACACAATGCGCTCGCATAAGTAGTGGGCATCCCCTGAGTTTTAGTCTATCGTAAAAAAAAAAATAGAAATTGTGAGTAAAAATGTGACCACACCCGGAAATTTTCACACAAAATAAAACATTTTATACAAACAAATAATCGAATCAAAAAATTACTAGAATTTGGCATTATAGTTGACAGTTCATTTCAATCAATTTTATTTTTGAACTAGTGTGTTTTTCTAGTTCACTTGTTCATTCGAAAAAATTTTTCAGTTGTTCATACACTAATATAAAAGTCTTTAAAATTTTTCCCTGAAAAAACAGCTGAATCCAGCAGAATCTGTTTGCTAAACATTAGAAAGATACAAACAGCAGGAAAAAATCTGTTAAATTTACAAAATTTCAGCTATATTTTAGTTAATCGAAAATGACAATTTACCCTGCTAAAATCAGCAAAAACTTTCCAGGAAATTAGTCGACCAAACCATCACAAAGAAATTTAAATTTTTAGTATTTTTTTATTTTCTTAATCCGAATAAAAATCTGCACTACAGAAAGCAGTCTACTATTTTCTAGCAAATATTTCTGTTTATTGTAGCAGGAGAGACCGCATTTGTATTCAACTCAAATTTAAAGATAAATTAACTTTTGAATATATAACAATTTCTTTACTGATTTTTGTCTACTAATATTCAGCAATATTTTTTAGCCAATATTAGCAAGGTAAGTTACAATTCAATTAAACTAAATTTAACTGAAATATTACTAAAACAGTTGCATATTTGCTGTACTTATCTTACTAATATTTAGCAAAAAGGATTTACTAATTTCAAAAGCTTTCTGTACAGGGCCCCTTTTAACTAATTTTGAGTACCTTTTTTTTGATATTTTTTTAGGATTTTTCTATCAGTATAATATTATATTATGTCAGTGGTTTGTTTGATAATTCCGAATAAAATAAAAGAACCGAAAAGAACACTTGAAATTTAATTTATTCGTGAACGCGAGAGAGTTCCTAACTCTTAAAATGTACAACATTTTTGAGCTTTCGCGCCACACAGATATTTCAAGAGGTCATAAAATAAAAACCCGAGCTAACTTTGCAAAATCCTCTGGAATTTTACTTTAATTTCACGTTTGAAATTATTGTTGTGCTTTGAAATTAGTCTAGGATCATATTGGAAATCCACTCCATTGGAAATCAAAATAATAATGATGTAAGTTACTTTAAATATTTAACCTTTCCGATAATCTATAAAATTGTAATAAAGCCCCTGCAAAAAAAGAGATGCCGAAGCAGTAGAAAAAGCACTATAATTGATGATCTAGATGCACTTTCACCCAAATTTCAAAAAACGATATATCCGTAAAAAAATATGTTATCAAAAGAATTCAAAAACTATTTTAAAGAGGAAGAGTAGTATATTCAGATGCCGTTACAAATCTTGTTAAAAATATTTTTCGAGGAAACATACGATTCGAAATATTTTGAAGAAAAGTAAAGTTTTTCCCATTTATATAGCTCGAAAGTCTGATATGGAAGCTCATTTCTGAGGCCAGATTTAGATTAAGCGAACCTTTTGCTTTCTGAAAAGTAAACTTTAGTCCCCTTGTCCGATATTTTATGCCTGCATTTGTAAGTTTCCTCAAGTGCTGACATGTACTCAATAATGCTCCCCACTGTATGTATAGCAACAAAACAAGTCTATTGATTTAAAAAAGAAACATTAATTTTCCCTATATAATTTATGTTATAGTCTTGTTTCAAATGAACTCTTAATATCTTAGTAAATTGAAATTCATTTTCATTTAAAACGTTATAAATTTATATCGAAACAACAGATTCTTTTATTTTTAAATTGAATATTGGGTCATATTAATAAAAGTTAGCCAATTATTCGAAGTAATTATTTTGGTTTAGGAATGACGTACCACCAAATTTATCCATAGGCTTGAAGGATACCATAAAATATAAATGAAAATTAAAACAAAAAAATTGTCTACCCGCAAGCAGACTATAAATGCAAATAGAAAGACTAAAATTGTGTAATAAATAACTTAAAAACCTAATAAATAATTCCCCCATTAGTGAAATCTGGTTTTTTATTCACTATTTACAAATTTAAAACACTTTTAAACGATTATTTCATGACATTTAATTGCATTAAACTGTTTCATGTCAAATTTGTTATCACAATTTTAATGAATTTTTCCCATTTTTTTTTTGAAGTGAAAGCCCAAAAATAAAAGCTTCATTTGAACATATCTCACTTTCAAAATTAAAATCTCACCTTTAGTGAAAAATCCAGTAATGATTTATGGAAAATTATTTGAAATTTCATTTTATTTATAATTTTTATGGATTATTCCTAAACTATACTATAGCTCGTATAAGTACTGATTAATGTGTAGATACTTTGTATGCAGTTTCACTATGTATGCAGTTTCACATCAAGACTCGCAAACTTACTAGATTTGCTTAGTTCACACGATACACGAAACCTTACGTGAATCCCCCATTGTTTTTCAGTACAATATTTAATAAAAACAGAAATACGAAAATTTTTATCCAACTGGACCTAATTGAATCAACTTTTAAATATTAAGATATTATTTCATACAATAATGTCTGGTCAAAATTCGGATTAAATTGTATATAATTTAAAGTAATTAAATCCAATTTGATCCACGTAGATACAATTATATTCACCATTTTTCGGATTAAATTGTATGTGATTAGTTATTGTATTTCATCAAATTAGATATGTCACCATATCATCTTTTTTGAAAATTGAAAACACCTAGAAATCAAATTACACTTGAAATATATAATTTAGTTTAGACCTTAGAAAATGCGTTAGAAATTAAATTTTCCTTTATGGTTACACTGTGAGACAAATGGTACGGGTCAGTGATCGGGAAGGGTTCAAACTACCGGGGAAAGTTATATCGGTAAAAAAGAAGTTATACGTGTCCCGGCGTTGCGCTGGGTCACCCCTAGGAATCGAGATATATCGATTTGACCTTTGGTGATCTTTTTTTTTGACATACATAACTCGAGAACCACTAGTCCGATTTTGCTCAAAAAAAATTAAAATTTACAATTCCTTTAATCTCTATATATAAAAGAATAACGTGACTGACTGACTGACTGACTCAACATCGCCCAGCCCAAACCGCTGAAGCTAGGAAGTTGAAATTTGGTATGTAGGTTCCTCTTTCGGGGTAGACGTCCACTAAGACGGGATTTTTGGAAATTCCTACCGGAACGGGCAAAAAGGGGGAAAGTGTCCCCCTTGACGGCCTGCCAAAACCCCTTTGGCTAGAAAGCTGAAATTTAAGATATGTGTTCCTTGGAGTAGGGGCTAACTTTTATGGAAAGTACTTTCTAGAATTTTGGACAGGGACGTTGTAAAAATGGGGGTTAAAAAGGGGAAAAAGGCCCCCCTTGACGGCCTGCCCAAACCGCTGGAGGTAGGAAGTTGAAATTTGGTATAAAGGTTCCTCCACTATCGTAGACATCCACCAAGACGGGAGTTTTGGAAATTTTTACAGGGACGGGCAAAACGGGGAAAAAGTCTCCCCCTTGACGGCCTGCTCAAACTGCTGGAGCTATGAAGTTGAAATTTGGTATGTAGGTTCCTCGACCGGTGTAGACGTCCGTTGAGACGGCATTTTTGGAAATTCTTATCGGGAGGGGCAAAAAGGGGACAAAAAAAGTACCTTTTTCCAAAAAAGTACCTTTTCCCAAAAAAAGTACCTTTTCCCAAAAAAAGTACCTTTTTCCAAAAAAAGTACCTTTTTCCAAAAAAAGTACCTTTTTCCAAAAAAAGTACCTTTTCCAAAAAAAGTACCTTTTTCCAAAAAAATTCCTTTTTCCAAAAAAAGTACCTTTTTCCAAAAAAAAGTACCTTTTTCCAAAAAAAGTACCTTTTTCCAAAAAAAGTACCTTTTTCCAAAAAAAGTACCTTTTTCCAAAAAAGTACCCTTTTCCAAAAAAAAGTACCTTTTTCCAAAAAAAGTACCTTTTTCAAAAAAAAAAGTACCTTTTCCCGAAAAATGTACCTTTTTCCAAAAAAGTACCTTTTTCCAAAAAAAGTACCTTTTTCCAAAAAAAGTACCTTTTTCCAAAAAAAGTACCTTTTTCCAAAAAAAAATTCCTTTTTCCAAAAAAAGTACCTTTTTCCAAAAAAAGTACCTTTTTTAAAAAAAGTACCTTTTTCCAAAAAATGTACCTTTTTCTAAAAAAATGTACCTTTTCCAAAAAAAAAGTACCTTTTCCCAAAAAACATACATTTTTCCAAAAAAAATAACTTATTCAAAAAAAGTACCTTTTCCAAAAAAAAGTACCTTTTCCCAAAAAAAGTACCTTTTTCTAAAAAAATGTTCCTTTTCCCAAAAAACATACATTTTTTCAAAAAAATACCTTTTTCAAAAAAAGTACCTTTTCCAAAAAAAAGTACCTTTTCCCAAAAAAAAGTACCTTTTTCTAAAAAAATTTTCCTTTTCCAAAAGAAGTACCTTTTCCAAAAAAAGTACCTTTTTCCAAAAAACATACATTTTTCCAAAAAAAAACAACTTTTTAAAAAAAAAATACCTTTTGCAAAAAAAGTACAAATAAAGTACTTTGTAAAAACAAAGTATCTTTTTCCAAAAAATTTCGTTTTTCCAAAAAGTACCATTTAAAATAATATATAATTTCAAAAAAACTACTTTTTTTCCTCCACTCACGGATATCTCCACTAAAACAAGGTTTCTTGATATTCGGCATAGACGTGCGCTAAGACGGGATTTTTGGAAATTCCTACCGGAACGGGCAAAAAGGGGAAAAGTCTCCCCATAAAGAGTCTCACAAATTGGAAAAGTGCCTGCCCAAACCACTGGAGGTAAGAAGTTGAAATTTGGTATAAAGGTTCCTCCACTGTAGTAGACATCGACTAAGTTTGTATTTTTGGAATTCCCTACAGGATATCCCAAAAGGAAACTCGGTATGTGAGTTCCTCCTTCTGTGTAGGCGTCCGCTTAGACGGAATTTTTGAAATTCCTATCGGGAGGGGAAATAAGGTAAAAGTCTCCTCCTGTAGGCTTGCCCAATCCCTTTTGGCCAACCTAAAATTTTAAATATCTATTCCTTGGAGTAGGACTAACTCACCGGCAACGTAAATTTTCTATTTTGGAACAGGAACATAGTAAAAATGGTGGTTGAAAGGGAAAAATGTCCCCACTAACGGCCTGCCCAAACCGCTTAGGCAATGCAGTTGAAATTTGGTATGAATGTTCCTCATCCATCGCAGATAGCCGCGAAGATGGAATTTTTGTAAATTCCTAAAGGGAGGGGCAAAAAGAAGAAAAGCCTCACCTTGGGGGCCGGTAAAAACCCCTTCGGCTAGAAACCTGAAGCTTAAAATGTGGGTCCCTGGAGTGAGGGCTAACGTATTAGAAAGATACTTTTTGAATTTTGGACAGGGTCGTTATAAAATGGGAGCTCAAAAAGGGAAAGTTGCCCCTTAACGACCTGTCCAAACTGCTGGAACTAGGAAGCTGAAATTCGGTACTTAAGTTCCTCTCAGCCTGCTCAAACTGCTGGAACTAGGAAGCTGGAATTCCCTCGACGGTGCTTTTTGGACAGGGACATTGCAAAAATGGGGATTAATGAAGCGAAAAGTGCCGCTTAAAGGCCTGCCCAAACCGCTGGAGGTAGGAAGTTGAAATTTGGTATTAAAGTTCCTCCTCTATTGTAGACATCCGCTAAGATGAGATTTTTGGAAATTTCTACAGGTAGGGTCAAAAACAGGAAAAGTCTCCCCATTAACGGCCTGGCCAAACTGCTGGAACAAGGGATCTTAAATTGGGTTCCTTCTCCAACGTTGACGTCCCCTAAATTGGTATTTTTGGAAATTCATACCGGGAGGGGTAAAAAGTGAAAAAACTTCCCCCTTGATGGCCTGGCCAAACTGCTGGATATAGAGACCTAAAATTATGTATGTAGTAGGTTCCTCCTCCAACGCAGACGTCCTCTAAGACGGAATTTTTGGAAATTCCTACCGGGAGGGGTAAAAACGGAATAATTCTCCACCTTGATGGCCTAACCGAACCCTTCGGCTAGAAACCTGTAATATATAATATGTTTTCCTTGGAGTATGGGCTAACTTATCGACAAGGCATTTCTAGGACTTTGGACAGGGACGTGGTAAAAATGGTGGTTCAAAAGGCGAAAATTGCCCCCCCCCCCCTTAACGTCTGCGTCTTTAGCTAGAAACCTAAAACTTAAAGAACAAGTGTATATGAAACACTAAAATTAAGAAACTAAATAGGAAACGAGTGGGATTGAAACACTACACAAGTGGAATGAAATGGATATAAACGTTGAACGAGTGGAATTGAAATTATAGACAATGCAAATGGATTGGAAGAGGGAATTGCCTGTTCAAACACTATCAACGGAATATGAAATTTATGTAGCATTGAAACATACTCCCCAAAAAGTTAAACAAATTTTCTGAAAGAGAAAAAACCTTAGAAAAGGAATGGAACTTATATATTCCGATATTTAAACTTCATGTAACGAAGCACCGGTGGAAGAAACCGACGCAGTAAATTTTCCAACTGAATTTGTGAATTTACTTGAATTGCCAGGTCTACCTTTACATAAACTGGAATTAAAAAAAAAACTTTAAGACACGCTAACAACGTAGCTTTGCCCGCTATTTTTAATATTATAAAATGCTTTCCAACCCTGCTTTACGTTATTTATTTTCATTCAAAACACAAATGAACAAAACTACTTACGGGTCTATCTACCTAAGTTCGCACTTTACCAAATTATCTTAACATACACACGTATATTGCAATTTATTATGGATTCATTACTAACAATCCACTTTCATGAGAAAAAGTGATCAAATATTTATTTATTTTAAACCCATTGTTGTGCAGAATTATTTATTTGTGGTGGCTGGGTGAAGGCTTTAAATAAAAAAACGAATTTAATAAAAATTGTGGAGGGCGCAGCCCCCCCCCCCTTAACCTTTAAGGCACGCTAACAAACTAGCGGGCTGCGCCCGCTAGTTTGTTCATATAACGTTTTTCTATATAATCAACAGTTTTGCCGGTAAAAATAAATGTATGAAGAAAAAAATATTTTTTGCCTAAAATATTAAAAAAAAGTAATAAACAAAAGGTTATTTTTATGGTAGCGGTAACAAACATTTATTTTTACCGGCAAAACTGTAGAGTATATAGAAAAACGTTATATGAACAGATTAAAGGAATTGTAATTTTTAATTTTTTTAAAATTGTTTGAGCAAAATCGGACTAGTGGTTCTCGAGTTATGTCAAAAAAAAAGATATATCTCGATTCCTAGGGGTGACCCAGCGAAACGCCGGGACACGTATAACTTGTTTTTGACCGATATAACATTTCCCTTTGGTTTCATCCCATCCCGATTTTGACTGTCGCATAGTGTTATTAGCCACTCTTAGTTTTGTAATATTAAACAAGTTTTAAAAACCTTTAAGCCCTTACAGATATTTTTGGGTTCTTACAGATATTTTTATAAAATTTTCTGCCTCTGTCTACTATTTATTAACTTCTCTTTTTACTATTAAAAAATTGTAAAAGGGACATCCGGTGCAATGATAAACAAATAACACCATTGTGAAAATTCTAAATTTTAATTAAGCAAAGAAATACACAAAATAAAACTTCTATATATAAAAATTAACTGAACGAGGCCAAAAAAAAAACTTTTAAATGCAAAAATATGTGTTTCTGTGCGATTTTTGAGACTAAAATTATACGCATTTTAATTTTTTTTCTTTTAAATAGTTTGGGTTAGAAAAGTGATTTGTGGGATTTTGTTATTACTCTCATTTTATTGAACTTTACACAAAAAGTAAAGCAGCACACTTAACTTAAAATAACGAGTTTTGTTTTCAAATTTTATAAGCAAAAAAAAACCGGAAAAATTAAACAAAAAAGCTCAAACAGCACCAGATCGAGACGCAAAGCAGAATGTTACGGCGAAATCCCGCAGCCGAAAGTTGTACGAATCCCAAATCACGAATTATGAATGCAATGTCATGGACGACGAAACCTACTGCTTTCAAAATTTCAAATATATTGCTGGCCAAGATTGTTATACTGCTGCAAGTCGTAAAGATGCTCCTGAAAGCTGTAAATTGAAAATGAAGACTAAGTTTCCAAAAAAAATACATGGTTTGGCAAGCGATTGGCTCCTGTGGTCGTAAAAGCAGCCCTTTTATCACAATGAATGCTCAAATTTATCGGGATGAGTGCCTTAAAAAGCGTCTTCTGGCATTTATAAGAGCCACGTCACCAAACCACTATTCTGGCTGGACCTGGCAAGCTGCCACTATGCCAAGGACACATTGCAGTGGTACAATGCAAATAAAATCAATAGCCCAGAGCTACGCCCTATAGAGGAATATTGGTCTATAGTGAAGGGAATATTGAAGAAGACAGGTGAACTGGTAAAAGATATTGCAGAATTCAAAATCAAGTGGTTGTCGGCGTCGCGAAAAGTCGATGATGCACTCGTGCAAAAGATGATGGCGCGTGTGCGACGAAAAGTCCGATCAGTTGCATATGGAACAAATTATTTCATTTCTTTATTTTTATTTTTATAAAGTCTATGAATAACAATGATCCTTACAGACTACTCGCTAAAAATAAAATTAAAAAATTAAAACAAATTATTTAAATAAAGTTTAAACATATGTTTTGAATAACTAAAATCTAAAACAGTATTATTCTCTAATTTATTAAAATTAATCTGAGAACTAATTAAGGATTCATTTAACGAGTAAGAGGTTAATCACAACTGTGTCGATTGTCGACCGACGACAACAAAAGTCGTCGCGAATAATTTAAATTCAGCGACAATCGACCGTCGACATTTGTTGACGTTTAGAAAAAAATTAAAACAAAACAAGAATATGGTTGTATTTTTTTCGCCACAATTCTTAACCAATTCAATTGGTTTTGCATTAAGTGTGTTTGCGTACCTGAAAATTTGTACAAATTCGTACAAATTTGTACAAGTTTTTACTGGATGGTGTTTGTTTACACAATTACTCAGTAAGGAGAAAGGAAAAATAGAGGGTAAAGTGACAGTTCAATACCAGAGAACTTACAAGTTTTTACTGGATGAATTTTTGCTAGTAAGAATTTGTAAGAAAAAAACATATGATTTAAAACTTATGATTGAAGAAACAAAACATTTGTCTAAATAATTTTGAAATAATTTTTTGTAAATATAAAAAATATTTAAATATAAGCTTATTTACGATGGAAGGAGTAAGTAAGTGATCATTTTATTAGGTTTTATTACTGTTTCCAATTATTCGACATAGGCGGTTAACCGGTTATTGCATTATTCGAAAAATCACTAAAATTGATTAACCGGTTATTCGGGTCGGTTATTCGAGAAAATTGGCGATTAATCGATTAATCGTTTAAAGCAAAATTAATGTATTTCCTTAACTTTTTATCAACAAAGACACTAACAGCTTCCTGTTTTTGTAAAATATCAATATGACATACATATGAACACGATGTATTTAAAAAAAATTCAAATTAAAAAGCACATCTACACGAGAGAGAATTGCTAGAGATAAAACAAAAATCACCCCTAATTAGCTCTATTTTGAATGAGTTTAGCTATTTTGTAGTGTTTTTTGCTCCATCTCTAGCAGTTTTCTCTCGCGGGTAAATGTAGCTTAAGGTTGAAAGTTTCGGAATCTGAGATTATCTAAATTGAAACATTTTTTATACTAATAGAAAAATTTATTTAAAAATATAGCTGAAGCTAACAAAAATTAGTTAAAAATGGCAAAAAAAAACTGCTGAAACTAGGAGATTTTTTTATAAAAATTAGTAAGTTAAAAACGGCATAACCTAAAGGTAAATTTTTTATGTCTTTACGAAATTTTTTTTTAATCTGTAAAACTTTGGATACAAAATTTATTTAAATGCAAATTTAATGAATACTACAATAAATTTAATATTGCATTAAAAAAAATTATTGTCCAAAGTTCTTCCTCCTCCTCTGAAAAAATAAAAAAAAAGATTCAGTTCCATTTGAGTAAAATATTAATTAATTCAAAATATCAATTTACTCTACAAAAATTTGCAAAAAAATGTTCTGAATACTTAGCAGAGTTAGTAGACTAAAGAATATCATAAACAGTTCTTAAATTTCTCAGTCTTTTTTCCGTTTTTAAGGGCCATTGACAATAAATAAAATTATCCAAAGTTTGAGCTAACATACGCACAGGGATCTTTATTATTCCAGTTTTAATGCAAATTTCCACTAAACTAATGAAGTTTTCTTAACAAAATGAATGGAAAGCTTCATAAAAATTTTCAATGTACGAACTTCAGCGAAACTTTATTAAATCAATGTAAAAATTCATAAATAGAATGTAGACATTTCTCTCAGTGTACAGTTACAAATGTCATTTAATTTTGATTTTTTAGCTTTAATTTTGTGTTAACTTTAGGTTATTTCGTTATTATTAATGTCACAAATGCGAATAAAAATTTAATTTCAGTGAAACGGTTACGGAATCCCTTGTATTCTACACCTCTTTCAGTTTTATTTCAGAAAATTCCAAATATATTTCATAATTGTTTAAAAATGTTTTAAAATTCTCCAAAAATGTTTTTAAATTGTTCAAAAATGTTTTAAAATTGTCCAAATATATTCTAAATAAATATTGCCTAAAAAGGTTTCAAAATTGTCTAAAATGTTTCAAAACTATCCAAATCTTTTTTAAATTTTTCCAAAAATGTTTTAAATTTGTCCAAAAATCATTCAAAATTGTCCAAAAATGTTTTAAAATTGTTAAAAAATTTTTCAAAATTGTCCAAACACTGTTTAAAATTGTATAAAAACGTTTCAAAATTCATTTCAAAATTGTTCAAAATGAATTTTAAAATTTTTAAAATGTATTTCAAAATTATACAAATATATCAATCACATCGAACTAGAGGCTGAATAATATCTGCCCTCACAAATTATACAAATATATAAATATGTATTACAAATATATTTTAAAATATTTTATTTGTATTTAAGAAAATTCTATTTGTATTTGAAAATTGTCCAAATACATTTCAAAATCATTCATTTGTATTTAAAAATTTTAAATCTGTATTTCAAAATTGTCAAAATGCATTTCAAATAATTCCATTTGTATTTCAAAATTTTATAAATGTATTTCAGAAATTTCCAAATGAATTTAAAAAGACTATTTGTATTCCAAAATTTTACAAATGTATTTAATAAAATTCTAATTGCATTTCAAATTTTTCGAAATCTATTTCAGAAATTTATATTTTTATTTTAAAAGCATATTTACTAACGTACATGTCTCATAATTCCTATAAAATTTTCATTACGAAAGAGAAAACTGGCGTTTGTAAAAATACTTTTAAAATAAAATAGAAATTTCTGAAATACATTTAGAAAAATTTGAAATGCAATTAGAATTTTATTAAATACATTTGTAAAATTTTGGAATACAAATAGTCTTTTGAAATACATTTGGAAATTTCTGAAATACATTTGGAGAATTTTGAAATACAAATGGAATTATTTTAAATGCAACTTTACAATATTGAAATACAGATTAAAAAATTTTTAAATACAAGTGAATAATTTTGAAATGTATTTGGACAAATTAAAAATACAAATAGAATTTTCTTAAATACAAATAAAATATATTTGTGTTTATGTTTCTTGTAATTTTTGAGCTAAAGTTAAGAAAATTCTGAAGTTTTGAGAAAAAAATAAGGGATAAATTCCATATTAAAATTGTAACCGGTTAATCGACCTCTTTTAACCGATTATTCGGATCGAATAATTATTTGAGTTTTGAATTATTTGTTTCGACATTAACCGAAATAGAGGCGATTAATCGAGGAATCGGTTAATCGATTAACCGAATTGGAAACACTAGGTTTTATTTATTAATCCAATAATTTGAATAGGTTTATTTCGCAATCAGCTATTTTAATAACTGTTGCCAATTTAGCTATTTTCTCGGCAAATCTAGCGATACTTCAACTCGTTTAGCGGGATAAAATATAATTTAGCTATTAGCGGGAAAACTAGCGATTTTTCTTTTTAAGACAGTCTTCACATTTTCTTAGCATTTTTTTACAAAAAAGTTAGAAAAATTTGGCGATGTATCAATAATTTTTTAAGAAAGTTTTAAGAAGTTTGAAAAATATACACTCAGATAAAAAAGTTTGTAAAAAAATTTGTAAACAGTTTCCAATCGCACTATACTATTTTTATACTGATTATTAGTACAATTTTTATTTTTAGTAATCATTTTTGCTATTCTCTTATTACAAATTACGGATTTTTTACTAACTTTCGCTGCTGATTTCAGCAATACATTTTACCAATTTTTCAAAACCGAGTGCTAAATTTAGCAGAAAAATATACTAATTTAAAAATATTTTTTTATTTATTTTTTACAATTCTTGTTTAGTTTATATTTGTTACAAATGATATATTCTTAGTTTAGAAATAACAGCCAGACAATTTTATTGCATCTTCAATGTATAGAACGGCAATAACTGGAGAACCGTTTGCAATTTTGACTCGAAATTTCAAGTACGATGAAATAATTATACGGTTAATAATATTTTTTTTTTTTTTAGATCTTACAGTTTTTTTTTATTTTTTAGTACAATTTTTTGCTAATTTCAGCAGATTGACTTTAAATTACAGTTTACAGCAATTTACTGAAATTTAGTAGCTGCAACTAATTATTTATACTAATTGTACTAAAATTATGATATTTAGTAAATTTTTAAACTGATATTAGCAAATCGATTTTGAATTGCATTTTACATAAATTTTACTAAAATCTAGTAGCGGCTACTAATTTTTTCTAGAAATTCTATTGTACTACAGATCAGCAGACATGTGTTGCTAAAATTAGCAAAAAATACCGCTGGCCTCAAAACAGTTAAATTTCCCGTAATAACAGCAAAATTTTCAGTAGCCATTACAGACTTTTTTGGTTGAGTGTAGCTATTTTTGTGAAATTTTTCAAGAGAAACTAAAAAGTTCGTGCAATTTAGGGATTTATCGCTATTTAATTTTTTTTATAATTTAGATTTTGTTTTTTTAAAGGTACTTTTTTCTGCCAAAACCCCTTTGGCTAGAAAGCTGAAATTTAAGATATGTGTTCCTTGGAGTATGGGCTAACTTTTCTGGAAAGTACTTTCTGGAATTTTGGACAGGCACGTTGTAAAAATGTGGGTAGAAAAGGGGAAAAAGTCTCCCCCTTGACGGCCTGCTCAAACTGCTGGAGCTATGAAGTTGAAATTTGGTATGTAGGTTCCTCGACCGGTGTAGACGTCCGTTGAGACGGCATTATTGTAAATTCTTATCGGGAGGGGCAAAAAGGGGACAAAAAAAGTACCTTTTTCCAAAAAAGTACCTTTTCCCAAAAAAGTACCATTTTCCAAAAAAGTACCTTTTTCCAAAAAAAGTACCATTTTCCAAAAAAAGTACCTTTTTCCAAAAAAAGTACCTTTTTCCAAAAAAAAGTACCTTTTTCCAAAAAAAAGTACCTTTTTCCAAAAAAAGTGCCTTTTTCCAAAAAAAATTCTTTTTTCCAAAAAAGTACCTTTTTCCAAAAAAGTACCTTTTTCCGAAAAAAGTACCTTTTTCCAAAAGAACTACCTTTTTCCAAAAAAAATTCCTTTTTCCAAAAAAAGTATCTTTTTCCAAAAAAGTACCTTTTTCCAAAAAAAGTAACTTTTTCCAAAAAAAGTACCTTTTTCCAAAAAAAGTACCTTTAAAAAAATTCCCTTTTCCAAAAAAGTACCTTTTTCCAAAAAAAGTACCTTTTTCCAAAAAAAAGTACCTTTTTCCAAAAAAAAGTACCTTTTTCCAAAAAAAAGTACCTTTTTCAAAAAAAAGTACCTTTTTCAAAAAAAGTACCTTTTTCCAAAAAAAATTCCTTTTTCCAAAAAAAGTATCTTTTTCCAAAAAAGTACCTTTTTCCAAAAAAGTACCTTTTTCAAAAAAAGTACCTTTTTCCAAAAAATGTACCTTTTTCTAAAAAAATTTACCTTTTCCAAAAAAAAAGTACCTTTTCTCAAAAAACATAAATTTTTCCAAAAAAATACCTTTTTCAAAAAAAGTACCTTTTCCAAAAAAAAGTACCTTTTCCCAAAAAAAGTACCATTTTCTAAAAAAATGTTCCTTTTCCCAAAAAACATACATTTTTCCAAAAAAATACCTTTTTCAAAAAAGTACCTTTTCCAAAAAAAAAGTACCTTTTCCCAAAAAAAAAGTACCTTTTTCTAAAAAAATTTTCCTTTTTAAAAAGAAGTACCTTTTCCAAAAAAAGTACAAATAAAGTACTTTGTAAAAACAAAGTATCTTTTTCCAAAAAATTTCATTTTTCCAAAAAGTACCATTTAAATAATATATGTATAATTTCAAAAAAACTACTTTTTTTCCTCCCCCCACGGATATCTCCACTAAAACAAGGTTTCTTGATATTCGGCATAGACGTCCGCTAAGACGGGATTTTTGGAAATTCCTACCGGAACGGGCAAAAAGGGGAAAAGTCTCCCCATAAACAGTCTCACAAATTGGAAAAGTGCCTGCCCAAACCACTGGAGGTAAGAAGTTGAAATTTGGTATAAACGTTCCTCCACTGTAGTAGACATCGACTAATTCCCTATAGGATATCCCAAAAGCAAATTCGGAATGTGAGTTCTTCCTTCTGTGTAGGCGTCCGCTTAGACGGAATTTTTGAAATTCCTATCGGGAGGGGAAATAAGGGGAAAAGTCTCCTCCTTGACGGCCTGCCCAATCCCTTTTGGCCAACCTAAAATTTTAAATATGTATTCCTTGGAGTAGGACTAACTCACCGGTAACGTCATTTTTCTATTTTGTAACAGGAACATAGTAAAAATGGTGATTGAAAGGGAAAAATGTCCCCACTAACGGCCTGCCCAAACCGCTTAGGCAATGCAGTTGAAATTTGGTATGAATGTTCCTCATCCATCGCAGATAGCCGCGAAGATGGAATTTTTGTAAATTCCTAAAGGGAGGGGCAAAAAGAAGAAAAGCCTCACCTTGGGGGCCTGTAAAAACCCCTTCGGCTAGAAACCTGAAACTTAAAATGTGGGTCCCTGGAGTAAGGGCTTACTTATTAGAAAGATACTTTTTTGAATTTTGGACAGGGTCGTTATAAAATGGGGACTCAAAAAGGGAACGTGGCCCCTTAACGACCTGTCCAAACTGCTGGAACTAGGAAGCTGAAATTCGGTACTTAGGTTCCTCTTCCAGCCTAATTCCAACCGGGAGGAACAAAAAAAAGTGTCCCCCTTGACAGCCTGCTCAAACTGCTGGAACCAGGAAGCTGAAATTCCCGGTCGATGGATTTTCGGAAATTCCTACCGAGAGGGGCACAAATAGTAAAAGTTGGCTAGAAACCTGAAATGTAAAACATATGTTACTTGGAGTATGGCATTTCTAGGACTTTGGACAGGAACGTGGTAAAAATGGTGGTTCAAAAGGGGAAAATTGCCCCCCCCCCCCTTAACGTCTGCGTCTTTAGCTAGAAACCTAAAACTTAAAGAACAAGTGTATATGGAACACTAAAATTAAGAAACTAAATAGGAAACGAGTGGAATTGAAACACTACACAAGTGGAATGAAATGGATATAAACGTTGAACGAGTGGAACTGAAATTATAGACAATGCAAATGGATTGCAAGAGGGAATTACCTGTTTAAACACTATCCACGGAATATGAAACTTATGTAGCATTGAAACATACTCTCCAAAAAGTTAAACAAATTTCCTAAAAGAGAAAAAACCTTAGAAAAGGAATGGAACTTATATATTCCGATATTTAAACTTCATGTAACGAAGCACCGGTGGAAGAAACCGACGCAGTAAATTTTCAAACTGAATTTGTGAATTTACTTGAATTGCCAGGTCTACCTTTACATAAACTGGAATTAAAAAAAAAAAACTTTAAGGAACGCTAACAACGTAGCGGGCTTTGCCCGCTATTTTTAATATTATAAAATGCTTTTCAACCCTGCTTTACGTTATTTATTTTCATTCAAAACACAAATGAACAAAACTACTTACGGGTCTATCTACCTAAGTTCGCACTTTACCAAATTATCTTTACATACACACGTATATTGCAATTTATTATGGATTCATTACTAACAATCCACTTTCATGAGAAAAAGTGATCAAATATTTATTTATTTTAAACCCATTGTTGTGCAGAATTATTTATTTGTGGTGGCTGGGTGAAGGCTTTTATTATAAAAACTGTACTTTAAATAAAAAGCGAATTTAATAAAAATTGTCGGGGGGGCACAGCCCCCCCTAAACTTTAAGGCACGCTAACAACGTAGCGGGCTACGCCCGCTAGTATATACATATATTAGAGCACCCATATGTGCAAAAGTGTTATTTTTTCACTTCCCCGCCCATTTTCGGATAGGATGAGAGTAAAAAATAAGATATGTGCAAAAATTGGGTTTCTGCGATGTAAACCGGCCAGGCCGTTTACATTTATGTCCTCAAAATTACCCTAAAAAGGATCATGGATTTATCCATCTATAACTCTTAAACTAAAAGTTTTTGGTGATTAAGTTACATAGCTGTTGTTTACACAATGAAAAGGTAAACATTTTCTTTATACAAACTTTCAACCCTCCCATGACCGTTAGTGGTGTTTTAAGCGGTAAACATAAAATTTTTTGTCAAAACTAAACTTTGAATGTCTCTCATTTAATTTTGGAGACTTGTAAATACGTATACTCTTCATCATATAATAGGAAGTTTAGCGTAGATTAAAAGAAAAATAATTTTTTTTTTAAATATTTCGTCCATTCCATGACAGAAAGCCTAAAAACTGATGAGTTATAGAATTTTTACATATGTGCACTAGGAAGCCATGTGAATCTTCCATTTTGGGTATAGGATGTGTTCAGCGAACTTATGTAAAACACTACGAGGTATAGTTTTGTAGAACTATTTAACCCTGTAACTCTTCAATTAAATGGACTTTTTTGGTCCCGTTTTTAAAAGGGACAAAACGACCTGTAAGCTGAAGAGTTAGAGGGTTAAAATGTTCCACAGAAATGTTCAACATAGTGCTTTACATGAAATAGAAGAGTCACATGGTTTCCTCTTAAAATTTAGGTGTGTGGGAATTTGAGCGGCAATTGTGTATAAGTACGAAATTAACCCTTAAACACATTTTAAGTTTTGACTTATTTCTGGCATTGAACTTAAATTTTCAACCTTGATGTCTTCAGAGACTTATAGTAGAATTTCATGACAAATATTTTTGTGGCATATTTTAATTCTCTAACTCCTGAATTAAAAGTACTTTTTGACCCTTTTCAAAAGCGCCACAAACGACCCGTAAGTTGCAGAGTTAGAGGGTTAAAATGTTCCGCAAAAATATTTGTCATAAAATTCTACTATGAGTCTCTGAAGACATCAAAGTTTAAAATTGAGGTTCAATGCCAGAAATAAGTCAGAACTAAAAATATGTTTAAGAGTTAATTTCGTGTCAATCTGAAGCGCTCAATAGAGCACCCATATGTGCAAAAGTGATATTTTCTCACCTCCCCACTCACTTTCTGATAGATTGGGTGTAAAAAATAATATCCGCGCGAAAATGTATCCTCTCGGATTAAAACAGGCCAGTCACCCGCGGCTTTTAGTCCTAAAAATGGACTAAAACTACTTCAAAGTTTATTTGCGCATAACTCTTAAAGTAAAGGTTTTACAAAAAAATACAATATACAATATCTACAGGCATTAATATGGCTAGCATTTTTCTCATACACATTTTTGACGTACTATAGATGAAACATCATGGTGATTTATGAGGTTAAAATCAAAGTGATTTATATGGTTAAACACAAATTTGGCTTTAAACACCTAAATAATTATGATCGGTCATCCATACGTCAAAAATGTGTATGAGAAATATGCTAGGCATATTATTGCCTGCAGATATGCTTATTTAGTATTTTTCAGTAAAACCTTTACCTTAAGACTTATATCGCAAAGAAGCTTTGAATTAATTTTAGTCCATTTTTGGGGCTAAAAGCCGCGGGTGACTGGCCTTTTTTAATACGAGAGGACCAATTTTTGCGGGGATATTATTTTTTACACCCAATCTACTGGAAAATACGTGGGGAGGTGAAAAAAATAACACTTGCAAACTCCATATATTTCATGGGTGCTCTAATATACATACATATATATTTTTTTTTCAAATTGTTGAAACAATTTTTTTCAACCTTTGTTGTAAATACGCAAATGTTGTAGAGCTACGAGTTTTCATGAAAAAATGCACCAAGATTAACGAAAAAATAAGAAAATTGCAAAAATCTAATATAAGATTAAATGAAAGAAATTTAAAAATCATTTTAATTGAAAAAAACACAGAATCTGGCTGCTTTAAGTGTTAAAAGAGTATTAGCTGTGGTAGAAAAACTGTTAAAGAATTTTTGAGCCAATCATCTTACAAATTCTTATATCAGAATTTTCAATAATTAATCTATAAAAAGAAACTTTTGAAAAACAAAAGGGTCTTGTTTAGAAAAGATGTTCAATATTTTGGGTTTGTAATTTAAATAGAAATTTGATTTCCAACAATTTTTTTGTTTGAAATGTTGGTAAATTGATATTTTTCATATACATAAAAATTTGTTTCATACTACATTTATACCTGAGCAAAAACTACCTGGTTTTTGGCTCTTGTAGATTTTAACTTGTCAAAACGCATACATAAAAAAAAAAAACAAAAACTACTTAGGTGGGTTTTCCTTAAGTAAAAATGTAGTATAAAAATAAAAATTTACTGGGTGTTTTTGTAAAAAGAATCAGACGAATTCGTTAAAAAAATTTTATACAAATTTGTTAGGAAATGCGGCTAAAAAATTTTAAAGATAAATGTTTCTAAGTTTCTGGAAATATCACATCACAATTTTATTTTAAGGATAGTTACAATTTCTCCCCTCTGGCCTGTTTGTGCCATATCAGTATATGAAACTATATGTCTGTTCCCGTACTTTACCGCAGTTACCCAAACTCGCCCAAAGGCATTCCCGTACTCAAAATTGCGAGTAAATTGTTGTTGTTTGGGCTGTTTTGGGTTCCCGCGGGTACCTGCGGGAACGTACGGGAACGCACATTATGTGTTCTTTACTTTGTAGAAAGTATCAACATACATGATTCAAAAATAAAGCATTTTACTATTAAAAATAAAAACTTTACAGATATATGTAGATAAATTTGGAAAAAAAATATAACTATTAATTTTTCAAACTAGTTATATAGTTATATTTTTTTTCCAAATTTATCTATATCTGTAAAGTTTTTATTTTTAATAGTAAAAGGCTTTATTTTTGAATCATGTAGGTTGATAAACAGCATCCGGTTTCTAATTTGTTACTAGCACACGCTGTAAAATTGCTTATTTAAAACTTTTATTTGTACATTATTGTTTTCTTCTACTGAACGGCAGAAAACAGGCTTTGAATTCAGTGAACTTATTTTATTTTTTTTTAATTCAGTGAACTTATTTTATTTTTTTCAATTCAGTGAACTTATTATTTTTTTTTTAATTCACTGAATGTAATTTTATTTTTTTTTAATTCACTGAATGTAATTTTATTTTTTTTTAATTCACTGAATGAAAATGAAATTAAATGAATTCAGTGGTGAATTAATTCAGTAAGGAATTAATTCACTTTTTTTCCGATTGATTTATAAAATTGAACGCGTTCACCGGTGAATTAATTCATTTGATTTAATAAAAAGAACTATTGCAATTGAATTAATTCTTTGAATTTGTTGTTTGATGAACGCATTCAGGTGAATGAATTGAGTGAATTACTTAAGAAAAGGAATTCATTCAATTCTGGAGAAAATTGAATTCGATTGGTAGTGAATTCATTCAAAAAGGAATTAATTCTTCAAAGCTCTGGACTGGGGTCAGCAAACTATGTAGTTGGAACTTAAAGAGTTTTGTATATGCAAACAAAAGAAAAAAGAAACACTAGCAGCTTTAAAAAGAAAATACAATTAAACTTATCATATTTCTTATTTTATTTATTATTTTGTTAAATAATTTATATATTAATAATTAATTTCACACTTTATCGTAAATATGTATGTATAATACTTTATTCTGATCAATTGTGGTACATAGCACATATGATTTGATTTTTTTAAATTGTCATTAATATGACACTAATTTTTTTTTTTTTTTTTTTGTTGGACCAACACTCAGGGGATGCCCCCTATTAACGCAGTGCATTGTGTTGGTATTAGGAAAATAGGTTATGGGGAGGAGGAAAGAAGAAGTAGTGTTTGTGAATATTTGATTTGAATTTCTCTACATTGTAAGTAACAGGGAAGACTTCTGCGGGGAGTTTATTCCACATACGGCTGGTGCGACTGATAAACGAATTCTCTCTGTAATGCGTTGTGCGATCCACTGGACAATCGACTACAAACGGATGTGCTCTACTTGATAGGCGAGTATTACGAATAAAAACTCGGGCTCTGGGGATAAGTTCACTTATCTCAGCAGAACACTTCCCATGGTAATATCGATAGAACAGAGTCACACAACCCACATATCGACGATGCTCCAATGAGTCAATAGAGCTGGATACTCTACTGTCATTGATAAGCGCCGACGCCCTCCCCTGCACACGGTCCAGAAGCTCCAAAATAGACTTCGAAGCTCCTGCCCATATATGGGAGTTGTATTCCATTTTCGGTCGGATATAGGTGGTATAAATATTGAGTAAATCGGATGGAGTGAAGTACTTCTTGCACCGACGTAGAAAACCTAGACACTTGAATGCTTCTACCCACACCAAAAGCAATAAGCTTTGATACAAGCGCCCCGTGCCATACACGATCAAAGGCCTTTGAAATATCCAGAGCAACCACTTTACTCTCACCAAAACGGTTGATGGACCGGCT
This sequence comes from Leucophora obtusa, assembly GCA_949987735.1. Classification (NCBI taxonomy): domain Eukaryota; kingdom Metazoa; phylum Arthropoda; class Insecta; order Diptera; family Anthomyiidae; genus Leucophora; species Leucophora obtusa. The sequence goes on along the minus strand of OX465297.1, from coordinate 76,843,131 downwards.
CCAACGCTCCGAGAGGAACGCTAACAGGTCTCCCGTAGAACGATTTCTACGGAAGCCATACTGTCGGTCATTAAGAAGTGAGTTAGACTCTAGATAATTCACAAGATGGTAAATAATCATACTCTCCATCGTCTTAGAGAGCGCAGAGCATATTGCGATCGGGCGGTAATTTTCAGGGTTGTTAGGTGCACCCTTTTTAGGGATTGGCTGTACATTGGCAACCTTCCAGCACAAGGGGAAAACTCCCGCATGGTAAGAAGCGCCAAAAAGGTTAGCCAATGGACGAGCTAGCGTCGAAGAGCACTGTTTCAGCACCAGTGCTGGTATGCCATCCGGCCCCGTTGACTTATTTACGTTGAGGTCGGCAAGAACCCTTTTAACTGCTCGAGCTCGAAAGAATATCATAGGCATAGTACTCGATACTCTTTCAAGCTCGGGCAGTGGTTGATCGCTTTCCGGCAGGAATGAATTTCTTGCAAACATCTCAGCTAAAAGGTTAGCTTTATCAACCGGTTCAGTGAATATTTGGTCATCCTTTATAAGAGTTGGGATAGCTAAACTAGCATTATCCTTTACTCTTTTAACGAATGACCAAAAGCTCTTACTACCCCTAGGAGCAGAAAGAACTTTAGTACGAAGACGTCGTTCGTAAAGAACAACAATTGATTTTTTGGACAAATTACTACACCCAAAAAATACATGGTAGTTGTTCATTATTTTTTCAATTGTGTCATATGTTGACTGAATAGAAAAATTTGTTATTTTAACAAAGTTTATTCCTGTTTTTAGCCTAAAATAAAATCTGTTAATTTTAAAACATTTTTTGTTAAATTTAAAAAATCTAAATTTAAGTAAACTTTATTTATTTATTACTATTCTTTTGTTTTTGTTAATTAATTCATATATTAATTAATTTAACACTTTATCGTAAATATATACATTTCTCCATTGATTCAGTTGGTACATATAATTTGCAGGTTTTTTTTAATTAATCCACTCTGATATATGTATGTAGGTATATGTAAAAAATATGTCGTTTAGATAACACTACCTTACAACAATTAATTTTTTGGAGAAATTACTACACCTAAAAAAATACATAGTTGCTGATCACTAGTCAATTATGTCATATCTACTACATATCTTTTTTTGTTTGGCATAATACTAACCCGTAGAGTATATACATATATAATTTGAATTAATGCATTTTCCCGATAATATTTTATGAAATTTAGTACCAGAGATGGGCCTAAATAAATTTTCATTGGCATTGCGACAAGAAGTGATCATATTAACGTGGGCTTTTTTAATTTGCATTGTATTTTAATTTGCATTCCCCATTTATTACAATTATTAGAAATGCAAATTTTTTAATTAATAAATAGATTGGCAACATAATTAATTTTTTTTTAAATGGTTGTTGAATTTGTGGCAATTGCAATAAATCCAATTTTGATTTTGTGTTTAAAATTTAATTTGTAAGTTTTTATATTTTGTTTGATTTTGGCAATTTTTTATTTTACGTTGACATTTCATTTGATATCCAGTGTGTTCGTTTACTCGAAATTCTTACTAATTTTACTACAATTGGAAAGTTTTGTTTATTTTTTGAATTGAAGTTTTCCTGTTGTAGTAAAAGTAGCAATTTGTAGTAAGTAAACGAACACGCCTATCGATATATTGGTTGAAGAACCTATGCAATACATACACCGAACATTCTATAAATATCTCCTACAGGCAATTAAAAAAAAAAAGAAAACACATAAAATATATGGGTACTTCTAAAATTTCGGAGTAGCTGTATTTGACCTTAGATTTTTGTAAAGATTAACAAAAAAATAATTCAAATTTTGGATTAAATTTTCCGGCGTTTTTGGAGGGTGGCACTTATAGAATTATGACACATAAAGCATATGACAATAAGTGCGTTCCCGTAATTTTTCTTCAAATTGAAAAAAAGAGTATGTAATCTGTGGAAAAAAGTTTAGTGAGTTTAGTTTTGTCGCGTCATTACTCGTGCTAGCATGTGTATTTGTAATTGTCGGAAATATCAATAAATTGACATTAAGGGGGTTATTTTGTAATACGCAACGCCTTGCGTTGCGTTGTTTTCCATACAAATTGTTTTTGCAACAATAACAATTTACACACAAATCGAAGTGAATTGCTAATTGAAGATTTATAAATTTTAATTTAAATAAATTTATATAATTTTGAAGGTTCTCAATTAAATCGTACATTTAAATTTCTGTCATTAATTTTGATATTCTCTATCTTTTTGTTATTTTGTTTAAGGCAAACTATTATTGAAAGTTGTATATTGTATTTGAACTAATTATTTAAATAAATTAAGTTATATGTTTTTATATATAAAATGGTTCATGTGTTTTAAATAAAGTGTTTTTAGTATGTGCTAAATTATAATTTCAATTTTATATTTCATTATTTTTTATATTTTATCAAATTTATTATAAAAAAGACATTGTATGTATATTGCTTAAAAAAATTTGAAATTGGTGAAATATAAAAAATAATGAAATATAAGTCTAAAAATTAATAATAAATCGATAAAAAATTAATTAATTAAATAAAATGCATTATTGAATTGAATAAAATGCATTGGTAAAACAACAAAATCATTATGCAATTTGATTAAATATAATTGTTAAGACAACTAATTTTTGTTTATACATTTGACAATATTTTGTCAAAATAATACCACGTTCTTATATGTATACTTCCAATAGTAAAAACTAAAAACTCCAGCATCCAATGATCGCTAAAAATTTATTAAAAAATCAGGCATAAAACAAAGTTTACACTAAAAAAAATCAAAAACTTCAATTCGCTTGCGCTAACTGGATAATTTTTTTAGTCCGTTTATAAAAAATTACGGCAAGTGTTTATTCGTATAAATTTTATTCAAAATAATGTGCGTGACTCTTTGTTATTTTAAGGCTTTCGATTTTGAGAAGTAATCCTGTTTATCCCGAGTAATAATTTTAATATGGTGTCTTATATAATTATTTGATGAGCTCCCAAATATAAGCAATACAATATGATCCGAAAATTGCATCAGCACTTGCATGTCTCTAATTATATAAAATTAGATATAATTTTATACAATTTCATCCTATTCCGAAATTTTAGAAGTGCCCATATATTTTATGTGTTTTCTTTTTTTGAAAAAATTGCCTGTATGTGATATTTATAGAATGTTCGGTGTATATATTTTATAGGTTCTTCAACCAATATCAAATGAAATGTCAACGTAAAATAAAAATTGCCAAAATCAAACAAGATAGGGGTTTTCATATAAACTCGTATTCTACTCGTAAACATTTTAAAACTGGTATGTTTATAAGTTTAATGTCAAACTCCATACATAAAAAATATGGTTTTTATTTATACAAGGTTTACAATGAATTTACGAGTTTATATAAAAACCCCTAATATAAAAAGTTACAAATTAAATTTTAAACTCAGAATAAAAATTTAATTTATTGCAATTGCCACAAATTCAACAACCATTTAAAAAAATTAATTATGTTGCCAATTTATTTATTAATTAAAAATTTTGTATTTCTAATAATTGTAATAAATGGAGAATGCAAATTAAAATACAATGCAAATTAAAAAAGCCCACGTATGATCATTTCTTGTCGCAATGCAAATGAAAATTTATTTTGGCCCATCTCTGGTACTAAATTCTATAAAAATTTATCGGGAAAATGCATTAATTCAAATTATGTATAACCGAAAACAATATATAGTAGATCGTACCACCTTACAGGCAAAAAAAAAAGTGCGCCGTACACCCTCCAATATGAAGTATTTTTGCAAGGAGGTTTCAAAAAAAATTTTTTTTGAGCTCAAATATCCCGTTCTAGTAGTTTCCACCAGATCTCAGTTGCTACCACCCTAATGTACTATCTTAATGTCAGAAAATTAAAGCTCGCAAAAAATCATTAAACTTTTGCTAAGGAAGTTTTTCGCTAAACCCAATAGAACATTTTTTTCATATATTGGTTGCCGAACGTAGGGGTCGCCTGTTTAAATTTTTTTTAATTGGATTTTTACTACATAGCAAAACACAGGTTTCCTCGAGGCAAAAAATCGATATATCACACTTTAAAATCCGATTTTAAATGCCAAAGCTATAACAAAAAATTAAAAAAGGCAACCCCTACGTTCGGCAAAAAAAAATTTTTTTTTTTTGAAATCGCCTTCCAAAAATACTTCATATTAGGTAATTTACTTGTGAAAATTGTATCATCTCTCTTTAATTTGAAAAATAATTTAAACAGAAAGTGGTATTAATTTATGATCTAGAGTCAAACTAAAAAAAAAAACATTCATTTAAGCACCGTAAGTTGTTTTTCACGTGGAAAAATTTCACTCGAAATTTAAATGCCTCAAATTGCAATTTAATTTAAACAAATGAACAATTTTTTAATTTTATAACAAAGACACAATCAAAATAAACATAAAATGTCACTTTTTCCCAAGAAAAATAATAAGCTGTGTTCGGGTACTCAACATTGGGATCCCGCGGGATCCCAATTTTACCAAAAAGCGTTTTCTTACTATACAATTGGGTAAATGAGAGCTGTCATGAGAGAGTAATATTCTTGTTCTTCTTGCACGAGAAAGCCCAGACTTTTTTTTCGTGTAAATTTGGGTAAATTGTTTTAATCAGCTGTTATATCATCAGTTGGGTGCAACTAGTTCAATTGAACTCTTCACTGATTTGAACCAAAGACCTAGTTCACAACTAATAGCTCTTTTAGTTCAATCGATCATTTCATTCATTCAGAAAATATGTTTATCATTTACAAAAATTAGTATAATAGTTGCAAAAGCCTATCGGTGATTTTAAAACTCCATAAAATTACCGAAAATTTTGTGAAGACGCTTGTTTAAATGTGTTAAAGAGTTAAATATGTAAATAAATCGAAGCTTTTGTTTAATATTAAAATCTTTTCCAAATTTAATAAACTATGTATTCCATTTTGTAAATAGAAATGCCTAAAAAGGAAATTTTTATTAAATTTTTGATTTAAAAAGGGGTTTAACTAGAAAAGCTATCTAGATTTTTACAACAAATTGAACAAGAACTAGAAAGAGCGCTCACCAAAACGAACTATAATGCACAAATCTATTGACATTTGTTTTTCGGGCTTCAAATGTGGTTTTTCGCGTTCGTTTACTTTTGTGCATTTTTGTTATTTCGGGAGAGTATTTCTTGTTAACTCTCATTTTACCGAACTTTACCCAAAAAGTAAAGAAACATAGCTATAGTCTTGTACATTAAATTTGCGTGAAAACCAACTGTACACAATTTTCGCGTGAAACTGATTGTCGTGAAAAATCATTTTTTTTTATATGGAGTACTAGCGGGCGCAGCCTGCTACGTTTGTAGCGTGCCTTATTATTTTTTTTAAATTCGTTTTTTTATTTAAAGTACAGTTTTTATAATAAAAGCCTTCACCCAGCCACCACAAATAAATAATTCTGCACAACAATGGGTTTAAAATAAATAAATATTTGATCACTTTTTCTCATGAAAGTGGATTGTTAGTAATGCATCCATAATAAATTGCAATATACGTGTGTATGTTAAGATAATTTGGTAAAGTGCGAACTTAGGTAGATAGACCCGTAAGTAGTTTTGTTCATCTGTGTTTTGAATGAAAATAAATAACGTAAAGCAGGGTTGGAAAGCATTTTATAATATTAAAAATAGCGGGCAAAGCCCGCTACGTTGTTATCGTGCCTTAAAGTTTTTTTTTTTAATTCCAGTTTATGTAAAGGTAGACCTGGCAATTCAAGTAAATTCACAAATTCAGTTGGAAATTTTACTGCGTCGGTTTCTTCCACCGGTGCTTCGTTACCTGCAGTTTAAATATCGGAATATATAAGTTCCATTCTTTTTCTAAGGTTTTTTCTCTTTTAGAAAATTTGTTTAACTTTTTGGAGAGTATCTTTCAATGCTACATAAGTTTCATATTCCGTGGATAGTGTTTGAACAGGTAATTAAAAGGGATTCTTTACCCCTTTTTGTTCCACCCAGTAAAAATCCCAAATATATATAATCTTGCCTCAATCGCATGCGAAATTTCAAGTACCAAACTCCGGCAGTTTGAGTCATTCAAATTCCATTCCATTTTGTTTAACAATTTTAGTGTTCCAATGCAACTCCTTCCAAGATTCCATTTTGTTTACCATTCCTTTGCATTTCGTTCCCATTATCTGTTATTCCAATTCCACTCGTTCCCCGTTTCATTCCATTTTGTTCCTACTGTCTTGTGTATCGATATTGATATCAGTCGCTTCTATTTCCATTTCTTTGCACTTGCTCCGTGCCATTCCTCTTTTAACTGCAGTGTTCCAATTCCACTCGTTCCCCATTCTACGCCATCTCGCTTCTCATTCCTTTTCGTTCTATAGTCCATTCCTCTTCCAATCCATTTACATCGTCTATAATTTCAATTCCACTCGTTCAACGTTTATATCCATTTCGTTCCACTTGTGTAGTGTTTCAATTCCACTCGTTTCCTATTTAGTTTCTTAATTTTAGTGTTCCATATACACTCGTTCTTTAAAGTTTAGGTTTCTAGCTAAAGACGCAGATGGGGGCACTTTTCCCCTTTTGAGCCACCATTTTTACCACGTTCCTGTCCAAAGTCCTAGAAATGCCATATTCCAAGTAACATATGTTTTACATTTCAGGTTTATTTATTTTAAACCCATTGTTGTGCAGAATTATTTATTTGTGGTGGCTGGGTGAAGGCTTTTATTATAAAAACTGTACTTTAAATAAAAAACCGAATTTAAAAAATCTTTAACTACTTCACAAGTATCCGTTAGTGTATTTTCACTGCTTTTTTGGATGTTATTCTGAACAACTTCAAAAACTCACTTCTTTCATTGCTTCCAAAGTATCCGTTAGTATATTTTTACAGCTTTTTTAAATTACTTCTGAACACCATCCAAAAAATCACATAAGTATTGCTTCTAAAGAGCAATTGCTCTAAAAGTGATCGTAAAAAGTGTTTTTGTATCATTTGGCATTTCCAAATAGAGGGTCCGATTCCCGGCGGGACCAATATTTTTTTTATTTTTTTTTCCATTTTTTTGTTATTCTATTAATTTTTTTTTAATATTTATAATTAATTTGTTTAAATTCAATATTTTTTTAATTATTAAAAATATGTATATATATAAAAAAATGGTGAGAAATTGCTTTTTATGAACCTGTAAAAATAGTACTGAAAACAATATTGAATTGGAGCGCACCTTTTACACTTGTTTAATAAGTACTTTTATTGAAGAGAATAAAGAACAATATCTCGCAGTAACAAAGTGGTGTTTTTATGCCAGTCTACTTTCATATCAGAGAATAGCTCAGCGGTACAACGCTTTTGTAAAATAAAAAAATATATTTTTTTTCTGTGAAGATTTTTTTTTTAACTTCTAATTGGTGAAAAAGAGGTTGCTTTGCACTCGTTCAAAAAGTACTGAAAAATGTTGAAGTGGGAGTACTCCTCTCCTATGACAACTCATTGTTAAAATCATTAGTGTTTATGTTAAAAAAGAAGTGCATCTAGGTCATCAATTGTAGTGCTTTTCCTACTGCTTCGGCATTTCTTTTTTTGCTGAGATGTTTAAATTTAATCAAGTTGAATACAAATAATGAACTCTCCTGCTACAATAAACAGAAATATTTGCTAGAAAATAGTAGACTGCTTTCTGCAGTGTAGATTTTATTCGCTTTAATAAAATCAAAAAATAAAAATTTTAAATTCTTCGTGATGGTTTGTTCGACTAATTTCCAGGAAATTTTTTGCTGATTTAGCAAGGTAAATTGTTATTTTCCATTAACTAAAATATAGCTGAAATTTTGTAAATTTAACAGATTTTGTCTTGCTTTTATATCTTTCTAATGTTTAGCAAACAGATTTTGCTGGATTCAGATGTTTTTTCAGCAAATTTTTTTAAAGATATTAGTGTATGAACAACTGCAAAAATTTCTCGAATGAACGAGTGAACTAGAAGAACACACTAGTTCAAAAATAAAATTGATTGAAATGCACTGTGAACTGTAATGCCAAATTCTGGTCATTTTTTTCCGATTGTTTGTTTGTACAAAATGTTTTATTTTATGTGAAAATTTCCGTGTGTCCTCACATTTTTACTCACTATTTCTAATTTTTTTTTTTACGATAGACTAACACTCAGGCGATGCCCCTACTTATGCTAGTGCATTAGAATTAGGAAAGTAGAATAGATTTCGACAATTTTTAACACCAAACTGCTAATAACAAATAATATGAATAAAAAGCAACTGATAGTGCGTTTTTGTGACGGGAACGTGTCTATACGTTCCCGTCACAAAAACGCAAGAGGCCATCAAATTTCAAAAACGGAGCTAGATTTGCAGAACACTTTGAGGGTTTTGTTTTAGCAACAGTGTACTTTCATTTCGCATTTGAAACATTGATTCTGACCGCGATGATCATTTTGCAGGATCTTCGAAAACCGCAGAATCTTGTTTTGTTAAATATACTGCAAGAACCTTCTTGGGACAATTCCGAATTTATATATGTATTTAATTTACAGTCACTTCCAGAATAAATTTCTTGTTTCTCCTAAAGTACGCTTTTTCATGGACTTTTAATAATTTTAATTTAAAAGAAATTATGAAAAGCCAACATTATAATGCTTAACTTAGGGTGAAAAAAAATGTAAAATGTCGATTTATGCCAAATTATCACCCTATACTACCAGCTTGTGCCTGCAAGCAGGAAACCTGTAATTTTTAAGTAAACCCAAAGGTTAATTTATCAATTTTATATTTATCTTATAATAAATATGACGAAAAGTATTAGTAGTAACAATAAAAAATAGCCACTTATCAATTAAAATTTCTGTTTCCTATTTGCAGTCACATTTTATAAATTTTTTCTCAGTAAAAGAGAGGATTGCATTCTATTTATTTTCTAACCTCTTTGATTATGCCTAGCACATATAACTATTCAAGACTTTTACAAAAAAAACCATAAAAAACAGTTTCTATGGCCACCAAAAAAAAATTTTTAGAAAGCAGTTTTCGCAATTGGATTTAGAATCTATTTTATTTATGATAACTTAAGAAACTTGGCCATTTGGTATTTGATTTCAACAAAAAATAAATATTTTTTATTACATTTTTTAAAAAATGTTGTTCCTTTCGACGTATTTTGTAACGTTTCAAAATTTATCAAATAATTTCCGGGGGGGGGGGCTCGAGCACCCAAGCCCCTCGAGCACCCAAGCCCCCCCCCCTAGATACGTGCCTGGGGCGGTATATACATACATACAAACATATATTGCAAATATTTTTTTTGCTAAAATGTTTGCCAATTGACTAGTATTTTGCATTAATGTTATTCATTTTGGGAATGAAATCGCTGTATAAGTTTTCTAATTAAATTTTTGCACCATGAAACCTTTTTCGCATTCCGCCATTAATTTGTAATTTTTTAAGCGAACATTTTTAAAATTCATAACCTAGGGACCATAATACCCATATCTCATACCAAAGTTTGGTAATTAGTTTGCAAAAAAAATTGCCAAAAAAAAATTTGCAAAAAGAAAAATGTTTGCATTAATGTATTCTTTTGCAGAATATAAATTGCTGATTAGGTTTCTTAATTATTTTTTTTGTATCATAAAGGCTTTTTTCGCATTCCGCCATTATTTTGCATTTTTTTGAGTGCGGTTTTTTAAATTTTTAACCTTAGGACTATAATTGCCATATCTTATGCCGAAGTTTGATGGTTGGTATACAAAAATTTAACGAAAAAAAATTTTGCAAAAAGGAAAATTTTTCCATCAACATATTCGTTTGCAGAATGTAAATCACTGACTGAGTTTTTTAATTTATTTTTTATACCATAAAGCTTTTTTCGCGTTCCGCCATTATTTTTAAATTTTTTAAGTGCGGATTTTTAAAATTCATAAACTAGTGACTATAATACCGAATATCTCATATCAAAGTTTGGTTGTTAGTTTGCAAAAAAAATTCGGGAAAAAAATTTTCCCAAAACAAAAATTTTTGCATCAATGTATTCATTTGCAGAATGTAAATTGCTGATTAGGTTTTTTAATTAATTTTTTAACCATAAAGCTTTTTTTCGCGTTCCGCCATTATTTTGCAAAATTTTAAGCGCGGTTTTTTAAAATTCACAATCGAGGGACTATAATATCTATATCCTATACCAAAATTATCTGGTTAAATTGCAAAAACAAAAAAAAAAAAAAATAGGGAAAAAAAATTTTCAAAAAGGAATAGTTTTGCATCAATATACATATGTATCAGTGACGTTCCCTCTAATATGCGGAGGTGTTCTCTGCACACCTTAAAAATATTTCACATGTTTGTAAATTTAAAATTTTTATAAATTTTCCCAGGTTTCTATAATATTTCCGCACATTAGTCACATACTGTATTTATATTAAGTAGATCGTGTACTGTTGTGATTAGGGTTTATTAGGGACGGGATTCCCGGGAATTCCGCCCTTTTTTGGATCCCGCAATCCCGGGAATTTTGTGCGGGATTTCCCGGGATTTTTTTAAATTCTTTTACAGAAGTTTTAGCTAGTATTATTGTAATTTTGGAAGCTTTATTTAAATTTAAAGCATTAATTTTTTGAAATGAATTTAAAATATTTAAATATTTAAAATTAAAAAATACGATTTAAAATTTAATAAACTGAATTAGGCCAAATTGTTTTTGGATGTCAGTTGCACTTGGTATAGTTAAAGAGAAAAAAATTTTATCAACCATTACCAAGTTTACCAACAAAAATACTTGTAATGTACTTCGGAAAAATTTTCTTTAAAATTATCTTGGCTCAAATAAAGCAATATTTATATAGTCTGGTTTACACTACAATATTTTCGGAAAGATTTGCCTTGCCTATATGTTTTGCATGTGTGCTAAAGTAAAATCGTACCCAAAATCTTATAGTGTTCCAAATACCTCCAAAAAACTAGGCATTAAAATTAAAAAAATTATTAATATTTTCGTATTTTCAATTGACATACGTATTTTTAGTTTCTTTTACTTCAAATAATTTCATTTGAAGTTCAATTGCTAATTCTTTATTTTATTTGTATTTATTAAATATTGTTTATTTTTAAAATAATAAAATGCTTTTTTCAAATTATTTTGGATTTTTTTATATGTAAATATAAAATACAACAAAATATGAAAATTAAATAAATTCTTTTTAAGAAGTTGTGGCATAAAAAATTTCTATTCAAGAAAATCAATTAAAGTTAAGAAAATATATAATAATATTTTAGTGTTTAATTTTATAATACAATTTAGGCGTATTTGCCTAAAAATTGGTGTGAAAATACTCACTTTTAAACTTTTTTATAAAAATAATTCTAGACCGATACTTCTGAAAATCTTCATAGAAAGAAGCAAAATATCTAGAAATAGAAATTTTTGGATTTCATATTTAAGGAATATTTAAGCAAAAAATCTATCTTAGTTCTGACTATAAAACTGTTCCGATACAAGTTTGCACCCATTAATAATTCCAATATATTCCAGAAAAGGGATGAAAATAAAATACGCGTGACTCAATTTTTCTATATCAATTCGTTTAACCGTTTAAACAGCGAAATTATTATTTAGTTAATATATTTCTAAAAGTTTTTTAAAATTAAGACGGCCTTCCATATAAATATATTACTTAAATATTAATTCACGGTTTAAATTGTTAAATGAATTGATCTAGAAAAAGGATATTTTATATTTAGTCCGTTTTTCAGAATATACATATTAAATACATATTCTCATGGCTACAACCAAAACATGAACTTTTTCGGACGGTGTTTTAATAGAAATCGAGTTTTTCAAGTACAACATATGTCGAATTTATATATTTTCTAACGAGCGGGAATTCCCGGGATCCCGGGAAATTCTTAAAAAAATCCCGTTGTCCCGGGAAATGAAAAAGTCCGGGAAAAGAAAAACCCTAGTTGTGATGTATTTTGTATCACTGTTGGTAAAAGTGGCACAAAAGTGCCATATGTGGCACTATTGAATGTTCAATGGCACCTTGGCACTCTCCATAGAATTTTGGCACTTTTTACGAAAATTTCTATATAATTTGATAAAAGGTCGATATCTCTGGTTTTTCATTAAAAGCCACGCCTATTAAGAAGGGGTAGCAAAATTAAAAAACAAATGCTACACTAAAAATATCTACAATTTTTTGGACCACCTTCCAGTTCTTCGGGGACAATTTAATCATTATTTTGGTATTTAAAAATAAAAGCAAAGGGGATAAAATTAGAAAAACATTAATTGATTTTATTGTATTGTCAAATTTAATTGTAAAATTTTTTGAAAGTCTTGGACCTGCTAACTTATCTTAAAATAACGTAAGTTTAGTGCTTTACTATAGTTAAGAATGGCATTTTTATATAAATATTTGTGGTAGGTAATGTTAAACTCGGGTTACTTTTTAGATAAGTTGCCCGCATTTTTTATTTTTTTGTCTTTTTATTCTTAACCCTTAAATGCATGATCTCTACAATTTTAACCATTTTTTTATATATGATTTCTAAAGGCGTGTACATTTCAAGAAAAATACCAAAAAAATTTATTTAAAAAAAAGTTGATTTTTATTGAAAAATATGGTTTTTTGCCAAATAATTATATATGACGTCTTTTTCCAAAATTGTTCCTTATATTATGCCATATATAATTTCATCTAATTAGATATCGACCTTTATAATATTAGATATGGTATATATGATTATATATTATATAGCATGGCTGATCTTATTGCATATATAGTTGTATATAGAGCTATATCTTAATATATATGGCGGCATTTTAAGAATATATAATTATATATGGTATCATTTAAACAATATATAACTATATATGGTGCCAGTTAAACTATATATTATCATATATGGTGGCATTTAAACAATATATGGTCATATATGGTACCTCATGAACAAAATCTTTAATACAGTTGCAGATATGATAATATATGCCACTAAATCTAGTGCCATATATATTTAGTATATCGATACCATAGATTCAATACTCTATATCTGCAAAAATACAATTGTTCAGGAGAGCAATAAAACTAATTCACTTGCTTATAAGATTTTTTTGAATCAATCTGTCTTCTAGAATATTATTTCAAAATGGCAACTTATTCCTATGTATACTTATTTTGGAATTATTTGCGTTATTTACGTCGCTAATGCAGATATAGAGTTCTGAAATAAAATTTTTATATAATTTCATGATAATACTAGCAGATATGTAGTTTTGATAAATATAAAAAATATGCATTATTAGGAACAAATGACCATGTAAATCTCCCTATACTTTTTGTGGAAAACAATAGTATGTCTCTGTCTGAAAAGTCTCGTTTTATTGAAATTAATAATCCAAGAACTATTATATCCATATCTTGTTTCAAAAATTAATAGTTAGTTTGGAAAAAAAATTTGCGAAAAAAATTCTCTGATTAAGTTTCTTAATTCATTTTCTGCGGCATAAATCCTTTTATTCACAATCCGCCATTATTTGGAATTTTTCAATGCGGTGTATTTTAATCCATAATCGAAGACTATTACACTCATATCTTGCCCAAAGTTTGGTGGTTAGTTTGCAAAAGGAAAAAAAAATTTGCGAAAAGGATAATTTTATACCAACATATTCGTTTGCACAATGTCAATAGTTGTTTAGCTCTTCTAAGTCATTTTCTACGCTTTTTCGCATTCCGCCGTTACTTAGCAATTTTTAAGTGAGATTCTTAAAATTTATAATCTAGGGATTGCAAAAAAAGTCAGGAAAAAAAATTACAAAAAGGAAATTTTTTGCATTAATATATTTCTTTACAGAATGTAAATCTCTGAGTAAGATTTTTAATACAATTTTTGTACCATAAAGACTTTTTTCCGCGTTCCGCTATTATTTTGCAAATTTTCGAGTGCGCTTTTTTAAATTTATAATCTAGGGACTATAATACACATTTCATAAAACAAAGTTTGGTGGTCAGTTGCAAAAAAAAATATTTGCGAAAAAAGAAATTCTCAAAAAGGTTTTATGTGTACCTTATAGAATTCAAATAATTTAAATTTGTATGCAGATATAGACTTCTGTATTTGAAAATAAATTTGTTTGTAGATATGGGAAAATGTAAAATGTTCAAAAAAGTTGCAAAGAATGGGTATTTTGCTTCCAAATTGATATCATAGATGGATGTAATATCAACAATGATTTTTCCATCAAAAACTCATTTTGGCCAAAATTGCAGATATAGAGTACTAGCGGGCACAGCCCGCTACGTTGTTAGCGTGCCTTAAAGGTTAAGGGGGGGGGGCTGCGCCCCCCACAATTTTTATTAAATTCGTTTTTTTATTTAAAGCCTTCACCCAGCCACCACAAATAAATAATTCTGCACAACAATGGGTTTAAAATAAATAAATATTTGATCACTTTTTCTCATGAAAGTGGATTGTTAGTAATGAATCCATAATAAATTGCAATATACGTGTGTATGTTAAGATAATTTGGTAAAGTGCGAACTTAGGTAGATAGACCCGTAAGTAGTTTTGTTCATTTGTGTTTTGAATGAAAATAAATAACGTAAAGCAGGGTTGGAAAGCATTTTATAATATTAAAAATAGCGGGCAAAGCCCGCTACGTTGTTAGCGTGTCTTAAAGTTTTTTTTTTAATTCCAGTTTATGTAAAGGTAGACCTGGCAATTCAAGTAAATTCACAAATTCAGTTGGAAAATTTACTGTGTCGGTTTCTTCCACCGGTGCTTCGTTACATGAAGTTTAAATATGGGAATATATAAGTTCCATTCCTTTTCTAAGGTTTTTTCTCTTTTAGAAAATTTGTTTAACTTTTTGGAGAGTAAGTTTCAATGCTACATAAGTTTCATATTCCGTGGATAGTGTTTGAACAGGTAATTCCCTCTTCCAATCCATTTGCATTCTCTATAATTTCAATTCTACTCGTTCAACGTTTATATCCAATTCATTCCACTTGTGTAGTGTTTCATTCCACTCGTTTCCTATTTAGTTTCTTAATTTTTTTTTCATATACACTTGTTCTTTAAGTTTTAGGTTTCTAGCTAAAGACGCAGACGTTAAGGGGGGGCGGGCAATTTTCCCCTTTTGAACCACCATTTTTACCACGTTCCTGTCCAAAGTCCTAGAAATGCCTTGTCGATAAGTTAGCCCATACTCCAAGGAAAACATATTATATATTACAGGTTTCTAGCCGAAGGGTTCGGTTAGGCCATCAAGGGGGAGAATTATTCCGTTTTTACCCCTCCCGGTAGGAATTTCCAAAAATTCCGTCTTAGAGGACGTCTGCGTTGGAGGAGGAACCTACTACATACATAATTTTAGGTCTCTATATCCAGCAGTTTGGCCAGGCCGTCAAGGGCGGAGTTTTTTCCCTTTTTACCCCTCCTGGTATGAATTTCCAAAAATACCATCTTAGGGGACGTCAACGTTGGAGAAGGAACCCAAATACCGAATTTAAGCTCCCTTGTTCCAGCAGTTTGGCCAGGCCGTTAAGGGGGAGACTTTTCCTGTTTTTGACCCTACCTGTAGAAATTTACAAAAATCTCATCTTAGCGGATGTCTACAATAGAGGAGGAACTTTAATACCAAATTTCAACTTCCTACCTCCAGCGGTTTGGGCAGGCCTTTAAGCGGCACTTTTCGCTTCATTAATCCCCATTTTTGCAATGTCCCTGTCCAAAAAGCACCTTTCCGGTCCAAAAAGCCCATACTCCAAGTAACATATGTTTTACATTTCAGGTTTCTAGCCAACTTTTACTATTTGTGCCCCTCTCGGTAGGAATTTCCGAAAATCCATCGACAGGGAATTTCAGCTTCCTAGGTCCAGCAGTTTGAGCAGGCTGTCAAGGGGGACACTTTTTCTTTTTTTGTCCCTCCCGGTTGGAATTAGGCTGGAAGAGGAACCTAAGTACCGAATTTCAGCTTCCTAGTTGCAGCAGTTTGGATAGGTCGTTAAGGGGCAACTTTCCCTTTTTGAGCCCCCATTTTATAACGACCCTGTCCAAAATTCAAAAAAGTATCTTTCTAATAAGTTAGCCCTTTTAAAATTTAGGTTGGCCAAAAGGGATTGGGCAAGCCGTCAGGAGGAGACTTTTACCTTATTTCCCCTCCCGATAGGAATTTCAAAAATTCCGTCTAAGCGGACACCTACACAGAAGGAGGAACTCACATACCGAGTTTCCTTTTGGGATATCCTGTAGGGAATTCCAAAAATACAAACTTAGTCGATGTCTACTAGGGATGCCAATCGGGATTGATATTTGAAAATCCCGGGATTCGGGATTTTCGGGACTACAGAATTTTTCGGGATCCCGGGATTTTACGGGATTTCGGGATTTAAATTTTCCTTTATTTGTAAAAAATTTTATGTTATGTAACCAATTTTTTTTATAGAATAAAGCGTTTTATAATTATTTAATAGTTGTTAATTAATAATGTGGTTCATTTTATGAATATTGCAACATCTCAGTCAGAAATTGACAGTGGTACAAAAATCAAGTACTTGCATACCACTGGGTAACCGCGATGTTAAAAATAAATAACTGGCAGAACACTCATTTGGGACGCTTTGCCAGCATTTGCAGAAATCGTTTTGCCAGTATTTGTTTTACAAAACATCACGGCAGGGCAAAAAAAAGATACATATGAACTTTTTTAAATTTTATTTTGGAAAATATAATTCCACCTATTTATTGGTTTTGGCAGCGTTTTGCCAAAGTTAAAAATTTTGTTTCTCAAGTACTTTTCCGAAGCTTTTTGAACTGCCGGTCCTTTTGTCTATTGACGTTATCATATTGGAAATGGGAAAGCAATTTTTGTCAGTACTTTTACCACCTGTTAAAATACCTTGCCATCGCTTTCTCGTTTGTAGTTTTCTGGCTGTGATAATATATGAAGGCCTGTCATTAAGTACACTTGCGCCCAGTATTTTGTAAGCAGATTTTAAAAAAGATTCGTTGCGATAACCTTGCCACTTAATCGTGTAATTACTGCAACAAAGTTATTTGGTTATCGTTATCAAATGTTTTCATGGAAGAATTCAAATTTACAGTCCCAGCCAAAACTTACAGTGCCAGTTTCAGAAATCGAATTTCGCTTGGAAGAATAAATCGGTAAAATAACAAACAAACTTGATTTTTCGCATGTATTACTCAAAAACTAAATATTGGTTATTAAAATTTCAAATTTTTCTGCAAAGTCTTTGCATAGTTTACTCGAATAGTCTACTTAATTTATAATTTTACCAATATCTTGGCATCAATTTCTTGTCAATATGAGAAAATTCAAAAAAAAACCTAGGTAATCTAAAATTGCTCACGTTGTTTATTTGCGTTTATATTAATATTAAAAAATAAGAAAATCCCGGGATTTTTGAGAAATAATCCCGGGATTCGGGATTTTGCTAATCCCGAAAATCCCGGGATTTCGGGATTCGGGATTTCCCGTTTGGCATCCCTAATGTCTACTACAGTGGAGGAACCTTTATACCAAATTTCAACTTCTTACCTCCAGTGGTTTGGGCAGGCACTTTTCCAATTTGTGAGACTGTTTATGTGGAGACTTTTCCCCTTTTTGCCCGTTCCGGTGGGAATTTCCAAAAATCCCGTCTTAGCGCACGTCTATGCCGAATATCAAGAAACCTTGTTTTAGTGGAGATATCCGTGGGGGAGGGAAAAAAGTAGTTTTTTTGAAATTATATATTATTTTAAATGGTCCTTTTTGGAAAAACGAAATTTTTTGGAAAAAGATACTTTGTTTTTACAAAGTACTTTATTTGTACTTTTTTTGGAAAAGGTATTTTTTTTAATAAGGTGTTTTTTTGGAAAAATGTATGTTTTTTGGAAAAAGGTACTTTTTTGGAAAAGGTACTTCTTTTGGAAAAGGAACATTTTTTTAGAAAAAGGTACTTTTTTTGGGAAAAGGAAAATTTTTTTAGAAAAAGTACTTTTTTTGGGAAAAGGTACTTTTTCTTGGAAAAGGTACTTTTTTTTGAAAAAGGTATTTTTTTTGGAAAAATGTATGTTTTTTGGGAAAAGGTACTTTTTTTGGAAAAGGTACTTTTTTTTTTGGAAAAGGTTCATTTTTTTAGAAAAAGGTACATTTTTTGGAAAAAGGTACTTTTTTTAAAAAAGGTACTTTTTTTTGGAAAAATGTACTTTTTTTGGAAAAAGGTACTTTTTTGGAAAAAGGAATTTTTTTTGGAAAAAGGTGCTTTTTTTGGAAAAAGGTACTTTTTTTGGAAAAAGTTACTTTTTTTGGAAAAAGTTACTTTTTTTGGAAAAAGGTACTTTTTTTGGAAAAAGGTACTTTTTTTGGAAAAAGGTACTTTTTTCGGGAAAAGGTACTTTTTTTTGGAAGAAGGTACTTTTTTTGGAAAAGGTATTTTTTTTAAATAAGGTATTTTTTTTGGAAAGATGTATGTTTTTTGGAAAAAGGTACTTTTTTGGAAAAGGTACTTCTTTTGGAAAAGGTACTTCTTTTGGAAAAGGAACATTTTTTTTAAAGAAATTTTTTTGGAAAAAGGTACTTTTTTTGGAAAAAGGTACTTTTTTCGGGAAAAGGTACTTTTTTTGGAAAAAGGTACTTTTTTTGAAAAAAGGTACTTTTTTTTTGAAAAAATGTACTTTTTTTGGAAAAAGGTACTTTTTTTGGAAAAAGGTACTTTTTTTGGAAAAAGGTACTTTTTTTGGAAAAAGGTACTTTTTTCGGAAAAAGGTACTTTTTTTGGAAAAAGGTACTTTTTTTGGAAAAAGGTACTTTTTTTGGAAAAAGGTACTTTTTTTTGGAAAAGGGTATTTTTTTTTGGAAATAGGTACTTTTTTTGGAAAAAGGTACTTTTTTTGGAAAAAGGTACTTTTTTGGAAAAAGTTACTTTTTTTGGAAAAAGGTACTTTTTTTGGAAAAAGGTACTTTTTTTGGAAAAAGGTAATTTTTTTTGGAAAAAGGTACTTTTTTCGGAAAAAGGTACTGTTTTGGAAAAAGGTACTTTTTTTGGAAAAAGGTACTTTTTTTGGGAAAAGGTACTTTTTTTGAAAAAGGTACTTTTTTTGTCCCCTTTTTGCCCTTCCCGATAAGAATTTCCAAAAATGCCGTCTCAACGGACGTCTACACCGGTCGAGGAACCTACATACCAAATTTCAACTTCATAGCTCCAGCAGTTTGAGCAGGCCGTCAAGGGGGAGACTTTTTCCCCTTTTTGCCCGTCCCTGTAAAAATTTACAAAACTCCCGTCTTGGTGGATGTCTACGATAGTGGAGGAACCTTTATACCAAATTTCAACTTCCTACCTCCAGCGGTTTGGGCAGGCCGTCAAGGCCTCTTTCCCCTTTTTAACCCCCATTTTTACAACGTCCCTGTCCAAAATTCCAGAAAGTACTTTCCAGAAAAGTTAGCCCATACTCCAAGGAACACATATCTTAAATTTCAGCTTTCTAGCCAAAGGGGTTTTCGCAGGCCGCCAAGGGGGAGACTTTTCCCCTTTTTGCCCGTTCCGGTATGAATTTCCAAAAATCCCATCTTAGCGGACGTCTACGCCGAAAGAGGAACCTACATACCAAATTTCAACTTCCTAGCTTCAGCGGTTTGGGCTGGGCGATGTTGAGGCAGTCAGTCAGTCAGTCACGTTATTCTTTTATATACCCGAGTAAAAAAAATTATATATAATCATATGTGGCATATATTACAATTAGGGTTTATGTCCCGGGAATTCCCGGGACGGGATTCCCGGGAATCCCGCCCTTTTTTCAATCCCGCAATCCCGGGAATATTGATCGGGAATTCCCGGGATTTTTTTTATTCTTTTACAGAAGTTTTAACTATTATATATTGCAATTTTGGAAGCTAAATAAATTTAAATTTAAAGCATTGATTTGAAATTAATTTAAATAAGAAATATTTGAAATTAAAAATGCGATTTAAAATTTAATAAACTAATTTATTATAAAAAAAGTATTATTTAGGCCATATATTTACAACACTTCAACATCCGTATCTCAGTTCCAAATACTTTCGAAAAACAACTAGACATTAAAACATTTGTATTATTTTCGTATTTTCAATTGAGTATTTTGAGGTGTTTTCACTTCAAATAATTTTATTTAAATTTCAACTGCTATTCCTTTATTTCAATTGTATTTTCTTAATTTTATGCCGATTCTTTTTTAAATTATTTTGGATTTCTTTGAGTCCTGCTACAAACCCATCCTCAATATTCTATGCTTTTATGGGTTAATAATTGATGATGATCTATTATATTATAATAACTGTTGCCAATTTAGCTATTTTCTCGGCAAATCTAGCGATACTTCAACTCGTTTAGCGGGATAAAATATAATTTAGCTATTAGCGGGAAAACTAGCGATTTTTCTTTTTAAGACAGTCTTCACATTTTCTTAGCATTTTTTTACAAAAAAGTTAGAAAAATTTGGCGATGTATCAATAATTTTTTAAGAAAGTTTTAAGAAGTTTGAAAAATATACACTCAGATAAAAAAGTTTGTAAAAAAATTTGTAAACAGTTTCCAATCGCACTATACTATTTTTATACTGATTATTAGTACAATTTTTATTTTTAGTAATCATTTTTGCTATTCTCTTATTACAAATTACGGATTTTTTACTAACTTTCGCTGCTGATTTCAGCAATACATTTTACCAATTTTTCAAAACCGAGTGCTAAATTTAGCAGAAAAATATACTAATTTAAAAATATTTTTTTATTTATTTTTTACAATTCTTGTTTAGTTTATATTTGTTACAAATGATATATTCTTAGTTTAGAAATAACAGCCAGACAATTTTATTGCATCTTCAATGTATAGAACGGCAATAACTGGAGAACCGTTTGCAATTTTGACTCGAAATTTCAAGTACGATGAAATAATTATACGGTTAATAATATTTTTTTTTTTTTTAGATCTTACAGTTTTTTTTTATTTTTTAGTACAATTTTTTGCTAATTTCAGCAGATTGACTTTAAATTACAGTTTACAGCAATTTACTGAAATTTAGTAGCTGCAACTAATTATTTATACTAATTGTACTAAAATTATGATATTTAGTAAATTTTTAAACTGATATTAGCAAATCGATTTTGAATTGCATTTTACATAAATTTTACTAAAATCTAGTAGCGGCTACTAATTTTTTCTAGTAATTCTATTGTACTACAGATCAGCAGACATGTGTTGCTAAAATTAGCAAAAAATACCGCTGGCCTCAAAACAGTTAAATTTCCCGTAATAACAGCAAAATTTTCAGTAGCCATTACAGACTTTTTTGGTTGAGTGTAGCTATTTTTGTGAAATTTTTCAAGAGAAACTAAAAAGTTCGTGCAATTTAGGGATTTATCGCTATTTAATTTTTTTTATAATTTAGATTTTGTTTTTTTAAAGGTACTTTTTTCTGCCAAAACCCCTTTGGCTAGAAAGCTGAAATTTAAGATATGTGTTCCTTGGAGTATGGGCTAACTTTTCTGGAAAGTACTTTCTGGAATTTTGGACAGGCACGTTGTAAAAATGTGGGTAGAAAAGGGGAAAAAGTCTCCCCCTTGACGGCCTGCTCAAACTGCTGGAGCTATGAAGTTGAAATTTGGTATGTAGGTTCCTCGACCGGTGTAGACGTCCGTTGAGACGGCATTATTGTAAATTCTTATCGGGAGGGGCAAAAAGGGGACAAAAAAAGTACCTTTTTCCAAAAAAGTACCTTTTCCCAAAAAAGTACCATTTTCCAAAAAAGTACCTTTTTCCAAAAAAAGTACCATTTTCCAAAAAAAAGTACCTTTTTCCAAAAAAAGTACCTTTTTCCAAAAAAAAGTACCTTTTTCCAAAAAAAAGTACCTTTTTCCAAAAAAAGTGCCTTTTTCCAAAAAAAATTCTTTTTTCCAAAAAAGTACCTTTTTCCAAAAAAGTACCTTTTTCCGAAAAAAGTACCTTTTTCCAAAAGAACTACCTTTTTCCAAAAAAAATTCCTTTTTCCAAAAAAAGTATCTTTTTCCAAAAAAGTACCTTTTTCCAAAAAAAGTAACTTTTTCCAAAAAAAGTACCTTTTTCCAAAAAAAGTACCTTTAAAAAAATTCCCTTTTCCAAAAAAGTACCTTTTTCCAAAAAAAGTACCTTTTTCCAAAAAAAAGTACCTTTTTCCAAAAAAAAGTACCTTTTTCCAAAAAAAGTACCTTTTTCAAAAAAAAGTACCTTTTTCAAAAAAAGTACCTTTTTCCAAAAAAAATTCCTTTTTCCAAAAAAAGTATCTTTTTCCAAAAAAGTACCTTTTTCCAAAAAAGTACCTTTTTCAAAAAAAGTACCTTTTTCCAAAAAATGTACCTTTTTCTAAAAAAATTTACCTTTTCCAAAAAAAAAGTACCTTTTCTCAAAAAACATAAATTTTTCCAAAAAAATACCTTTTTCAAAAAAAGTACCTTTTCCAAAAAAAAGTACCTTTTCCCAAAAAAAGTACCATTTTCTAAAAAAATTTTCCTTTTCCCAAAAAACATACATTTTTCCAAAAAAATACCTTTTTCAAAAAAGTACCTTTTCCAAAAAAAAAGTACCTTTTCCCAAAAAAAAGTACCTTTTTCTAAAAAAATTTTCCTTTTTAAAAAGAAGTACCTTTTCCAAAAAAAGTACAAATAAAGTACTTTGTAAAAACAAAGTATCTTTTTCCAAAAAATTTCGTTTTTCCAAAAAGTACCATTTAAATAATATATAATTTCAAAAAAACTACTTTTTTTCCTCCCCCCACGGATATCTCCACTAAAACAAGGTTTCTTGATATTCGGCATAGACGTCCGCTAAGACGGGATTTTTGGAAATTCCTACCGGAACGGGCAAAAAGGGGAAAAGTCTCCCCATAAACAGTCTCACAAATTGGAAAAGTGCCTGCCCAAACCACTGGAGGTAAGAAGTTGAAATTTGGTATAAACGTTCCTCCACTGTAGTAGACATCGACTAATTCCCTATAGGATATCCCAAAAGCAAATTCGGAATGTGAGTTCTTCCTTCTGTGTAGGCGTCCGCTTAGACGGAATTTTTGAAATTCCTATCGGGAGGGGAAATAAGGGGAAAAGTCTCCTCCTTGACGGCCTGCCCAATCCCTTTTGGCCAACCTAAAATTTTAAATATGTATTCCTTGGAGTAGGACTAACTCACCGGTAACGTCATTTTTCTATTTTGTAACAGGAACATAGTAAAAATGGTGATTGAAAGGGAAAAATGTCCCCACTAACGGCCTGCCCAAACCGCTTAGGCAATGCAGTTGAAATTTGGTATGAATGTTCCTCATCCATCGCAGATAGCCGCGAAGATGGAATTTTTGTAAATTCCTAAAGGGAGGGGCAAAAAGAAGAAAAGCCTCACCTTGGGGGCCTGTAAAAACCCCTTCGGCTAGAAACCTGAAACTTAAAATGTGGGTCCCTGGAGTAAGGGCTTACTTATTAGAAAGATACTTTTTTGAATTTTGGACAGGGTCGTTATAAAATGGGGACTCAAAAAGGGAACGTGGCCCCTTAACGACCTGTCCAAACTGCTGGAACTAGGAAGCTGAAATTCGGTACTTAGGTTCCTCTTCCAGCCTAATTCCAACCGGGAGGAACAAAAAAAAGTGTCCCCCTTGACAGCCTGCTCAAACTGCTGGAACCAGGAAGCTGAAATTCCCGGTCGATGGATTTTCGGAAATTCCTACCGAGAGGGGCACAAATAGTAAAAGTTGGCTAGAAACCTGAAATGTAAAACATATGTTACTTGGAGTATGGCATTTCTAGGACTTTGGACAGGAACGTGGTAAAAATGGTGGTTCAAAAGGGGAAAATTGCCCCCCCCCCTTAACGTCTGCGTCTTTAGCTAGAAACCTAAAACTTAAAGAACAAGTGTATATGGAACACTAAAATTAAGAAACTAAATAGGAAACGAGTGGAATTGAAACACTACACAAGTGGAATGAAATGGATATAAACGTTGAACGAGTGGAACTGAAATTATAGACAATGCAAATGGATTGCAAGAGGGAATTACCTGTTTAAACACTATCCACGGAATATGAAACTTATGTAGCATTGAAACATACTCTCCAAAAAGTTAAACAAATTTCCTAAAAGAGAAAAAACCTTAGAAAAGGAATGGAACTTATATATTCCGATATTTAAACTTCATGTAACGAAGCACCGGTGGAAGAAACCGACGCAGTAAATTTTCAAACTGAATTTGTGAATTTACTTGAATTGCCAGGTCTACCTTTACATAAACTGGAATTAAAAAAAAAAAACTTTAAGGAACGCTAACAACGTAGCGGTCTTTGCCCGCTATTTTTAATATTATAAAATGCTTTTCAAC
Source organism: Leucophora obtusa (assembly GCA_949987735.1). NCBI lineage: Eukaryota > Metazoa > Arthropoda > Insecta > Diptera > Anthomyiidae > Leucophora > Leucophora obtusa. The sequence continues at coordinate 76,818,678 of OX465297.1, read as the reverse complement.
CCTGCTTTACGTTATTTATTTTCATTCAAAACACAAATGAACAAAACTACTTACGGGTCTATCTACCTAAGTTCGCACTTTACCAAATTATCTTTACATACACACGTATATTGCAATTTATTATGGATTCATTACTAACAATCCACTTTCATGAGAAAAAGTGATCAAATATTTATTTATTTTAAACCCATTGTTGTGCAGAATTATTTATTTGTGGTGGCTGGGTGAAGGCTTTTATTATAAAAACTGTACTTTAAATAAAAAGCGAATTTAATAAAAATTGTCGGGGGGGCACAGCCATGTGCACCCATATGTGCAAAAGTGTTATTTTTTCACTTCCCCGCCCATTTTCGGATAGGATGAGAGTAAAAAATAAGATATGTGCAAAAATTGGGTTTCTGCGATGTAAACCGGCCAGGCCGTTTACATTTATGTCCTCAAAATTACCCTAAAAAGGATCATGGATTTATCCATCTATAACTCTTAAACTAAAAGTTTTTGGTGATTAAGTTACATAGCTGTTGTTTACACAATGAAAAGGTAAACATTTTCTTTATACAAACTTTCAACCCTCCCATGACCGTTAGTGGTGTTTTAAGCGGTAAACATAAAATTTTTTGTCAAAACTAAACTTTGAATGTCTCTCATTTAATTTTGGAGACTTGTAAATACGTATACTCTTCATCATATAATAGGAAGTTTAGCGTAGATTAAAAGAAAAATAATTTTTTTTTTAAATATTTCGTCCATTCCATGACAGAAAGCCTAAAAACTGATGAGTTATAGAATTTTTACATATGTGCACTAGGAAGCCATGTGAATCTTCCATTTTGGGTATAGGATGTGTTCAGCGAACTTATGTAAAACACTACGAGGTATAGTTTTGTAGAACTATTTAACCCTGTAACTCTTCAATTAAATGGACTTTTTTGGTCCCGTTTTTAAAAGGGACAAAACGACCTGTAAGCTGAAGAGTTAGAGGGTTAAAATGTTCCACAGAAATGTTCAACATAGTGCTTTACATGAAATAGAAGAGTCACATGGTTTCCTCTTAAAATTTAGGTGTGTGGGAATTTGAGCGGCAATTGTGTATAAGTACGAAATTAACCCTTAAACACATTTTAAGTTTTGACTTATTTCTGGCATTGAACTTAAATTTTCAACCTTGATGTCTTCAGAGACTTATAGTAGAATTTCATGACAAATATTTTTGTGGCATATTTTAATTCTCTAACTCCTGAATTAAAAGTACTTTTTGACCCTTTTCAAAAGCGCCACAAACGACCCGTAAGTTGCAGAGTTAGAGGGTTAAAATGTTCCGCAAAAATATTTGTCATAAAATTCTACTATGAGTCTCTGAAGACATCAAAGTTTAAAATTGAGGTTCAATGCCAGAAATAAGTCAGAACTAAAAATATGTTTAAGAGTTAATTTCGTGCCAATCTGAAGCGCTCAATAGAGCACCCATATGTGCAAAAGTGATATTTTCTCACCTCCCCACTCACTTTCTGATAGATTGGGTGTAAAAAATAATATCCGCGCGAAAATGTATCCTCTCGGATTAAAACAGGCCAGTCACCCGCGGCTTTTAGTCCTAAAAATGGACTAAAACTACTTCAAAGTTTATTTGCGCATAACTCTTAAAGTAAAGGTTTTACAAAAAAATACAATATAAGCATATCTACAGGCATTAATATGGCTAGCATTTTTCTCATACACATTTTTGACGTACTATAGATGAAACATCATGGTGATTTATGAGGTTAAAATCAAAGTGATTTATATGGTTAAACACAAATTTGGCTTTAAACACCTAAATAATTATGATCGGTCATCCATACGTCAAAAATGTGTATGAGAAATATGCTAGGCATATTATTGCCTGCAGATATGCTTATTTAGTATTTTTCAGTAAAACCTTTACCTTAAGACTTATAGCGCAAAGAACCTTTGAATTAATTTTAGTCCATTTTTGGGGCTAAAAGCCGCGGGTGACTGGCCTTTTTTAATACGAGAGGACCAATTTTTGCGGGGATATTATTTTTTACACCCAATCTACTGGAAAATACGTGGGGAGGTGAAAAAAATAACACTTGCAAACTCCATATATTTCATGGGTGCTCTAATATACATACATATATATTTTTTTTTCAAATTGTTGAAACAATTTTTTTCAACCTTTGTTGTAAATACGCAAATGTTGTAGAGCTACGAGTTTTCATGAAAAAATGCACCAAGATTAACGAAAAAATAAAAAAATTGCAAAAATCTAATATAAGATTAAATGAAAGAAATTTAAAAATCATTTTAATTGAAAAAAACACAGAATCTGGCTGCTTTAAGTGTTAAAAGAGTATTAGCTGTGGTAGAAAAACTGTTAAAGAATTTTTGAGCCAATCATCTTACAAATTCTTATATCAGAATTTTCAATAATTAATCTATAAAAAGAAACTTTTGAAAAACAAAAGGGTCTTGTTTAGAAAAGATGTTCAATATTTTGGGTTTGTAATTTAAATAGAAATTTGATTTCCAACAATTTTTTTGTTTGAAATGTTGGTAAATTGATATTTTTCATATACATAAAAATTTGTTTCATACTACATTTATACCTGAGCAAAAACTACCTGGTTTTTGGCTCTTGTAGATTTTAACTTGTCAAAACGCATACATAAAAAAAAAAAACAAAAACTACTTAGGTGGGTTTTCCTTAAGTAAAAATGTAGTATAAAAATAAAAATTTACTGGGTGTTTTTGTAAAAAGAATCAGACGAATTCGTTAAAAAAATTTTATACAAATTTGTTAGGAAATGCGGCTAAAAAATTTTAAAGATAAATGTTTCTAAGTTTCTGGAAATATCACATCACAATTTTATTTTAAGGATAGTTAAAATTTCTCCCCTCTGGCCTGTTTGTGCCATATCAGTATATGAAACTATATGTCTGTTCCCGTACTTTACCGCAGTTACCCAAACTCGCCCAAAGGCATTCCCGTACTCAAAATTGCGAGTAAATTGTTGTTGTTTGGGCTGTTTTGGGTTCCCGCGGGTACCTGCGGGAACGTACGGGAACGCACATTATGTGTTCTTTACTTTGTAGAAAGTATCAACATACATGATTCAAAAATAAAGCATTTTACTATTAAAAATAAAAACTTTACAGATATATGTAGATAAATTTGGAAAAAAAATATAACTATTAATTTTTCAAACTAGTTATATAGTTATATTTTTTTTCCAAATTTATCTATATCTGTAAAGTTTTTATTTTTAATAGTAAAAGGCTTTATTTTTGAATCATGTAGGTTGATAAACAGCATCCGGTTTCTAATTTGTTACTAGCACACGCTGTAAAATTGCTTATTTAAAACTTTTATTTGTACATTATTGTTTTCTTCTACTGAACGGCAGAAAACAGGCTTTGAATTCAGTGAACTTATTTTATTTTTTTTTAATTCAGTGAACTTATTTTATTTTTTTCAATTCAGTGAACTTATTATTTTTTTTTTAATTCACTGAATGTAATTTTATTTTTTTTTAATTCACTGAATGTAATTTTATTTTTTTTTAATTCACTGAATGAAAATGAAATTAAATGAATTCAGTGGTGAATTAATTCAGTAAGGAATTAATTCACTTTTTTTCCGATTGATTTATAAAATTGAACGCGTTCACCGGTGAATTAATTCATTTGATTTAATAAAAAGAACTATTGCAATTGAATTAATTCTTTGAATTTGTTGTTTGATGAACGCATTCAGGTGAATGAATTGAGTGAATTACTTAAGAAAAGGAATTCATTCAATTCTGGAGAAAATTGAATTCGATTGGTAGTGAATTCATTCAAAAAGGAATTAATTCTTCAAAGCTCTGGACTGGGGTCAGCAAACTATGTAGTTGGAACTTAAAGAGTTTTGTATATGCAAACAAAAGAAAAAAGAAACACTAGCAGCTTTAAAAAGAAAATACAATTAAACTTATCATATTTCTTATTTTATTTATTATTTTGTTAAATAATTTATATATTAATAATTAATTTCACACTTTATCGTAAATATGTATGTATAATACTTTATTCTGATCAATTGTGGTACATAGCACATATGATTTGATTTTTTTAAATTGTCATTAATATGACACTAATTTTTTTTTTTTTTTTTTGTTGGACCAACACTCAGGGGATGCCCCCTATTAACGCAGTGCATTGTGTTGGTATTAGGAAAATAGGTTATGGGGAGGAGGAAAGAAGAAGTAGTGTTTGTGAATATTTGATTTGAATTTCTCTACATTGTAAGTAACAGGGAAGACTTCTGCGGGGAGTTTATTCCACATACGGCTGGTGCGACTGATAAACGAATTCTCTCTGTAATGCGTTGTGCGATCCACTGGACAATCGACTACAAACGGATGTGCTCTACTTGATAGGCGAGTATTACGAATAAAAACTCGGGCTCTGGGGATAAGTTCACTTATCTCAGCAGAACACTTCCCATGGTAATATCGATAGAACAGAGTCACACAACCCACATATCGACGATGCTCCAATGAGTCAATAGAGCTGGATACTCTACTGGCATTGATAAGCGCCGACGCCCTCCCCTGCACACGGTCCAGAAGCTCCAAAATAGACTTCGAAGCTCCTGCCCATATATGGGAGTTGTATTCCATTTTCGGTCGGATATAGGTGGTATAAATATTGAGTAAATCGGATGGAGTGAAGTACTTCTTGCACCGACGTAGAAAACCTAGACACTTGAATGCTTCTACCCACACCAAAAGCAATAAGCTTTGATACAAGCGCCCCGTGCCATACACGATCAAAGGCCTTTGAAATATCCAGAGCAACCACTTTACTCTCACCAAAACGGTGGATGGACCGGCTCCAACGCTCCGAGAGGAACGCTAACAGGTCTCCCGTAGAACGATTTCTACGGAAGCCATACTGTCGGTCATTAAGAAGTGAGTTAGACTCTAGATAATTCACAAGATGGTAATTAATCATACTCTCCATCGTCTTAGAGAGCGCAGAGCATATTGCGATCGGGCGGTAATTTTCAGGGTTGTTAGGTGCACCCTTTTTAGGGATTGGCTGTACATTGGCAACCTTCCAGCACAAGGGGAAAACTCCCGCATGGTAAGAAGCGCCAAAAAGGTTAGCCAATGGACGAGCTAGCGTCGAAGAGCACTGTTTCAGCACCAGTGCTGGTATGCCATCCGGCCCCGTTGACTTATTTACGTTGAGGTCGGCAAGAACCCTTTTAACTGCTCGAGCTCGAAAGAATATCATAGGCATAGTACTCGATACTCTTTCAAGCTCGGGCAGTGGTTGATCGCTTTCCGGCAGGAATGAATTTCTTGCAAACATCTCAGCTAAAAGGTTAGCTTTATCAACCGGTTCAGTGAATATTTGGTCATCCTTTATAAGAGTTGGGATAGCTAAACTAGCATTATCCTTTACTCTTTTAACGAATGACCAAAAGCTCTTACTACCCCTAGGAGCAGAAAGAACTTTAGTACGAAGACGTCGTTCGTAAAGAACAACAATTGATTTTTTGGACAAATTACTACACCCAAAAAATACATGGTAGTTGTTCATTATTTTTTCAATTGTGTCATATGTTGACTGAATAGAAAAATTTGTTATTTTAACAAAGTTTATTCCTGTTTTTAGCCTAAAATAAAATCTGTTAATTTTAAAACATTTTTTGTTAAATTTAAAAAATCTAAATTTAAGTAAACTTTATTTATTTATTACTATTCTTTTGTTTTTGTTAATTAATTCATATATTAATTAATTTAACACTTTATCGTAAATATATACATTTCTCCATTGATTCAGTTGGTACATATAATTTGCAGGTTTTTTTTAATTAATCCACTCTGATATATGTATGTAGGTATATGTAAAAAATATGTCGTTTAGATAACACTACCTTACAACAATTAATTTTTTGGAGAAATTACTACACCTAAAAAAATACATAGTTGCTGATCACTAGTCAATTATGTCATATCTACTACATATCTTTTTTTGTTTGGCATAATACTAACCCGTAGAGTATATACATATATAATTTGAATTAATGCATTTTCCCGATAATATTTTATGAAATTTAGTACCAGAGATGGGCCTAAATAAATTTTCATTGGCATTGCGACAAGAAGTGATCATATTAACGTGGGCTTTTTTAATTTGCATTGTATTTTAATTTGCATTCCCCATTTATTACAATTATTAGAAATGCAAATTTTTTAATTAATAAATAGATTGGCAACATAATTAATTTTTTTTTAAATGGTTGTTGAATTTGTGGCAATTGCAATAAATCCAATTTTGATTTTGTGTTTAAAATTTAATTTGTAAGTTTTTATATTTTGTTTAATTTTGGCAATTTTTTATTTTACGTTGACATTTCATTTGATATCCAGTGTGTTCGTTTACTCGAAATTCTTACTAATTTTACTACAATTGGAAAGTTTTGTTTATTTTTTGAATTGAAGTTTTCCTGTTGTAGTAAAAGTAGCAATTTGTAGTAAGTAAACGAACACGCCTATCGATATATTGGTTGAAGAACCTATGCAATACATACACCGAACATTCTATAAATATCTCCTACAGGCAATTAAAAAAAAAAAGAAAACACATAAAATATATGGGTACTTCTAAAATTTCGGAGTAGCTGTATTTGACCTTAGATTTTTGTAAAGATTAACAAAAAAATAATTCAAATTTTGGATTAAATTTTCCGGCGTTTTTGGAGGGTGGCACTTATAGAATTATGACACATAAAGCATATGACAATAAGTGCGTTCCCGTAATTTTTCTTCAAATTGAAAAAAAGAGTATGTAATCTGTGGAAAAAAGTTTAGTGAGTTTAGTTTTGTCGCGTCATTACTCGTGCTAGCATGTGTATTTGTAATTGTCGGAAATATCAATAAATTGACATTAAGGGGGTTATTTTGTAATACGCAACGCCTTGCGTTGCGTTGTTTTCCATACAAATTGTTTTTGCAACAATAACAATTTACACACAAATCGAAGTGAATTGCTAATTGAAGATTTATAAATTTTAATTTAAATAAATTTATATAATTTTGAAGGTTCTCAATTAAATCGTACATTTAAATTTCTGTCATTAATTTTGATATTCTCTATCTTTTTGTTATTTTGTTTAAGGCAAACTATTATTGAAAGTTGTATATTGTATTTGAACTAATTATTTAAATAAATTAAGTTATATGTTTTTATATATAAAATGGTTCATGTGTTTTAAATAAAGTGTTTTTAGTATGTGCTAAATTATAATTTCAATTTTATATTTCATTATTTTTTATATTTTATCAAATTTATTATAAAAAAGACATTGTATGTATATTGCTTAAAAAAATTTGAAATTGGTGAAATATAAAAAATAATGAAATATAAGTCTAAAAATTAATAATAAATCGATAAAAAATTAATTAATTAAATAAAATGCATTATTGAATTGAATAAAATGCATTGGTAAAACAACAAAATCATTATGCAATTTGATTAAATATAATTGTTAAGACAACTAATTTTTGTTTATACATTTGACAATATTTTGTCAAAATAATACCACGTTCTTATATGTATACTTCCAATAGTAAAAACTAAAAACTCCAGCATCCAATGATCGCTAAAAATTTATTAAAAAATCAGGCATAAAACAAAGTTTACACTAAAAAAAATCAAAAACTTCAATTCGCTTGCGCTAACTGGATAATTTTTTTAGTCCGTTTATAAAAAATTACGGCAAGTGTTTATTCGTATAAATTTTATTCAAAATAATGTGCGTGACTCTTTGTTATTTTAAGGCTTTCGATTTTGAGAAGTAATCCTGTTTATCCCGAGTAATAATTTTAATATGGTGTCTTATATAATTATTTGATGAGCTCCCAAATATAAGCAATACAATATGATCCGAAAATTGCATCAGCACTTGCATGTCTCTAATTATATAAAATTAGATATAATTTTATACAATTTCATCCTATTCCGAAATTTTAGAAGTGCCCATATATTTTATGTGTTTTCTTTTTTTGAAAAAATTGCCTGTATGTGATATTTATAGAATGTTCGGTGTATATATTTTATAGGTTCTTCAACCAATATCAAATGAAATGTCAACGTAAAATAAAAATTGCCAAAATCAAACAAGATAGGGGTTTTCATATAAACTCGTATTCTACTCGTAAACATTTTAAAACTGGTATGTTTATAAGTTTAATGTCAAACTCCATACATAAAAAATATGGTTTTTATTTATACAAGGTTTACAATGAATTTACGAGTTTATATAAAAACCCCTAATATAAAAAGTTACAAATTAAATTTTAAACTCAGAATAAAAATTTAATTTATTGCAATTGCCACAAATTCAACAACCATTTAAAAAAATTAATTATGTTGCCAATTTATTTATTAATTAAAAATTTTGTATTTCTAATAATTGTAATAAATGGAGAATGCAAATTAAAATACAATGCAAATTAAAAAAGCCCACGTATGATCATTTCTTGTCGCAATGCAAATGAAAATTTATTTTGGCCCATCTCTGGTACTAAATTCTATAAAAATTTATCGGGAAAATGCATTAATTCAAATTATGTATAACCGAAAACAATATATAGTAGATCGTACCACCTTACAGGCAAAAAAAAAAGTGCGCCGTACACCCTCCAATATGAAGTATTTTTGCAAGGAGGTTTCAAAAAAAATTTTTTTTGAGCTCAAATATCCCGTTCTAGTAGTTTCCACCAGATCTCAGTTGCTACCACCCTAATGTACTATCTTAATGTCAGAAAATTAAAGCTCGCAAAAAATCATTAAACTTTTGCTAAGGAAGTTTTTCGCTAAACCCAATAGAACATTTTTTTCATATATTGGTTGCCGAACGTAGGGGTCGCCTGTTTAAATTTTTTTTAATTGGATTTTTACTACATAGCAAAACACAGGTTTCCTCGAGGCAAAAAATCGATATATCACACTTTAAAATCCGATTTTAAATGCCAAAGCTATAACAAAAAATTAAAAAAGGCAACCCCTACGTTCGGCAAAAAAAAATTTTTTTTTTTTGAAATCGCCTTCCAAAAATACTTCATATTAGGTAATTTACTTGTGAAAATTGTATCATCTCTCTTTAATTTGAAAAATAATTTAAACAGAAAGTGGTATTAATTTATGATCTAGAGTCAAACTAAAAAAAAAAACATTCATTTAAGCACCGTAAGTTGTTTTTCACGTGGAAAAATTTCACTCGAAATTTAAATGCCTCAAATTGCAATTTAATTTAAACAAATGAACAATTTTTTAATTTTATAACAAAGACACAATCAAAATAAACATAAAATGTCACTTTTTCCCAAGAAAAATAATAAGCTGTGTTCGGGTACTCAACATTGGGATCCCGCGGGATCCCAATTTTACCAAAAAGCGTTTTCTTACTATACAATTGGGTAAATGAGAGCTGTCATGAGAGAGTAATATTCTTGTTCTTCTTGCACGAGAAAGCCCAGACTTTTTTTTCGTGTAAATTTGGGTAAATTGTTTTAATCAGCTGTTATATCATCAGTTGGGTGCAACTAGTTCAATTGAACTCTTCACTGATTTGAACCAAAGACCTAGTTCACAACTAATAGCTCTTTTAGTTCAATCGATCATTTCATTCATTCAGAAAATATGTTTATCATTTACAAAAATTAGTATAATAGTTGCAAAAGCCTATCGGTGATTTTAAAACTCCATAAAATTACCGAAAATTTTGTGAAGACGCTTGTTTAAATGTGTTAAAGAGTTAAATATGTAAATAAATCGAAGCTTTTGTTTAATATTAAAATCTTTTCCAAATTTAATAAACTATGTATTCCATTTTGTAAATAGAAATGCCTAAAAAGGAAATTTTTATTAAATTTTTGATTTAAAAAGGGGTTTAACTAGAAAAGCTATCTAGATTTTTACAACAAATTGAACAAGAACTAGAAAGAGCGCTCACCAAAACGAACTATAATGCACAAATCTATTGACATTTGTTTTTCGGGCTTCAAATGTGGTTTTTCGCGTTCGTTTACTTTTGTGCATTTTTGTTATTTCGGGAGAGTATTTCTTGTTAACTCTCATTTTACCGAACTTTACCCAAAAAGTAAAGAAACATAGCTATAGTCTTGTACATTAAATTTGCGTGAAAACCAACTGTACACAATTTTCGCGTGAAACTGATTGTCGTGAAAAATCATTTTTTTTTATATGGAGTACTAGCGGGCGCAGCCTGCTACGTTTGTAGCGTGCCTTATTATTTTTTTTAAATTCGTTTTTTTATTTAAAGTACAGTTTTTATAATAAAAGCCTTCACCCAGCCACCACAAATAAATAATTCTGCACAACAATGGGTTTAAAATAAATAAATATTTGATCACTTTTTCTCATGAAAGTGGATTGTTAGTAATGCATCCATAATAAATTGCAATATACGTGTGTATGTTAAGATAATTTGGTAAAGTGCGAACTTAGGTAGATAGACCCGTAAGTAGTTTTGTTCATCTGTGTTTTGAATGAAAATAAATAACGTAAAGCAGGGTTGGAAAGCATTTTATAATATTAAAAATAGCGGGCAAAGCCCGCTACGTTGTTATCGTGCCTTAAAGTTTTTTTTTTTAATTCCAGTTTATGTAAAGGTAGACCTGGCAATTCAAGTAAATTCACAAATTCAGTTGGAAATTTTACTGCGTCGGTTTCTTCCACCGGTGCTTCGTTACCTGCAGTTTAAATATCGGAATATATAAGTTCCATTCTTTTTCTAAGGTTTTTTCTCTTTTAGAAAATTTGTTTAACTTTTTGGAGAGTATCTTTCAATGCTACATAAGTTTCATATTCCGTGGATAGTGTTTGAACAGGTAATTAAAAGGGATTCTTTACCCCTTTTTGTTCCACCCAGTAAAAATCCCAAATATATATAATCTTGCCTCAATCGCATGCGAAATTTCAAGTACCAAACTCCGGCAGTTTGAGTCATTCAAATTCCATTCCATTTTGTTTAACAATTTTAGTGTTCCAATGCAACTCCTTCCAAGATTCCATTTTGTTTACCATTCCTTTGCATTTCGTTCCCATTATCTGTTATTCCAATTCCACTCGTTCCCCGTTTCATTCCATTTTGTTCCTACTGTCTTGTGTATCGATATTGATATCAGTCGCTTCTATTTCCATTTCTTTGCACTTGCTCCGTGCCATTCCTCTTTTAACTGCAGTGTTCCAATTCCACTCGTTCCCCATTCTACGCCATCTCGCTTCTCATTCCTTTTCGTTCTATAGTCCATTCCTCTTCCAATCCATTTACATCGTCTATAATTTCAATTCCACTCGTTCAACGTTTATATCCATTTCGTTCCACTTGTGTAGTGTTTCAATTCCACTCGTTTCCTATTTAGTTTCTTAATTTTAGTGTTCCATATACACTCGTTCTTTAAAGTTTAGGTTTCTAGCTAAAGACGCAGATGGGGGCACTTTTCCCCTTTTGAGCCACCATTTTTACCACGTTCCTGTCCAAAGTCCTAGAAATGCCATATTCCAAGTAACATATGTTTTACATTTCAGGTTTATTTATTTTAAACCCATTGTTGTGCAGAATTATTTATTTGTGGTGGCTGGGTGAAGGCTTTTATTATAAAAACTGTACTTTAAATAAAAAACCGAATTTAAAAAATCTTTAACTACTTCACAAGTATCCGTTAGTGTATTTTCACTGCTTTTTTGGATGTTATTCTGAACAACTTCAAAAACTCACTTCTTTCATTGCTTCCAAAGTATCCGTTAGTATATTTTTACAGCTTTTTTAAATTACTTCTGAACACCATCCAAAAAATCACATAAGTATTGCTTCTAAAGAGCAATTGCTCTAAAAGTGATCGTAAAAAGTGTTTTTGTATCATTTGGCATTTCCAAATAGAGGGTCCGATTCCCGGCGGGACCAATATTTTTTTTATTTTTTTTTCCATTTTTTTGTTATTCTATTAATTTTTTTTTAATATTTATAATTAATTTGTTTAAATTCAATATTTTTTTAATTATTAAAAATATGTATATATATAAAAAAATGGTGAGAAATTGCTTTTTATGAACCTGTAAAAATAGTACTGAAAACAATATTGAATTGGAGCGCACCTTTTACACTTGTTTAATAAGTACTTTTATTGAAGAGAATAAAGAACAATATCTCGCAGTAACAAAGTGGTGTTTTTATGCCAGTCTACTTTCATATCAGAGAATAGCTCAGCGGTACAACGCTTTTGTAAAATAAAAAAATATATTTTTTTTCTGTGAAGATTTTTTTTTTAACTTCTAATTGGTGAAAAAGAGGTTGCTTTGCACTCGTTCAAAAAGTACTGAAAAATGTTGAAGTGGGAGTACTCCTCTCCTATGACAACTCATTGTTAAAATCATTAGTGTTTATGTTAAAAAAGAAGTGCATCTAGGTCATCAATTGTAGTGCTTTTCCTACTGCTTCGGCATTTCTTTTTTTGCTGAGATGTTTAAATTTAATCAAGTTGAATACAAATAATGAACTCTCCTGCTACAATAAACAGAAATATTTGCTAGAAAATAGTAGACTGCTTTCTGCAGTGTAGATTTTATTCGCTTTAATAAAATCAAAAAATAAAAATTTTAAATTCTTCGTGATGGTTTGTTCGACTAATTTCCAGGAAATTTTTTGCTGATTTAGCAAGGTAAATTGTTATTTTCCATTAACTAAAATATAGCTGAAATTTTGTAAATTTAACAGATTTTGTCTTGCTTTTATATCTTTCTAATGTTTAGCAAACAGATTTTGCTGGATTCAGATGTTTTTTCAGCAAATTTTTTTAAAGATATTAGTGTATGAACAACTGCAAAAATTTCTCGAATGAACGAGTGAACTAGAAGAACACACTAGTTCAAAAATAAAATTGATTGAAATGCACTGTGAACTGTAATGCCAAATTCTGGTCATTTTTTTCCGATTGTTTGTTTGTACAAAATGTTTTATTTTATGTGAAAATTTCCGTGTGTCCTCACATTTTTACTCACTATTTCTAATTTTTTTTTTTACGATAGACTAACACTCAGGCGATGCCCCTACTTATGCTAGTGCATTAGAATTAGGAAAGTAGAATAGATTTCGACAATTTTTAACACCAAACTGCTAATAACAAATAATATGAATAAAAAGCAACTGATAGTGCGTTTTTGTGACGGGAACGTGTCTATACGTTCCCGTCACAAAAACGCAAGAGGCCATCAAATTTCAAAAACGGAGCTAGATTTGCAGAACACTTTGAGGGTTTTGTTTTAGCAACAGTGTACTTTCATTTCGCATTTGAAACATTGATTCTGACCGCGATGATCATTTTGCAGGATCTTCGAAAACCGCAGAATCTTGTTTTGTTAAATATACTGCAAGAACCTTCTTGGGACAATTCCGAATTTATATATGTATTTAATTTACAGTCACTTCCAGAATAAATTTCTTGTTTCTCCTAAAGTACGCTTTTTCATGGACTTTTAATAATTTTAATTTAAAAGAAATTATGAAAAGCCAACATTATAATGCTTAACTTAGGGTGAAAAAAAATGTAAAATGTCGATTTATGCCAAATTATCACCCTATACTACCAGCTTGTGCCTGCAAGCAGGAAACCTGTAATTTTTAAGTAAACCCAAAGGTTAATTTATCAATTTTATATTTATCTTATAATAAATATGACGAAAAGTATTAGTAGTAACAATAAAAAATAGCCACTTATCAATTAAAATTTCTGTTTCCTATTTGCAGTCACATTTTATAAATTTTTTCTCAGTAAAAGAGAGGATTGCATTCTATTTATTTTCTAACCTCTTTGATTATGCCTAGCACATATAACTATTCAAGACTTTTACAAAAAAAACCATAAAAAACAGTTTCTATGGCCACCAAAAAAAAATTTTTAGAAAGCAGTTTTCGCAATTGGATTTAGAATCTATTTTATTTATGATAACTTAAGAAACTTGGCCATTTGGTATTTGATTTCAACAAAAAATAAATATTTTTTATTACATTTTTTAAAAAATGTTGTTCCTTTCGACGTATTTTGTAACGTTTCAAAATTTATCAAATAATTTCCGGGGGGGGGGGCTCGAGCACCCAAGCCCCTCGAGCACCCAAGCCCCCCCCCCTAGATACGTGCCTGGGGCGGTATATACATACATACAAACATATATTGCAAATATTTTTTTTGCTAAAATGTTTGCCAATTGACTAGTATTTTGCATTAATGTTATTCATTTTGGGAATGAAATCGCTGTATAAGTTTTCTAATTAAATTTTTGCACCATGAAACCTTTTTCGCATTCCGCCATTAATTTGTAATTTTTTAAGCGAACATTTTTAAAATTCATAACCTAGGGACCATAATACCCATATCTCATACCAAAGTTTGGTAATTAGTTTGCAAAAAAAATTGCCAAAAAAAAATTTGCAAAAAGAAAAATGTTTGCATTAATGTATTCTTTTGCAGAATATAAATTGCTGATTAGGTTTCTTAATTATTTTTTTTGTATCATAAAGGCTTTTTTCGCATTCCGCCATTATTTTGCATTTTTTTGAGTGCGGTTTTTTAAATTTTTAACCTTAGGACTATAATTGCCATATCTTATGCCGAAGTTTGATGGTTGGTATACAAAAATTTAACGAAAAAAAATTTTGCAAAAAGGAAAATTTTTCCATCAACATATTCGTTTGCAGAATGTAAATCACTGACTGAGTTTTTTAATTTATTTTTTATACCATAAAGCTTTTTTCGCGTTCCGCCATTATTTTTAAATTTTTTAAGTGCGGATTTTTAAAATTCATAAACTAGTGACTATAATACCGAATATCTCATATCAAAGTTTGGTTGTTAGTTTGCAAAAAAAATTCGGGAAAAAAATTTTCCCAAAACAAAAATTTTTGCATCAATGTATTCATTTGCAGAATGTAAATTGCTGATTAGGTTTTTTAATTAATTTTTTAACCATAAAGCTTTTTTTCGCGTTCCGCCATTATTTTGCAAAATTTTAAGCGCGGTTTTTTAAAATTCACAATCGAGGGACTATAATATCTATATCCTATACCAAAATTATCTGGTTAAATTGCAAAAACAAAAAAAAAAAAAAATAGGGAAAAAAAATTTTCAAAAAGGAATAGTTTTGCATCAATATACATATGTATCAGTGACGTTCCCTCTAATATGCGGAGGTGTTCTCTGCACACCTTAAAAATATTTCACATGTTTGTAAATTTAAAATTTTTATAAATTTTCCCAGGTTTCTATAATATTTCCGCACATTAGTCACATACTGTATTTATATTAAGTAGATCGTGTACTGTTGTGATTAGGGTTTATTAGGGACGGGATTCCCGGGAATTCCGCCCTTTTTTGGATCCCGCAATCCCGGGAATTTTGTGCGGGATTTCCCGGGATTTTTTTAAATTCTTTTACAGAAGTTTTAGCTAGTATTATTGTAATTTTGGAAGCTTTATTTAAATTTAAAGCATTAATTTTTTGAAATGAATTTAAAATATTTAAATATTTAAAATTAAAAAATACGATTTAAAATTTAATAAACTGAATTAGGCCAAATTGTTTTTGGATGTCAGTTGCACTTGGTATAGTTAAAGAGAAAAAAATTTTATCAACCATTACCAAGTTTACCAACAAAAATACTTGTAATGTACTTCGGAAAAATTTTCTTTAAAATTATCTTGGCTCAAATAAAGCAATATTTATATAGTCTGGTTTACACTACAATATTTTCGGAAAGATTTGCCTTGCCTATATGTTTTGCATGTGTGCTAAAGTAAAATCGTACCCAAAATCTTATAGTGTTCCAAATACCTCCAAAAAACTAGGCATTAAAATTAAAAAAATTATTAATATTTTCGTATTTTCAATTGACATACGTATTTTTAGTTTCTTTTACTTCAAATAATTTCATTTGAAGTTCAATTGCTAATTCTTTATTTTATTTGTATTTATTAAATATTGTTTATTTTTAAAATAATAAAATGCTTTTTTCAAATTATTTTGGATTTTTTTATATGTAAATATAAAATACAACAAAATATGAAAATTAAATAAATTCTTTTTAAGAAGTTGTGGCATAAAAAATTTCTATTCAAGAAAATCAATTAAAGTTAAGAAAATATATAATAATATTTTAGTGTTTAATTTTATAATACAATTTAGGCGTATTTGCCTAAAAATTGGTGTGAAAATACTCACTTTTAAACTTTTTTATAAAAATAATTCTAGACCGATACTTCTGAAAATCTTCATAGAAAGAAGCAAAATATCTAGAAATAGAAATTTTTGGATTTCATATTTAAGGAATATTTAAGCAAAAAATCTATCTTAGTTCTGACTATAAAACTGTTCCGATACAAGTTTGCACCCATTAATAATTCCAATATATTCCAGAAAAGGGATGAAAATAAAATACGCGTGACTCAATTTTTCTATATCAATTCGTTTAACCGTTTAAACAGCGAAATTATTATTTAGTTAATATATTTCTAAAAGTTTTTTAAAATTAAGACGGCCTTCCATATAAATATATTACTTAAATATTAATTCACGGTTTAAATTGTTAAATGAATTGATCTAGAAAAAGGATATTTTATATTTAGTCCGTTTTTCAGAATATACATATTAAATACATATTCTCATGGCTACAACCAAAACATGAACTTTTTCGGACGGTGTTTTAATAGAAATCGAGTTTTTCAAGTACAACATATGTCGAATTTATATATTTTCTAACGAGCGGGAATTCCCGGGATCCCGGGAAATTCTTAAAAAAATCCCGTTGTCCCGGGAAATGAAAAAGTCCGGGAAAAGAAAAACCCTAGTTGTGATGTATTTTGTATCACTGTTGGTAAAAGTGGCACAAAAGTGCCATATGTGGCACTATTGAATGTTCAATGGCACCTTGGCACTCTCCATAGAATTTTGGCACTTTTTACGAAAATTTCTATATAATTTGATAAAAGGTCGATATCTCTGGTTTTTCATTAAAAGCCACGCCTATTAAGAAGGGGTAGCAAAATTAAAAAACAAATGCTACACTAAAAATATCTACAATTTTTTGGACCACCTTCCAGTTCTTCGGGGACAATTTAATCATTATTTTGGTATTTAAAAATAAAAGCAAAGGGGATAAAATTAGAAAAACATTAATTGATTTTATTGTATTGTCAAATTTAATTGTAAAATTTTTTGAAAGTCTTGGACCTGCTAACTTATCTTAAAATAACGTAAGTTTAGTGCTTTACTATAGTTAAGAATGGCATTTTTATATAAATATTTGTGGTAGGTAATGTTAAACTCGGGTTACTTTTTAGATAAGTTGCCCGCATTTTTTATTTTTTTGTCTTTTTATTCTTAACCCTTAAATGCATGATCTCTACAATTTTAACCATTTTTTTATATATGATTTCTAAAGGCGTGTACATTTCAAGAAAAATACCAAAAAAATTTATTTAAAAAAAAGTTGATTTTTATTGAAAAATATGGTTTTTTGCCAAATAATTATATATGACGTCTTTTTCCAAAATTGTTCCTTATATTATGCCATATATAATTTCATCTAATTAGATATCGACCTTTATAATATTAGATATGGTATATATGATTATATATTATATAGCATGGCTGATCTTATTGCATATATAGTTGTATATAGAGCTATATCTTAATATATATGGCGGCATTTTAAGAATATATAATTATATATGGTATCATTTAAACAATATATAACTATATATGGTGCCAGTTAAACTATATATTATCATATATGGTGGCATTTAAACAATATATGGTCATATATGGTACCTCATGAACAAAATCTTTAATACAGTTGCAGATATGATAATATATGCCACTAAATCTAGTGCCATATATATTTAGTATATCGATACCATAGATTCAATACTCTATATCTGCAAAAATACAATTGTTCAGGAGAGCAATAAAACTAATTCACTTGCTTATAAGATTTTTTTGAATCAATCTGTCTTCTAGAATATTATTTCAAAATGGCAACTTATTCCTATGTATACTTATTTTGGAATTATTTGCGTTATTTACGTCGCTAATGCAGATATAGAGTTCTGAAATAAAATTTTTATATAATTTCATGATAATACTAGCAGATATGTAGTTTTGATAAATATAAAAAATATGCATTATTAGGAACAAATGACCATGTAAATCTCCCTATACTTTTTGTGGAAAACAATAGTATGTCTCTGTCTGAAAAGTCTCGTTTTATTGAAATTAATAATCCAAGAACTATTATATCCATATCTTGTTTCAAAAATTAATAGTTAGTTTGGAAAAAAAATTTGCGAAAAAAATTCTCTGATTAAGTTTCTTAATTCATTTTCTGCGGCATAAATCCTTTTATTCACAATCCGCCATTATTTGGAATTTTTCAATGCGGTGTATTTTAATCCATAATCGAAGACTATTACACTCATATCTTGCCCAAAGTTTGGTGGTTAGTTTGCAAAAAGAAAAAAAAATTTGCGAAAAGGATAATTTTATACCAACATATTCGTTTGCACAATGTCAATAGTTGTTTAGCTCTTCTAAGTCATTTTCTACGCTTTTTCGCATTCCGCCGTTACTTAGCAATTTTTAAGTGAGATTCTTAAAATTTATAATCTAGGGATTGCAAAAAAAGTCAGGAAAAAAAATTACAAAAAGGAAATTTTTTGCATTAATATATTTCTTTACAGAATGTAAATCTCTGAGTAAGATTTTTAATACAATTTTTGTACCATAAAGACTTTTTTCCGCGTTCCGCTATTATTTTGCAAATTTTCGAGTGCGCTTTTTTAAATTTATAATCTAGGGACTATAATACACATTTCATAAAACAAAGTTTGGTGGTCAGTTGCAAAAAAAAATATTTGCGAAAAAAGAAATTCTCAAAAAGGTTTTATGTGTACCTTATAGAATTCAAATAATTTAAATTTGTATGCAGATATAGACTTCTGTATTTGAAAATAAATTTGTTTGTAGATATGGGAAAATGTAAAATGTTCAAAAAAGTTGCAAAGAATGGGTATTTTGCTTCCAAATTGATATCATAGATGGATGTAATATCAACAATGATTTTTCCATCAAAAACTCATTTTGGCCAAAATTGCAGATATAGAGTACTAGCGGGCACAGCCCGCTACGTTGTTAGCGTGCCTTAAAGGTTAAGGGGGGGGGGGGGGGCTGCGCCCCCCACAATTTTTATTAAATTCGTTTTTTTATTTAAAGCCTTCACCCAGCCACCACAAATAAATAATTCTGCACAACAATGGGTTTAAAATAAATAAATATTTGATCACTTTTTCTCATGAAAGTGGATTGTTAGTAATGAATCCATAATAAATTGCAATATACGTGTGTATGTTAAGATAATTTGGTAAAGTGCGAACTTAGGTAGATAGACCCGTAAGTAGTTTTGTTCATTTGTGTTTTGAATGAAAATAAATAACGTAAAGCAGGGTTGGAAAGCATTTTATAATATTAAAAATAGCGGGCAAAGCCCGCTACGTTGTTAGCGTGTCTTAAAGTTTTTTTTTTAATTCCAGTTTATGTAAAGGTAGACCTGGCAATTCAAGTAAATTCACAAATTCAGTTGGAAAATTTACTGTGTCGGTTTCTTCCACCGGTGCTTCGTTACATGAAGTTTAAATATGGGAATATATAAGTTCCATTCCTTTTCTAAGGTTTTTTCTCTTTTAGAAAATTTGTTTAACTTTTTGGAGAGTAAGTTTCAATGCTACATAAGTTTCATATTCCGTGGATAGTGTTTGAACAGGTAATTCCCTCTTCCAATCCATTTGCATTCTCTATAATTTCAATTCTACTCGTTCAACGTTTATATCCAATTCATTCCACTTGTGTAGTGTTTCATTCCACTCGTTTCCTATTTAGTTTCTTAATTTTTTTTTCATATACACTTGTTCTTTAAGTTTTAGGTTTCTAGCTAAAGACGCAGACGTTAAGGGGGGGGGGGCAATTTTCCCCTTTTGAACCACCATTTTTACCACGTTCCTGTCCAAAGTCCTAGAAATGCCTTGTCGATAAGTTAGCCCATACTCCAAGGAAAACATATTATATATTACAGGTTTCTAGCCGAAGGGTTCGGTTAGGCCATCAAGGGGGAGAATTATTCCGTTTTTACCCCTCCCGGTAGGAATTTCCAAAAATTCCGTCTTAGAGGACGTCTGCGTTGGAGGAGGAACCTACTACATACATAATTTTAGGTCTCTATATCCAGCAGTTTGGCCAGGCCGTCAAGGGCGGAGTTTTTTCCCTTTTTACCCCTCCTGGTATGAATTTCCAAAAATACCATCTTAGGGGACGTCAACGTTGGAGAAGGAACCCAAATACCGAATTTAAGCTCCCTTGTTCCAGCAGTTTGGCCAGGCCGTTAAGGGGGAGACTTTTCCTGTTTTTGACCCTACCTGTAGAAATTTACAAAAATCTCATCTTAGCGGATGTCTACAATAGAGGAGGAACTTTAATACCAAATTTCAACTTCCTACCTCCAGCGGTTTGGGCAGGCCTTTAAGCGGCACTTTTCGCTTCATTAATCCCCATTTTTGCAATGTCCCTGTCCAAAAAGCACCTTTCCGGTCCAAAAAGCCCATACTCCAAGTAACATATGTTTTACATTTCAGGTTTCTAGCCAACTTTTACTATTTGTGCCCCTCTCGGTAGGAATTTCCGAAAATCCATCGACAGGGAATTTCAGCTTCCTAGGTCCAGCAGTTTGAGCAGGCTGTCAAGGGGGACACTTTTTCTTTTTTTGTCCCTCCCGGTTGGAATTAGGCTGGAAGAGGAACCTAAGTACCGAATTTCAGCTTCCTAGTTGCAGCAGTTTGGATAGGTCGTTAAGGGGCAACTTTCCCTTTTTGAGCCCCCATTTTATAACGACCCTGTCCAAAATTCAAAAAAGTATCTTTCTAATAAGTTAGCCCTTTTAAAATTTAGGTTGGCCAAAAGGGATTGGGCAAGCCGTCAGGAGGAGACTTTTACCTTATTTCCCCTCCCGATAGGAATTTCAAAAATTCCGTCTAAGCGGACACCTACACAGAAGGAGGAACTCACATACCGAGTTTCCTTTTGGGATATCCTGTAGGGAATTCCAAAAATACAAACTTAGTCGATGTCTACTAGGGATGCCAATCGGGATTGATATTTGAAAATCCCGGGATTCGGGATTTTCGGGACTACAGAATTTTTCGGGATCCCGGGATTTTACGGGATTTCGGGATTTAAATTTTCCTTTATTTGTAAAAAATTTTATGTTATGTAACCAATTTTTTTTATAGAATAAAGCGTTTTATAATTATTTAATAGTTGTTAATTAATAATGTGGTTCATTTTATGAATATTGCAACATCTCAGTCAGAAATTGACAGTGGTACAAAAATCAAGTACTTGCATACCACTGGGTAACCGCGATGTTAAAAATAAATAACTGGCAGAACACTCATTTGGGACGCTTTGCCAGCATTTGCAGAAATCGTTTTGCCAGTATTTGTTTTACAAAACATCACGGCAGGGCAAAAAAAAGATACATATGAACTTTTTTAAATTTTATTTTGGAAAATATAATTCCACCTATTTATTGGTTTTGGCAGCGTTTTGCCAAAGTTAAAAATTTTGTTTCTCAAGTACTTTTCCGAAGCTTTTTGAACTGCCGGTCCTTTTGTCTATTGACGTTATCATATTGGAAATGGGAAAGCAATTTTTGTCAGTACTTTTACCACCTGTTAAAATACCTTGCCATCGCTTTCTCGTTTGTAGTTTTCTGGCTGTGATAATATATGAAGGCCTGTCATTAAGTACACTTGCGCCCAGTATTTTGTAAGCAGATTTTAAAAAAGATTCGTTGCGATAACCTTGCCACTTAATCGTGTAATTACTGCAACAAAGTTATTTGGTTATCGTTATCAAATGTTTTCATGGAAGAATTCAAATTTACAGTCCCAGCCAAAACTTACAGTGCCAGTTTCAGAAATCGAATTTCGCTTGGAAGAATAAATCGGTAAAATAACAAACAAACTTGATTTTTCGCATGTATTACTCAAAAACTAAATATTGGTTATTAAAATTTCAAATTTTTCTGCAAAGTCTTTGCATAGTTTACTCGAATAGTCTACTTAATTTATAATTTTACCAATATCTTGGCATCAATTTCTTGTCAATATGAGAAAATTCAAAAAAAAACCTAGGTAATCTAAAATTGCTCACGTTGTTTATTTGCGTTTATATTAATATTAAAAAATAAGAAAATCCCGGGATTTTTGAGAAATAATCCCGGGATTCGGGATTTTGCTAATCCCGAAAATCCCGGGATTTCGGGATTCGGGATTTCCCGTTTGGCATCCCTAATGTCTACTACAGTGGAGGAACCTTTATACCAAATTTCAACTTCTTACCTCCAGTGGTTTGGGCAGGCACTTTTCCAATTTGTGAGACTGTTTATGTGGAGACTTTTCCCCTTTTTGCCCGTTCCGGTGGGAATTTCCAAAAATCCCGTCTTAGCGCACGTCTATGCCGAATATCAAGAAACCTTGTTTTAGTGGAGATATCCGTGGGGGAGGGAAAAAAGTAGTTTTTTTGAAATTATATATTATTTTAAATGGTCCTTTTTGGAAAAACGAAATTTTTTGGAAAAAGATACTTTGTTTTTACAAAGTACTTTATTTGTACTTTTTTTGGAAAAGGTATTTTTTTTAATAAGGTGTTTTTTTGGAAAAATGTATGTTTTTTGGAAAAAGGTACTTTTTTGGAAAAGGTACTTCTTTTGGAAAAGGAACATTTTTTTAGAAAAAGGTACTTTTTTTGGGAAAAGGAAAATTTTTTTAGAAAAAGTACTTTTTTTGGGAAAAGGTACTTTTTCTTGGAAAAGGTACTTTTTTTTGAAAAAGGTATTTTTTTTGGAAAAATGTATGTTTTTTGGGAAAAGGTACTTTTTTTGGAAAAGGTACTTTTTTTTTTGGAAAAGGTTCATTTTTTTAGAAAAAGGTACATTTTTTGGAAAAAGGTACTTTTTTTAAAAAAGGTACTTTTTTTTGGAAAAATGTACTTTTTTTGGAAAAAGGTACTTTTTTGGAAAAAGGAATTTTTTTTGGAAAAAGGTGCTTTTTTTGGAAAAAGGTACTTTTTTTGGAAAAAGTTACTTTTTTTGGAAAAAGTTACTTTTTTTGGAAAAAGGTACTTTTTTTGGAAAAAGGTACTTTTTTTGGAAAAAGGTACTTTTTTCGGGAAAAGGTACTTTTTTTTGGAAGAAGGTACTTTTTTTGGAAAAGGTATTTTTTTTAAATAAGGTATTTTTTTTGGAAAGATGTATGTTTTTTGGAAAAAGGTACTTTTTTGGAAAAGGTACTTCTTTTGGAAAAGGTACTTCTTTTGGAAAAGGAACATTTTTTTTAAAGAAATTTTTTTGGAAAAAGGTACTTTTTTTGGAAAAAGGTACTTTTTTCGGGAAAAGGTACTTTTTTTGGAAAAAGGTACTTTTTTTGAAAAAAGGTACTTTTTTTTTGAAAAAATGTACTTTTTTTGGAAAAAGGTACTTTTTTTGGAAAAAGGTACTTTTTTTGGAAAAAGGTACTTTTTTTGGAAAAAGGTACTTTTTTCGGAAAAAGGTACTTTTTTTGGAAAAAGGTACTTTTTTTGGAAAAAGGTACTTTTTTTGGAAAAAGGTACTTTTTTTTGGAAAAGGGTATTTTTTTTTGGAAATAGGTACTTTTTTTGGAAAAAGGTACTTTTTTTGGAAAAAGGTACTTTTTTGGAAAAAGTTACTTTTTTTGGAAAAAGGTACTTTTTTTGGAAAAAGGTACTTTTTTTGGAAAAAGGTAATTTTTTTTGGAAAAAGGTACTTTTTTCGGAAAAAGGTACTGTTTTGGAAAAAGGTACTTTTTTTGGAAAAAGGTACTTTTTTTGGGAAAAGGTACTTTTTTGGAAAAAGGTACTTTTTTTGTCCCCTTTTTGCCCTTCCCGATAAGAATTTCCAAAAATGCCGTCTCAACGGACGTCTACACCGGTCGAGGAACCTACATACCAAATTTCAACTTCATAGCTCCAGCAGTTTGAGCAGGCCGTCAAGGGGGAGACTTTTT
This sequence comes from Leucophora obtusa, assembly GCA_949987735.1. Lineage (NCBI taxonomy): Eukaryota > Metazoa > Arthropoda > Insecta > Diptera > Anthomyiidae > Leucophora > Leucophora obtusa. The sequence continues at coordinate 76,794,476 of OX465297.1, read as the reverse complement.
CCCCTTTTTGCCCGTCCCTGTAAAAATTTACAAAACTCCCGTCTTGGTGGATGTCTACGATAGTGGAGGAACCTTTATACCAAATTTCAACTTCCTACCTCCAGCGGTTTGGGCAGGCCGTCAAGGCCTCTTTCCCCTTTTTAACCCCCATTTTTACAACGTCCCTGTCCAAAATTCCAGAAAGTACTTTCCAGAAAAGTTAGCCCATACTCCAAGGAACACATATCTTAAATTTCAGCTTTCTAGCCAAAGGGGTTTTCGCAGGCCGCCAAGGGGGAGACTTTTCCCCTTTTTGCCCGTTCCGGTATGAATTTCCAAAAATCCCATCTTAGCGGACGTCTACGCCGAAAGAGGAACCTACATACCAAATTTCAACTTCCTAGCTTCAGCGGTTTGGGCTGGGCGATGTTGAGGCAGTCAGTCAGTCAGTCACGTTATTCTTTTATATACCCGAGTAAAAAAAATTATATATAATCATATGTGGCATATATTACAATTAGGGTTTATGTCCCGGGAATTCCCGGGACGGGATTCCCGGGAATCCCGCCCTTTTTTCAATCCCGCAATCCCGGGAATATTGATCGGGAATTCCCGGGATTTTTTTTATTCTTTTACAGAAGTTTTAACTATTATATATTGCAATTTTGGAAGCTAAATAAATTTAAATTTAAAGCATTGATTTGAAATTAATTTAAATAAGAAATATTTGAAATTAAAAATGCGATTTAAAATTTAATAAACTAATTTATTATAAAAAAAGTATTATTTAGGCCATATATTTACAACACTTCAACATCCGTATCTCAGTTCCAAATACTTTCGAAAAACAACTAGACATTAAAACATTTGTATTATTTTCGTATTTTCAATTGAGTATTTTGAGGTGTTTTCACTTCAAATAATTTTATTTAAATTTCAACTGCTATTCCTTTATTTCAATTGTATTTTCTTAATTTTATGCCGATTCTTTTTTAAATTATTTTGGATTTCTTTGAGTCCTGCTACAAACCCATCCTCAATATTCTATGCTTTTATGGGTTAATAATTGATGATGATCTATTTATATTTAATTGAAACAAATAAGCAAATTGAAACAAATCAATTAGACTAGCATCAACAAAATTCTAACAATGTTATTTTTATCCAGCTGCTTCCTATGGAATTCAACTCTGATCGACAACTTATGAACCACATATTTATGAACGACAACGAACCGTTTATTTTAAACGCATATTTTAATTATTTTTTAACCTACAACATAAATTCATGTTGATAGTAAACAATTAGGCATACGTATTAAATTATATTTTTCACTATGTGTTAAGATGAATAAAATATTATTTAATAATATTCTAGTGTCGATTTTTATTTAAATCTTTAAGAGAATTCGCCTAATAATTTGTATGAAGAATACTCACTTTTAAACTTTTTTATAAAATAATTCTATACGAATACTTCTTAAAATCTGCATAGAAACAAAATCTTTAGAAATAAAAATTTTTGGATTCCGTATTTAAGAAATACTTAAGCAAAAAATGTATCTTAGTTCTGACTATAAAACTGGTCCGACACAAGTTTGGGAGCAAACAATTAACAATTCCAATATATCCTGAAAGAAGGGAAGAAATTAAAATACCCGTGTCTTTCAATTTTTCTATATCAATTCGTTCAACCGTTCCAACCGCGAATTAATATTTAGTTAATATATTGCATTTTAAAATTAAGACGGCCTTTCATATAAATTTGTTACCTAAATAGTAATTCGCGATTTAAATTGTTAAAAGAATTGATATAGAAAAAGTGGAAGTCATGCATATTTTATATTTAGCCCTCCTTTTAGAATATTTTAAATAGATTTTATCATGGGTACAACCAAAAGATAAACTTTGTCGGAATGTATTTTAATAGAAATCGAGTTTTTCAAGTACAGCATATGTCGGAATTATTTATTTTCTAACGAGCGGGAAATCCCGGGATCCCGGGAAATTCAGAAAAAATTCCCGCTGTCCCGGGAAATGAAAAAGTCCGGGAAAAGAAAAACCCTAATTACAATATATAATTAGACATGTGGTTATGTATATCCATATATAATTATATATGAGGTTTTTTCCGAAAAATTTTCCTTATATTATGCTATATATAATTTCATCTAATTAGATATCGGCCTTCATAATATTAGATATGGCATATATAATTATATATTACATAACATGGTTGATCTTATTGCATATATAGTTATATATAGAACTATATCTTAATATATATGGTGGCATTTTAGCAATATATAATAATATATGGTATCATTTAAACAATATATAATTATATATGGTGACAGTTAAACTAGATATTATCATATATGGTGCAATTTCAACAATATATGCCCATATATGGTAGCTCATGAACAATATTTTTAATACAGTTCCACATATGATAATATATGCTACCATATATAGTGCCATATATATTTATATATGGTGTTATTTAAGCAATATATTACCATATATGGTGCCATTTAAACCATATATTGTCATATATGGTGCCATTTCAACAATATATGCTCATATATGGTACCTGATGAACGACATTTTTAATACAGATGCAGATATGATAATATATGCTACCATATATAGTCCCATATATATTGATATATGGTGTCATTTAAACAATATTAATATATAGACATATATGGTATCATTTAAACAATATATTGTCATATATGGCACAATTTAAACAATATATGGTCAAATTTGGTACCACATCAACATTTTGAATACAATTCCATATATGGTTTAATTTGAATAATGTAAAACTGTATGGCGCTATAAAAAATATTATCAGATATGTATGTTACTTCATTAACAATATTTATAATACAGTGTCATATATTGTAATATATGTATATCATTCAATATATATTGATGTATGGTAATGGTACAATAATTCCAATATCAGTTGAGATACAATTTGTGGGTCCATATCAGTGTTGCCAAAACTTATTTAGGAAAAAATGCTAGATTTTTTGCATAAAAATGCTAAAAAATGCTAAAAACTAAAAAAAAATGCTAGAAAAAATATGCTAAAAAAATTTTATAAAAATATGTTTCAATTTGTTTAAAGAAATACTATTTTAGTGACTTTTTACAATTAGACTGAAAATAAGTCATCTCTAATTATGAATTTAGTTCATTTTATTAACTAAATTTATATAAAAGAAAAATTAAAAACAACTCAAAAGTTAATTCTTGTAAAAAAGTTCAAAAATCCTTTAAAATAAATTTATTATTTGATTTCCCAACTGTCAGGGGGTTTCCATCAGCTGCTTTTAAAAATGCTTTATGAGCCAAAAATTTCAAGCAGGAATAACAGAAAGAATATGAAGAAAATTAACAGCGAATGAGATAAAATGAAGGAATTCGGGAAAACAAAAAAATAATAAAATCGTTTTTACAACAAAAAAAAAAAAAAGTTAAATTAATTAATTATTATTTATTACCTTATTAAAGTTGTTTTTGTTAGTGTTTTTATCAGTAAACGCAAAAAAACAAAATATTAACTTTTTCACTTTTCTTTTGTTTTTCTCATTCTTCACTGAAATTAACAGGCCAGAGCATCCATACAAATAATTGAGCACGAGTTAACATAATTTCTTGGGAAGAAAACTCTTTCCTTTAGATCCTCTTTGCAACTGCGTCACTGAAAATATGTTATCTCAAAAAGTTAAAGGCGGATAAACAAAAGTACCTCAAAATGTTTTATTTCTAAAATAGGTGGTAATGTGGAATACTTTGGCGTGTAATATGAATTTCCCATTCAGCCTTAATTTATCTACTCCAAATTAATTTAATGGTTTTTATTGCACGCTCTGTTTACCGTTTTCAAATTTCTGCATCTTTGGGCTTACCTGCATGAAATTCTTTAAAAAAATTATTTTCGCGATCAGGGTTAATACTTTTTGTAGTGTTGCTTGACGTTGTAAGATTTTTGGTATGATTAAAGAAAAATGTACAGGTGTTACAGTAAAAAAAAATCAAAATTCATTGAAATTCTTAAAAGATAGGAATTTATCACAAACGCTATCCACATTACCCTCTATGACCCAAACCTAAAAAAACATCAATAAAAATTGCAAAAATTAAAACGAACCTTATCAACATTTTGCAATTCTATTAATTCTATTTTAAACTCTGTTCTTTAAATTTTTATTATTATTTCTTTTTTTACCAAAAATTGAAGTATTTTTGTGCAAAATCATTCCTTCACCATAACAACAAAAAGTAAAACGAGTAAAAAGTTAAAGCCGGGCATGTCGATTTAAAATTTTAATATTAAAGTACCATAAAGCAATATTTTTATTCTTTTGGGATCATTTTTGAATTTCAATCAATCCAACCCTGTTAAATACAAGTTTTCGCTATTTTTTTCCCCAGAAACATCTTTTTTTTTTCGCGATTTTTGTTTTTTTTTCGAAAGAAATTTTTTTTCTTAACTCTATTAAATATTTTTCTAAACCCTATTGAATATACACAAAATAACATAACACATACTTTTTATTTGCAGAAAAAAATGTTTTTGGAAAATTTTTGCGAAAAAAATCTATAAAAAAAATTTCGTGAAAAAAATGATAGCTTCCTTAATGTTTTACATATTTAATAAAATTTGATAAATTTATAATTAAAAATGATCCCAGAAATATAAAAATAAAATTTTTTTGGTACCCATCAAAATTTTTAATTGCGAATATCGCGAATACGAGAGCTAACTTTTAAAAACTGCTATCACCATTGAATACAGCGTACTCGAATTAGCTTTACCAGTAGGGTTTCCAGCTTGTTAAAATTTGCAACTGCACAGTGTAATTAATGTGTACGTATAAAAATAGTTCCTAGTACTTACTCTAAAAGTAAAAAAAAATATTTCTTTTTCATATTACATTTAAATTCAAATTAATTTAGAATATTCTAAAAAAAAAAACAGAAAATAAAACTGTAAAAAACTGTAAAAAATGCTAAAAATATGCTTAATTTTGTTGGAAAAATGCTGAAAAAAATGCCATATGCTAGATACATTTTTTTCATGCTAAATGAATTAAAAAAATGCTAAATCTAGCATTAAATATGCTAAATTGGCAACACTGGTCCATATCAACAATTTGTTCACGTACATTTAACATATATATTTGTACATTTAAGTTATAATTTATAAACACTTTATAAAGTTAAATAGTTCCATAAACCTCGTCTAACTGTATAGAATGTTTATGAATATACGATTTAATATATAATAATTACAACTACAAATTGGTGCCATTATCTAAAATTTAATTTAATGTTAACTTATAATAAAATAAAAATGTATTTCCTAAAAATAAAAATATAGTGTTAATTAATGTTAATATACAATAGGTTTAAGTTTAACATCCCAGACAGAAAAATATAATCGGCACAATGCTGGCAAACCGTTGGCGATGGTCGGTTATGCGTTGGCAGAACGTTGCATTAACTATCTTGGCAAAAAAATAGATTTCAAAAAATTGAGAAAACTTTTTTAATATTTGCTTTTAAAAACATGAAATTTAACCCAGTCCACCAGATTGTCAGCTAAGACCTCTACACTCTAATCTAACGAGACTTGTTATAGATGTGTGATAGCTACAAATTAAATGAATGATAAAAGCATTTCGAGCTAACTTATAAGCATCGAAAAAAGGTATTCCAGAAATGATTAAATGTATTTTAGAAAATTTGAATTGTATATCACAAAATATTATTTGCACTTCAGAAACTACAATATTACGCAAATTTAATTATTTATTTATTTAGTTGTGTCCAGAAATAATGAAATCTATTTCAGAATTTCATAGCTAATAGAGAAAAATTTCTCAAATACATATCATAATTTCGGAAATACGATTGATAATTTCTGAAATACAGTTTGATAATTTCTGAAATACAGTTGTGAATTTCGGAAATACAATTAATAATTTCTGAAACACAATTGATAAAACTGAACTTCAATTGACTAGTTCTGAAATACAATTCATAAATGTGAAAAATAATTGATGAGTTCTGAAACACAATTGATAAAACTGAAATTCAATTGATTATTTCTGAAATACAATTGATAAATCTTAAAACAATTAATACAATTGGAAATGGTGTAGAGCGTCAAAAAGATGTAAATTAAATTAAATTAATCAAAGATTTCAATTTAATAAAAAAATAAATATATAATTTTATAAAAAAAATTTATAGAAAAAAAAATTTTAATTTTATAAAAAGAATTATTTTAACAAAATATTGTAATTTTTATACAATGGGTCATATGAATAAAACTTAGCAATTACTTCGAAGTAATTACTTTGGGCTTAGAAATGGCTTTTAACTCCAAATTTACCAAATGGCTGGTAGAATAGCATGAAATATAAACGAAAATTAAAAAATAAAATTTCTAGTCTACTCCCAAGCAGACTAGATTTGTGAAGTAATTGCTTAAAAAACCCTGTATTTCCCCGTATTAGTAATATCTATTTTTTATTCATATGAGCCAATCAGTGCTCTGCCAGTCTATTATTTTTTGAACAGTTGGCAATATATGTCTGGGATCTTATTTAATCCCAAATAAATGGGATTCTTACGTAGTACCCAAATATAATGCGGCACCTAATTTTATCTGTCATTTTTATGGATACTTTTAGATGTCAATCCCCAAATATATTGCTGTTTCTAATTCGATCTGCCATTTTAATACCGAAATAAATTGCTGGATCTAATTCGATCTGCCATTTTTCTGATAAATTTAGATCCAAGTTTATTCCCAAATATATTGCTGGATCTAATTTGATCTGCTATTTTTCAGATCAATTTATATCTAAGTTTATCCACAAATATATTGCTGGATCTAATTCGATGTGCCATTTTTCAGATCAAATTAGATCTAAGTTTATCCCCAAATATATAGCTAGATCTAATTCGATCTGCCACTTTTTCGGATCAAATTAGATATACGTTTATCCACAAATATATTGCCGGATCTAATTTGATCTGCCAAAATTGAGATCAAATTAGATCTAAGTTTATCCCCAAATATATAGCTGGATCTAATTGGATCCGCCATTTTTCGGATCAAATTAGATCTAAAAATATCCGCAAATATATAGCTGGATCCGCCAATTTTCGGATCAAAATAGATCTAGGTTTATCCCCAAAGATATCACTGGACCTCCCAATTTTGAGATATAACTTGATCTTAGTTTATCCCCATATATACAATGGGATCTAATACCATATGATTGGATACACCCAATTTTGAGATCTAATTGGATCAGCTAGATATTACAGCAGATCTTAAACAATATCAAATTGGATATAATTAGATATTGCGCGAGATCAATTTTTTTCACTCGGGCCCGAGTAAAAAAAATTATATATAATCATATGTGGCATATATTACAATATATAATTAGACATGTCGTTATGTATATCCATATATAATTATAAATGACGTCTTTTTCCAAATTTTTTCCTTATATTATGCCATATATAATTTCATCTAATTAGATATCGGCCTTTATAATATTAGATATGGTATATATGATTATATATTACATAGCATGGCTGATCTTATTGCATATATAGTTATATATAGAGCTATATCTTAATATATATGGTGGCATTTTAGCAATATATAATTATATATGGTATCATTTAAACAATATATAACTATATATGGCGCTAGTTAAACTAGATGTTATCATATATGGTGCCATTTAAACCATATATTATCATATATGGTGGCATTTAAACAATATATGGTCATATATGGTACCTTATGAACAAAATATTTAATACAGTTCCAGATATGATAATATATGCTACTATATATAGTGCCATTATGATATATGGTGTCATTTATACAATATATTACCATATATGGTGCCATTTAAACCATATATTATCACATATGGTGCCATTTCAACAATATATGCTCATATATGGTACCTCATGAACAACATTTTTTATACAGTTCCAGATATGATAATATATGCTACTATATATTGTATAATACCATATACTTTGATATATCATATCATTTAAACAACATACCATATGGTGCCATTTAAACAATATATTGTCATATATGGTAACTAGGGTTTTTCTTTTCCCGGACTTTTTCATTTCCCGGGACAGCGGGATTTTTTTCTGAATTTCCCGGGATCCCGGGAATTCCCGCTCGTTAGAAAATGAATATATCCGACGTATGTTTACTTGAAAAACTCGATATCTATTAAAAAAAACTTACGACAAAGTTCATCTTTTGGTTGCAGTCATGAGAAAATCTGCTTAATATATTCTGAAATAAAGGCTTAATATAAAATATCCATATCTTCCACTTTTACCAGATCAATTCGTTTAACATTTTAAATAGTGAACTAATATGCAGGTAATATATTTGTATGGAAGGCCGTCTTAATTTTTAAACAACTCTTAGAAATACATTAATTAAATATCAATTCGCGGTTTAAACGGTTAAACAAATTAAATCATAAATTCTTTCAGGATATAATGGAATTGTTAATGGGTGCAAATTTGTATCGGACCAGCTTTAGAATCAGAACTGAGATCGATTTTTTGATTAAATATGGAATCCAAAAATTTCTATTTCTAGATATTTTGTTTCTATGCAGATTTTCAGAAGTATTCGTCTATTTTTATTAAAAAGTTTAAAAATGAGTATTTTTCACACAAATTTTTAGACAAATCGTCTAAATCTTTTTATAAAAATAGACACTAAAATATTATTAAATAGTTTTATAACTTTAATTGGTATTTTTTGAATATAAATTTTTTATGGCACAACTACTTAAAAAAAATTATTTAATTTTCATTATTGATGATTTGCGATGCAAATCGATATATCGGAAGAAAATTAAAAAATAAAATATTGAAAAATAAAATACAAAACATTTGGATTTTTATTTTTTAAAAATTTATGACCTAAAGCCAAACAATACTAAAAATATAACAACAGCAAAGGTCAACAATATTTAATCTAACAAAAACATAAACTTTGAAAAATACAACTGAAATAAAGAAATAGCAATTGAAATTTAAATGAAATTATTTGAAGTAGGTAATAAAAACTCAAAACACTTACATCAATTGAAAATACGAAAATATTATCATTTTTTTTTTAATTTTAATGCCGAGTTTTTTTTGGAGGTATTTGGAGCTGAAATACTGATGTTGAAATGTTGTTGTTGATTGCTTTATTTGAACAAGACCATCATTAAAAAATATAAAATTTCCGAGGTACGAGTATTTTTGTTGGTATTTAAAGTTGATAATGTCTAATAAAAATTTTTTACGCTTTAAATAAACCCAAAAAATTCGACCAAAAAATTTTTTTTATATTATATTATTAAATTTTAAAACGCATTTTTTAATTTTAAATATTTTTTATTTAAATTATTTTTAAAACAATCAATGTTTTTAATTGAAATAAAACTTCCAAAATTTTAATATACTAGCTAAAACTTCTGTAAAAGAATAAAAAAAAATCCCGGGAAATCCCGCACTAAATTCCCGGGATTGCGGGATTGAAAAAGGGCGGGATTCCCGGGAATTCCCGGGATAGTTTCCATTAGGTAACTCATCAGAAACTACAATATTAACTGTATTTCAGAATCTATTAATTGTATTTCAGAAATTATAATTGTATTTCAGAAATTATCGACTGTATTTCAGAAATTATTAATTGTATTTCAAAAATAATCAAATCTATTTCAGATTTTGTTGATTGTATTTCATAGTTAATAGAAAAGAATTTATTAAATACATTTCATAATTTCTGAAATACAATTGATAATTTCTGAAATACAGTTTGATAATTTCTGAAATATATGTGATAAAACTGAAATTCAATTGACTAGTTCTGAAAAACAATTCATAAATCTGAAAAATAATTCATAAGTTCTAAAATACAATTAATTATTTCTGAAACACAATTGATAAATCTTAAAAACTATTGATACAATTGGAAATGGTGTATAGCGTCAAAAAGATGTAAATGGGCGCTGTGGAAGTAAAATAATATAACAGGGCTATGAACTAAAAAATTTCAACAAAGTTCGCCAACTCACCATCAACTGTTCTAAAATTCAACATCTAGCGCAATTACAGTGTTGCCATATTTGAAGCCCTTCATCTTTCACCACCTTTCACTTCTTCTCTATCCCCTTTCCAAAGGAAGCAACACGTTAATCAATAAGAAGAATTTCCTGTGTTGCTTCTCTTAAAAAAAAAAAATAAAATATTTTATTAAAAAAATTCAATTTAATAAAAAAAAATATAATTATATAAAAAAAAATTTATAGAAAAAAAAATTATAATTTTATAAAAAAAAATTATAATTTTATAAAAAAAAATTCATTTTATAAAAAAAAAATGCATAGCAGTGAACGGTATCCAACTCGAGACCTTCTGAGTTTAAAGCTTATTTTAACAAAATATTGTAATTTTTATAAAATCAGTGCTCTGCCAGTGTATTATTTTTTGAACAGTTGGCAATATCTGGCTGGGATCTTATTTAATCCTTAATAAATGAAGATCTTACATAGTACCCAAATATAATGCGGGATCTATTTTTATCTGTCATTTCTGTGGATACCCTATTAAAAAAATTAATGAAGTACAACATACAATCATATCTTTTTTTGATACCGGCCAAAATAAAATTTTATTCGAAAAACGGTGGATCGTACTGCAGTAATTTAGATCCATCTTGGATCTAATATGATGAAATACGATCCGAAAAACAAATTTATCTAATTATATAAAATTGGATGTGACATAATGATAATCAAGAAATAATTTCAATAGAATGGACCGTTTAATGCAATCTGAGCGATATCTGAATGATTTCCCAACAAACCAAACGATATCATTTCGAATTCGTAACGATATCATTTCGATGATATGTTTGTCCGAGAATGATATCATTAACGATTCATAAGTAATAGGTACTGTGAAGAAAAGTGCACATTCGTTAATGATATCGTTTTTTCATGAAATAAAAATATCGTAAATATCAGGCAGTGCGATAATATTTTCGTCATATTGCAAAATTTTTGTCGTTATTTTATCACTATTCGATGAAAATATGATATCATTGACGATATCGAAATAAAGAAGTATATATGATATCTTTAACGAATAAATTAGAACAAGCAAATATGATTTTTTCAGAAAATTTATCATTACGAGTTCATATTTTTGTATCATAAACGATAGCAAATATGATACTTAATATGAATTCGTTAACGATACTGTATCGTTTAATGGTTTATTGGGTTATTTTTGTCTAATGGTATCAATTAAAATCAAGGTTGGTTACCGAAACGAATAACGGTAAGGGTAACGGTAACGGAATCAGATTTCGTTTGTTTAGGTAACGGTAAAGGTAACGGTATACCGTTACCGAAACAGCAATACCGGTACGTACCGGTATTAAAAATTATGTTAAAAACATATAAAAACAAGTAAAAACATGACATATTTTTAATTTTAAGTACTGAAAATACAGATTTTTAGCTATAAATTCAATACTGGTAGTTTTAATAAGTAATATTATTATCTATAATTTTTTTTTGTAAAAAAACACTCAAGATTATAAAATAAAAAATAAAAAAATTGTAATTTTTATATAAAATAATAAATACCGGTAAAATACCGGTAACTACCCATAAAAATAACGGTAACGATAACGGTATTTAGAAATTTTTTAGAGGTATCGATAACGGTAACGGTATTCCCTTTGAAACGGTATTTTAGCAATAACGGTATTATAACGATAACGGTAACCAACCTTGTTTAAAATGTAACTTTTTGTATTAAATCTAATTTTATATAATTAGATTAACCCATTTTTTTGATCTGCCATTTTTCGAATCAAATTAGATCTAAGTTTATCCCCAAATATATTGCTGAATCTAATTTGATCTGCCATTTTTCAGATCAATTTATATCTAAGTTTATCCCCAAATATATTGCTGGATCTAATTCAATGTGTCATTTTTCGGATCAAATTAGATCTAAGTTCATCCCCAAATATATTGCTGGATCTAATTCGATCTGCCACTTTTTCGGATCAAATTAGATCTAAGTTTATCCACAAATATATTGCTGGATCTAATTCGATCTGCCAAAATTGAGATCAAATTAGATCTAATTTTATCCACAAATATATAGCTGGATCTAATTCGATCCGCCATTTTTCGGATCAAAATAGATTTAAGTTTATCCGCAAATATATAGCTGGATCCGCCATTTTTCGGATCAAATTAGATCTAGGTTTATCCCCAAAGATATCATTGGACCTCCCAATTTTGAGATATAACTTGATCTTAGTTTATCCCCATATATACAATGGGATCTAATACGATATGATTGGATACACCCAATTTTGAGATCTAATTGGATCAGCTAGATATTACTGCAGATCTCAAACAATATCAAATTGGATATGATTAGATATTGCGCGGGATCAATTTTTTTTACTCGGGCTGATACAATTTTATCGGTTTATATGTAATGGTGTCAGGTTTGATCGTAATTGGTTCAATTTTATATACCCAAGTAAAAAAAATCATATGGAGCCATATGAAGTTATATTTAATTATATATAATCTTTTATGTAATTGATATAATTATATCCGAAAAATGAGAATATCTTATTGTATCTTATTGTATCGAATTGTATACAATTGTATACAATTTGGTACAATTTGATACAATTTGATACAATTTTATGCCTTTCGATACAATTGTATCCGAATTTTGTCCTCATCCAATTACATCAAATTATATCTTTTTGTATAAAATTATATAAAATGTTTTAAAAGTGGACATAGTTTGATACAATTATATCTAAATATTGACCTTATACTTTTGATCATATTATATAAGACCACATCTAACAATATACAAAAATTATTTTTTTAAATAAAAAAGATATGCAATATCTGGAGATCAGACCTGGGGGATTTCAATTACAATTGCAAGTAATTGTAATTGAAAGTGATTTCAATTACAAATTTCAATTACATTTAGAATTAAAGTGTTTTTTGTTAAAATTTTGTAGAAAAAACTGACTGGGATAGGTTGGATAGGCGTGGATAAGTATAAAAAGAATACGTCATGTTGGGCTGACCCCTCACTTGTGCTTTTTGTCATTATTTCTTTTCCGAAAAAATGTAATTGTAATTGAAATTTTTTCAATTACAATTATATGTAATGTATAATTGCAAATTTTCAATTACAAATTACTTGTAATTGTGTAATTGCATGTGTTATTAATTTCCAAATATAATGATTAACCCAAAGGTCTGCTGGAGATCCTATAATTTCGATAAATCTTCCATTACTTTTATCCAGATTTACCATGACAGTGCATTAAACATGAACAAAATTTTCTTTATTTTTAGTAATTTTAAAATATATATATATAATATATAATAGGATCATGTTATACAACCAAGATATAAGAAAAATAGTAAAAAAATAGTAAAATATTACAAAATAATAAAAATTACTAAAAATATATAATGCAAAAAATAAACTCACACACGAATCATGCACGGGTTATATATTCTTATATGATTTTATATTTTTATATAAAATCACTTTGAAATAATTGCTTATGTGGGATGATATATAATTATAGATGATTTTATAAAGAACGTTATATTATATATTAAAGAAATTATGAAATATTGTAGATATGGAACGGTATTAAGTTATATATGGGTTCTTATTCGTCAATATATAATCATATCTAACACAAATTATGAAATATTTCTTATATGGCTCCACATATAGTTTTATATTATTATGTATAGTGTCATACTAAATTATATATAAACGTATATGTAATTACATCTGTAATATGTTACTTTATGTATTTATATATAGCACATGCAATTATATGTAGGCCAGTATGTAATAATATAAAATCACATATGTATGTCTCCATATTAAAACCTTTGAGGAAAAAATATCTAACATATGACTATATAAAAGTATGTCTGCTTGAATTTAAAAGCATATCTGGCCATATGTTACTATAAGTTACTATATGCAATTACATAAAATAATATATGATTATATCAAAACTTTTTTACTCGGATAAATAAAATATAATTGTATCCGACATTTACCTTATACAATTGTATCAAAGTTTTAAACTGATATCAGGTCAAAATTGGGATATAACTATATAATTTTGTTTACAAATATATCTATTTGGACCTAAACTGATACCATGTGATATAAACCAATAAAATTGTATCAGGTGAAAAAGCTGATACAATTTCATCTGATTAACACATAATTTAATCAGGTCAGATCTAAAATAATGCAATTAGATAAAAGCTGATAAACAACTGATACAATTTTATCGGGCCATTTTTCGGATCAAATGGTACATGGATGACTCTAAGTTATATATTACCATATAAAGCTCCATATTGTTTTCTTTAATAGGGAACATATCATATATGGTGCAATTTAAACAATATATGGTCATTAGAGTGGGGCGATTTGTATGGACAAAATTTTTTTGATATTGTGCCATTGATTTTTCGATAGCTTTTGGCTAGTTGCCACATTTTTTATCCGATTTTCATAAGTAATACCTTTCTGGAAAGGTTGTAATGTTATATTGTTTACAACTTCATTAGTTGTTTCAAAAAGCCAACGCAAGATGGCGCTAATCTAGCATTTATTTAAAAATTGCAAAATATTGAAATTTGGGCGCCTCGAAAATGATTTTTTTGATATGTCGTAGTGGAATTTTTTTTTCCTCATGTCAAAAGCTATCGAAAAATCGATGGCACAATATCGATTGCTAAATCGTCCCACCCTAATGGTCATATATATTAACTCATCAGCAATTACAATATGAACTGTATTTCAGAAGCTATTAATTGTATTTCAGAAATTTTAAATGTATTTCAGAAATTATGGAATGTATTTCAGAAATTTATTAATTGTATTTCAGAAATAATCAAATCTATTTCAGAACTTGTTGATTGTTTATCATAGTTAATAGAGAAAAATTTCTAAATTACATTTCATAATTTCTGAAATACAATTGATAATTTCTGGAATACAGTTTGATAATTTCTTAAATACAGTTGTGAATTTCGGAAATACAATTAATAGATTCTGAAATACAATCCAATTGACTAATTCTGAAATACAATTCATAAATCTGAAAAATAATTGATAAGTTCTGAAATACAATTGATAAAACTGAAATTCAATTGATTATTTCTGATAAATCTTAAAAACAATTGATACAATTGGAAATGGTGTAGAGCATCAAAAAGATGCAAATAAAATTATTTTTTTAAAAAAATTCAATTTAATAAAAAAATATAATTTTATAAAAACATTTATAGAAAATAAAATTATAATTTTATAAAAAGAAAATCTTTTTATAAAAAAATGCATAGCCGTGAACGGTATCGAACTCGAGACCTTCTGAGTTTAAACCTTATTTTAAAAAAATATTGTAATTTTTATAAAATCAATGCTCCGCCAGTGTATAATTTTTTGAACTGTTGTCAATATCTGTCTGGGATTTTATTTAATCCCAAATAAATGGAGATCTTACGTAGTACCCAAATATAATGCGGGATCTAATTTTATGTGTCATTTTTCTGGATAGTTTTAGATCTTACTTAATCCCCAAATATATTGCTGGATCTAATTCGATCTGCCATTTTAATACTGAAATAAATTCCTAGATCTAATTCGATCTGCAATTTATGGGATAAATTAAGATCTTACCAAATCCCCAAATAAATAACTGGATTTAATTCGATCTGCAATTTATCGAAAAATTTAAGATCTTACGCAATCCCGAAATATATTACTGGATCTAATTTTTGATCTGTCATTTTTTGGATATATTTAGATCTTACTTAATCCCCAAATATATTGCTGGATCTAATTCGATCTGCCATTTTTCGGATCAAAGTAGATCTAAGTTTATCCACAATTATATTGCTGGATCTAATTCCATCTGCCATTTTTCGGATCAATTTAGATCTAAGTTTATCCCCAAATATATTGCTGGATCTAATTCGATCTGCCACTTTTTCGGATCAAATTAGATCCAAGTTTATCCACAAATATATTGCTAGATCTAATTCGATCTGCCAAAATTGAGATCAAATTAGATCTAAGTTTATCCACATATATATAGCTCTATCTAATTCGATCCGCCATTTTTCGGATCAAATTAGATCTAAGTTTATCCACAAATATATAACTGGATCTAATTCGATCCGCCATTTTTCGGATCAAATTAGATCTAGGTTTATTCCCAAAGATATCATTGGACCTCCCAATTTTGAGATATAACTTGATCTTAGTTTATTCCCATATATACAATGGGATCTAATACGATATCATTGGATACACCCAATTTTGAGATCTAATTGGATCAGCTAGATATTACAGCAGATCTTAAACAATATCAAATTGGATATGATTAGATATTGCGCGAGATCAATTTTTTTTACTCGGGTTGTGATTATTTTAACGTGTATGAAAAAAAATAAACAAAAAAAAATATGAAATATTAATTATACATTTATTGTTGCCAAAATTAATTTTATTGCGAGAATACCACTTTAAATATTTAAACAAACATTTTTGAATATTACGCTTTTTGTAAAAAAAACGCGTGTTTTAGATTTTTCACAAACATACGAAGCAAAACCAAGATTTTTCCTATAACTGTTTAAAAAATCTGAGTTATAGTTTATAGAGCACTTTGTGCAGAAAGGGCCCCAATGCCCAAAAATGGAGTTTTATGCATCAAGTGGGGTTTTTTATTAAGAAACTGGTATGTTGCCAAATGGCTACACCATGCATTTAAGGGTTAAAGTAACTAAATGTATAAATATTTGAAATAAAAGCTGAACATATTTTTTTTGAAACATTAAATGTTGCTTATTTTTTTTTAAAGCTTTTTTGGCATCATTGTGGCACCAAACGAAAATTCTCAAATACCATCACTGTTTTGTATACACACACGATGTTCAAGACTACATACACAATGTTCCTACGAAAATAAATGTTATTACTACTGATATACATAGTAGTAGTAGTAACACGCAATGAAACATTTGTTCAACAAAACAAACAACACAGACCTGCTAGGAAAAAATATTTGTTGAGCAACATAGTTTAAACACATATATGTTCGAAATGTGCTGTCAAAAATGTCGAACCGAGACACATAAAAAAACACACAATGTTGCAGAGAAAACACACATACATACAAAAACATATTGTGCGAAGAAAAAAACTGCACATTACTAATAAATAAGGCTAGAGCTTGCAAGAAATATTTATTTTTTGAATCAATTCGTATAAAAATGTATTCATTTTATGAATCAGTGAATAATTTATAGTTATAGTAAGTAAGTAAAATCTAAGAAAAAATCTGACTACAAAATATAGGAAATCAAAATAGCAAACAAATTAAATAGTATTGCCTCATTGCAGAGATGAAATTTTTGCTATTAATTTGTAATTAATTAATCTTATTTTTTAAAAAATTTTCTTCATTTTGCGAAAAGTAAATGCTAAATACTTAAGAATTAAATAAAAGGAAATATTTCAAACAAAAATTAACTTCCTAATTTTTCATCTCTGTTCTATTGTAACTGAAAAAACCTAAAAATAATACACTACTTGTTATCCAAAAAATAACAATTAATTTCAAAATGTAAATTAAACTCAAATGATTCTTTCTGTAAATTAAAAAATTGCAATTTCTTTTCAAAGCTTTATTTGAAATTAATAAAATATACATAATAAACAAAGAACAGCCAGGGTTTCAATTGCTAACGCTATTTCAGCAAAAGCACCTATTTTTAACTATTTCATCAGCTAAACAAAAAACAAAACTGCACATTTAACAATTGCTTAAACTTCTTCTACCATCAAATTTCATCAGCAGTAGCACAGCAAAAGTTTATTTTTTTAAAAAGAAAAACTGAGCTAAAAGAGTTATTGTAAAAACTTCCGGTTTTACCAAACAGCTATAAAGACTAAAGTGAAAAAATAAAAGTTAAACAAACAGCTTTTTATACACACAACCAGTTATTCACCAGCAATTAAATCGTTTTCTGTCGTATAACTAGTAGCTTAAAAAATAAAACGAAGAAAGACTGATCAGCAACAAAATTATTAACCACAGCTAAAAAAACAAAACAAAGTAAAACTGATTTTCACACACAAAATTAAATAACGGATTTTAAAAAAGCATTGTCGAACAGTTTCATGTACACAAGCGTCTTTTTATTATATTTGAGAGCTGTTTTTATTGACGGAAAACAGTTATACTGTTGATGGTAAATTTAATATAATACAATGGAACACCGTTACTTATAACTTATTTTTAAAATTATTGATTGTCAGATAAGTAAATAAAGTTTTTTGTTAACCCTTAAATGCGCACTGTATCCTTAAAGATACAACCATGGAAACAGTTAAATATTGCAGCTTTCCTATGAGTTAAAATAAAATATTAAGTTAACGAACGCGTTAAGAAATTTCAATTTTAAGCGAAATTTCATTTTTATAAAATTATTTCGAATTGTGTTTTAAATTAATTAAAATTAAAAGAATTAATTAAAAAATTAGAGATTTTAATTTGAAATAAGCAAATCGGATTTTTTATTTAAAAAAAAGTAAAAATAATTAAAAAATGTTTAAATGTGTTATTTTTGTTCGTTTTAGGATCAAATATGATCAATTCCAAATAGAACTTACATTTTATAAATAAATATTTAAATAAAATATGAATATTATCTGTTTTGCAATTCCTCCAACTCAGGTAAAATTTTGACTTGTTATTATACTATTTTTCTGCATATTTCTATGAAAAGAAATATACATATATATTTGTCTAAAAATATTCAAAGTAAATATACAAGTAAGCTCAAATTAAAAAGATTGTAGAAAAATTAGTAAGTAAAATATTTAACATCCCACCTTACAACTTATTTTAGAAAAATATTTAAAAAAAAAATTTTAAAGCCGATGTTGTTTTCATAATTGGGGCAAATACTTTTTACGGTGAAATTTCTAAAATCTAAAATATGTAGAAAAAGTCAAAGGATGATGAAAATTAATTAAATTATTAAAAATGGCCTAAAATTAGTAAAATTTTCTATAAAAATTGTAGACTTTTCTGTAAATTTCAAAGACTTTTTCATTTGAGTGTTGTAAGTAATTATGATGTTTTTATTCACAGAATTTTTATTAAATTGAAAATAAATCAGGGGTGTTTGATTTATTTTCAATTTAATAAAAATTCTGTGATTTGGATTTTTAGAGTGGATTTGTAAAATCACACTGAATTAACATCTCGAAAATTTTATGTTTTAGAATTTATAGACAAATTTTTAAACAATATTTTTATATTAAATTCATTTAGTTTGGAATAATAATTAATATTTTAAATAATAACTGCAATTTCAAACTTTAATTAAAACCCAGGCTATTTGGGCCTATCAGCCCTATCCATAGGCTTGCCACCATAATGAAAAAATAGACTTTCGGTAAAAATCCGCATAAAGTTCCCTAAAATTAAAAAAAAAAAACAATTTTGTAGCAACTGTAAAACAACAAAACAGTACCAAAAAAGTACCATAAACTGCATTTTTTTGACTTTAGACAAACGTCCAAGGGTTTTTCATTGAATTTTTTTTTTTTTTTATTTAATTGTACTCATTTTTTAATAAAAAATCATAATACGATTTTTTTATAATATACATTAATTCGGTAATTCCTTAATAAAATTTAAAGAAACAAAAATTAAATAAAGATATGTTTCTGAATTTTGAACTTACAAAATTTTTTAGATATTTTTATTAATTGCAAAGGAGTAACAGGAGTATATACAGGTTGATTAAATCCAGGTAAAAAATTCTGTTCTGTTGAAATTTGCAAAACATACCGCTAAAATTACAATCACTTTTTATTATTAATTGAACTCTTATTCAATTAAAAATAAAAAATAATTGTAAATTTACGTAAATATTGTTCATTTTATTTCCGAATAAATTACACAATCGAAAAACATTACGATATTTGCACTAAACATCACTTTTATTTTTTTCCAATATGTGTGCCAAAAAACTACGTTTTTTTAAACTAAATGTGTTGGCAACATCAATATCTTCATGTTCTGCTTTCAATACTTAAGGCTAAAGGGCGGATTATGGGACCGTAAACGTATATGTGATGTAACTGTACCGTGCCGTAGCTAAAAAGTACACTTATAGATTATCGTAAACGACATTACTATTTAGCATCTATTTCATGTGGTTTTATATTTTATTCTAAATTTTTCCATTTATTTGCTAATTTTTATTCCTTATTTGTTGTTTGAATCATTTTTCTTTATTCATTTCATATTTTTTCCGACTAAAATCAGTCAGCTGTTTCGATGCCGGATAGAAAATTCTGATTTCAACAGAATGATCCGGCAAGTTCGTTTACATTTACGTGTTAGTAACCATTCGTATACATTTCTTCTTGTGGAATCGAAACAGCTGATTCGTTACAGATACGTTTATGGTAGGGTAACTCAGCCTTAAGTTACCCAACCGTAAGCGTATCTGTAACGAATCAGCTGTTTCAAAACCACAAGAAGAAATGTATACGAATGGTTACTAACACGTAAATGTAAACGTACTTGCCGGATCATTATGTTGAAATCAGAATTTTCTATCCGGCATCGAAACAGCTGAATGATTTTAGTCGGAAAAAATATGAAATGAATAAAGAAAATTGATTCAAACAACAAATAAGGAATAAGAATTTACAAATAAATGGAAAAATTTAGAATAAAATATAAAACCACATGAAATAGATGCGGTAATTACGGTAATCTATAAGTGTACTTTTTAGCTACGGCACGGTACAGTTACATCACATTTACGTTTATGGTCCCATAATCCGCCCTTTAGCGTCTTGACGAGACATCGATTTGTTCAACCAACGAACAATTTCTTGTTCGCCCATGAATTTGTCTCGTGTGGACCACTCTTGTTCATGTTTTGTTCTTGTTCAGACAAGGTTGTCAGCACAATTGTTCTCACAAATATGTGCAACAGCAACCACGATGCCAGATCTAATTTTTACTTAGTGGCATTACTAAAAAATAAAGAAAATACAATAAAATAAATAAAATGTTAAGAAAAAGTAAATAATTTGTATTATTATTGAATTTATTGCAATTTACTTTTTATTATTGAAAAAAAATTAGTGAAAAACACATTGAAAACATGAAAATAAATAGTTTCGTTTGTGACCTCCTCCAACAAAAAACCAAAATAACGAATTGTCTGCCATTACGTATTCTCCACCCAAAACAAATGCAGTGTTGCCAGTTTTTTTTAGACTTTATCCGCAATTTTCAAATTATTATCCCCAAAAATCCCCAATTTTCAATTTGTTATCCCCAAAAATCCCTAATTTTTATTTTATTTAAAAATCCGTATTCGTTAATTTTTTTTTTAAATTAATGTAAAAATACCATATTTATTTAATTCTTTTCGGTAACTTATACACTCAAACTCAATAAATTTTGTAATTCTAACAAATTATGAAAAAGAACAAATAAATTTAAATAACAGCATAAAAAATGTGAGCCAAATTTTTTCGTTTTAAATATTTCAGAATCAAAATTTTCCGATTCATCAGCTTCAGACATTTTGTTGCGTATGGTACTATATGGTACTTTTAATATTTCAGTAGATGGATTGAATTTTTGACAATTGAATAACATATAAAGTATATATTTAATTTAAGAAGAGCTTCTTATAATTCATATTACATTCGAGTAACCTTAAATATTTTGGGACCAAAAGGAATTCAAATTTTCACCAAAAGGAATTAAGGTTTGTGCGCACATTAACTTTCCAGACACAAATTTGCACTATTATCATCATACTTAAAAGAAATATATAAATATTTAGAATTATCAGGGTTAAATTCATAAAAATATAAAAAGGCAATAATATGTTATCCCCAAAAAATCCCCTAAAATATCGTGTCATCCCCAATAAATCCCCGGATCCCCAAACGGAAATTTTTATCCCCATTGACAAAAAAATTCCCCAATTTGGGGATAAATCCCCTAAACTGACAACACTGAACAACTGGACAAATTTTTTCCCGTTATTCTGCTGACGATTAGTTTTTGGGCAAACAAATACATACTGCACAGATTAATAACAGATATGAAAGTAATGACAGGTGTCAAAAAAGTATTCTCGAACCGTATGGTTTTGTTTACATGGAAGTCAAGTCAAGAGGGAGATAACAATATAAAATCTCCATACATTTTATATTGACCATTTTTGTATATATCTGTCTCTTTTTAGATTATTATGCTTCATCTTTTGTGTTTTTCGTAAATTTTTGCGTTTTGTTTTGCTCATTTTCTGTCGGCCATATTGCCCAAATCAGCTGATTCATATTTGGTATAATTTGTGACATACTGTTTCAAACAAAACAAAGCAGAATCAGCTATTGATCGTTTTTTGTTTTTAGCTTCCAGTTTTTCTTGTTACTTTTTTTTTAAGCTGCCAGCAGATAATTGAAAAGTGATTTTATTGCTACAGCAGTAAATATTGTTTTGTGCTTAAACTGTTTCGGCAACAGTAGATTTTTTGTGTGGTTTAAGTTATAGCCAGGGGAAGTTAAAAATGGCACAAAAAAGTTGAAATTTGGCAGGCAAAATGGCACGAAAAAATAGTAAAAGTGGCGTGAAAAAACGCAAAAATGGCACGCTTATTCCAAAAATTTTAAAGTATAATAGTTGATTTAAGTGTTTTTCTGAATGTGTTTAACAAAAATACAATAATGAAGGACTTTACCGTTGAACTGCTAAAGTGCATTCGCCGTATATTAGTATGATTTAAAAAAAAAATCAGGAATTTTATTAAATATTAAAAAATATCTTTTTAGAGTTGATTTCTAGGAAGCAGAAGAAGAAAACATTTTTATTGAAAAATTTAACAGACACAAGGGAATCACCAGACTGCCGCAGTTTCGTCTCACCCAAAGACTCGTCAGTGGTTAGTTTATGTGTCAACTGATCAAAGTAATTTTTAATTTGTCTCTATATGAAAAACTTTTTGTGTATTGCCATGACCGGGGATTGAACCGGCAGCCCTCTGCACAGGCTATGACTCGTAGCATCACCTCTTAACAAGTTACACCACGGTCGGCATAGCGCTGAGTGTGGCTAATTGAAGTTTTTTTCAATCACAGCGTATACAATGTATGTTTTGTAATCAGAAGAGCCAGAATTAACTAATACTTGAGCAATTTTATTTTTCAATTAGAATGTTTCCTCTCTTAATCCTATTGTTTTTTCTCCTTTTTCACAAGTAATTATCACATTATGATGCGCTTTTTTCACATTCAATAGTTGGATACCGAGTGTTGATTGGAAGTTGTGTTGCTGCTGTGCAAATGTTTTTTTGTATACGCTGTGATTGAAAAAAACTTCAATTAGCCACACTCAGCGCTATGCCGACCGTGGTGTAACTTGTTAAGAGGTGATGCTACGAGTCATAGCCTGTGCAGAGGGCTGCCGGTTCAATCCCCGGTCATGGCAATACACAAAAAGTTTTTCATATAGAGACAAATTAACAATTAAAAATTACTTTGATCAGTTGACACATAAACTAACCACTGACGAGTCTTTGGGTGATACGAAACTGCGGCAGTCTGGTGATTCCCTTGTGTCTGTTAAATTTTTCAATAAAAATGTTTTCTTCTTCTTCTTCCTAGAAATCAACTCTAAAAAAATTCTTTAGTAATTAAATCTAATATTAATTACGATTGTCCTATGCGACGGTTACAACCACTTAACTAAAAAATATCGTTTTTTTTTGTAAATTTTTTACAAAAATTATATACAAAAATTGAGTTTTTACTGAATTTTATAGCATTTTTTTAAATGAAAAGTCTAAAAAAATAGCAAAATGGCTTTTTTGGCAAGGATTTGTAAAAATGGCATTTTTACAAAATAAGTGAAAAACTGGCAAAAATGGCATTTAATGGCAAATGCCAAAAAAAACTTGCCCTGGTTATAGCATATAACGAAAAACTTAAACCACTCAAAACAATTGCTGACTTTTTTAGAATAACTGAAAGTTATTCAATGACTTCTGCTGGTGTTTTTTAAATTATTTAAAGTTGTAGTTAAAGTTAAAAGAAAAACTTCTTAGCGAATGCCAGTCTTTGAATCACTGAGAACAGCTTTTGTATTTTGTAACCAATTTTAAATGAAAACATTTTTTTTGATGTTCAAAAAATACCAAATTGAAATTAAAAAACACGATTTGCTATTAAAAAAATACCAATTGAAATTAAAAAAATATATCAATTAAAAAGCAAAAAACCAAATGAAATTGAAGAATATCAATTGCAATTCAAAAATACCAAATAAATTAAAAGATATAAATTTAAATTCAAAACATACAAAATGAAATAAAAAATATCAATTGAAATTAAATAAATGTAAACTGAATTTAATTTGGTATTTTTTGAGCTTTATTTCGATTTTTTTTAATGTCAATTGGAATTTTTTTGGTAGTTTTTACCTTTAAATTTTATTTGATATTTCTTGAATTTCAAACGGTAGCTTTTGAATTTTATGAATTTCAGGTTTTCAATTTTAAAAATTTCATTAAAAAATCGTACTTTTTGTAATGTAAAAAAAGATAATGACAATTTAAAAATAATTAATTAAAAAGCATAAAAAATGAAAGGTAAAAAATAAGACTAAACAATAAAAATAAATTAGAAGAAGAAAAAAAACGGCACCCCATCTATAACGATCTGGTATTGGTATTGGAAGAAAACAAGAATAGACTTATTTACACCCGTATGACACTTGCTTAATTTTGTATTGAATGGATATAGGATTGATGAAATGACACAAGAAATATTAGAGAGAGTAAAAAATATAATTTATAAACAAAGTTTTTTCGAACGGAAAATCGCTAAAAATTATTAAAAATCGTTACAAACACGGAAAAAATGCTAGAAACAGAGAAAAACTTAGAAAATTTACAATATTCTCAACAATCAATTACTGATCCCCTGTTTTTCTAAAGCGAAAGGAAATATTCTTCCAGCGGAATATATTTTATTTTTGTTACAATAATTCCTCTGGCGGAATTATTCCGCTCGCTTTATAAAAAAACAAGGGGGTAAATGTAATTTTAAGTTGTATTTACATCTGCACCCAAATCCCGAGATTTCGACTAAAATTTAGACTTCAATCAAAATCTCATGTGAAATCCCGAGGTTCCCCATACAAATGAAATCCCGTAAATTCGCAAGATATGTAAGAAATCTCACAAATGTTTAGACTTTCATATAATACAATACTGCGTGCATGTCTTTCTCCCATCAAAATATTGAAAAATCCGGCATCTACCTTGTCGTCCTTACAAAAAAAACGAATTTACTAACATAATTGGCGTTAGATCTTTACATAAAATAATGTAAATTGTACTCCGCCAATGAATAAAATGGTTTTTAGTAATATTTTTAATTTAAGGTTATTTTTTATGGTACTTTATTTACAAAAAAAAAAAAATGCGGTTCTTGAGTAAAAATACTTATATATTGTTATATATAATGTGATTGGGTTATATCTGACGGTGAATGGAGTCACATTAAGACACATATCATTATATACAACTACATCTGATATTATTTTTTCAATGAATTTTTTGTACGGTAATTGATGTTATTACATATCCCCACATCTGACTCCACATATAACTACATAAGCCATATAAAACTAATCAAAATATATGTAGTGACCGATATGATTATATATGGTTCGATACTAAGTTATATAACATACTAAAAATATATTCTTGTAATTTTATATAACTTTCTATATGATCTCATACAAATTAATATAAATTAAGACTTAATTTCTCCACAGCTAAATAATTTTCACGTGATTTTTTTGCATATAAAATTATATTAAAAAATGATGCGTACGATTTAGAAGACAAAAAGCATTAAAATTTTTATTTTATGTTGGTTTTTAATTTTTATTCAAAAAATAAAAATTGTTTTTTCGACCTTTTTATTGATTAATTATAAATTTATTAATTCAGTTCGAGGCCAATTAATTTCCTTATTATGAATTAACATAATAAGTACTTTTTTCAAAAACTGCTATTTTTCTTCATCAGGATATTCTCCTAACAAATACTTCACAGAGTTTTTGCTTTCAAAAACCTCTATACTTTCAGGAATGAAAAGACGATCGTTTCGGGGATTTTCCATGTCCCCTTCTTCAGTTTTCTTTAGAAAGTGGTGGCAATAGTGCAATGCAAATCGAAACATCAAAATTTCATATTAAACGTAGTCTACTACATCAACGAAATGAGAATGGAGCAAACAATAAAATATGTTTTCGAAGACTCTGCAAAGACATGTACCGACGGTACGAAATACAAAAACAGAAAACTTTCATAATATTTCTATTGTTGGTTATGTCTTTGCAGAGACTTCGAAAACATATTTTATTGTTTGCTCCATTCTCATTTCGTTGATGTAGTAGACTACCCGAGTAAAAAAGTTTTGATATAATCATATATTATTTTATGTAATTGCATATAGTAACTTATAGTAACATATGGCCAGATATGCTTTTAAATTCAAGCAGATATACTTTTATATAGTCATATGTTAGATATTTTTTCCTCAAAGGTTTTAATATGGAGACATATGTGATTTTATATTATTACATACTGGCCTACATATAATTGCATGTGCTATATATAAATACATAAAGTAACATATTACAGATGTAATTACATATACGTTTATATATAATTTAGTATGACACTATACATAATAATATAAAACTATATCTGGAGCCATATAAGAAATATTTCATAATTTGTGTTAGATATGATTATATATTGACGAATAAGAACCCATATATAACTTAATACCGTTCCATATCTACAATATTTCATGAATTCTTTAATATATAACAATACAACGTTCTTTATAAAATCATCTATAATTATATATCATCCCACATAAGCAATTATTTTAAAACCGTATTATATTATATGTGTGAGTGTGAGTAATAATTAATATACTCAAGTGATTCGTGCGTGAGCGTGAATAAGAATATATAACCCGTGCATGATTCGTGTGTGAGTTTATTTTTTGCATCATATATTTTTAGTAATTTTTACTATTTTGTAATATTTTACTATTTTTTTTTACTATTTTTCTTATATCTTGGTTGTATAACATGATCCTATTAACTTTAATATTTCAGTCTTGGTAACTTTATTTTAAAATTACTAATAATAAAGAAAATTTTATTCATGTTTAATGCACTGTCATGGTAAATCTGGATAAAAGTAATGGAAGATTTATCGAAATTATAGGATCTCCAGCATAGCTTTGGGTTAATCATTATATTTGGAAATTAATAACACATGCAATTACACAATTACAAGTAATTTGTAATTGAAAATTTGCAATTATACATTACATATAATTGTAATTGAAAAAATTTCAATTACAATTACATTTTTTCGGAAAAGAAATAATGACAAAAAGCACAAGTGAGGGGTCAGCCCAACATGACGTATTCTTTTTATACTTATCCACGCCTATCCAACCTATCCCAGTCAGTTTTTTCTACAAAATTTTAACAAAAAACACTTTAATTCTAAATGTAATTGAAATTTGTAATTGAAATCACTTTCAATTACAATTACTTGTAATTGAAAATTTTCAATTACAGTTACATGAAATGTAATAGTGTTTTTTTTTAATTTCAATTACATTTATTTGCAACTGTAATTGAAATCCCCCAGGTCTGATCTCCAGATATTGCATATCTTTTTTATTTAAAAAAATAATTTTTGTATATTGTTAGATGTGGTCTTATATAATATGATCAAAAGTATAAGGTCAATATATAGATACAATTGTATCAAACTATGTCCACTTTTATAACATTTTATATAATTTTATACAAAAAGATATTTGATGTAATTCGATGAGGACATAATTCGGATACAATTGTATCGAATTGCATAAAATTGTATCAAATTGTACCAAATTGTATACAATTGTATACAATTCGATACAATAAGATGTTCTCATTTTTCAGATATAATTATATCTAATTACATAAAAGATTATATATAATTAAATATAACTTCATATGGCTCCATATGATTTTTTATACCCTACACCACTATGTGGTCAGGGTATTATAAGTTTGTGCTGATGTTTGTAACACCAAAAAATATTGGTCGTAGACCCACCTTATAGTATATAGTATATATACCGATCGGTTCAGAATTTTTTTTTATTTCGATTTAACGATGTCCGTCTGTCCGTCCGTCCGTCTGTCTGTCTGTCCATGCAATCTTGTGCGCACTCTACAGGTCGCAAATATTAAGATATTTTGATGAAATTTGGTACGCAGACCTATGTTGGCCCAAGGACGAACAAGTTTGATTTTGGTGAACATCGGTCCATGTTTAGACCTAGTGCCCATATAAGGGTCCTACCAAAATTATACTGTTTATACGCTGCAGGTCGTAAATAATAAGATATTTTAATGAAATTTGGTACACAGACCTACATTGGCCCAATAACGCAGCCTATTGATTTTGGTGAACATCGGTCCATGTTTAGACCTAGTGCCCATATAAGGGTCCTACCAAAATTATAATGTTTATACGCTGCAGGTAGCAAATATTAAGATATTTTGATGAAATTTGGTACACAGACCTATGTTGGCCCAATAACGTAGCCTATTGATTTTGGTGAACATCGGTCTATGTTTAGACCTAGTGCCCATATAAGGGTCCTACCAAAATTATACTGTTTATACGCTGCAGGTCGCAAATATTAAGATATTTTGATGAAATTTGGTACATAGACCTATGTTGGCCCAATGACGAAGCCTATTGATTTTGGTGAACATCGGTCCATGTTTAGAACTAGAAAATTTTGACATAAGCCCCATTTTAACCCATTCGAATTTCGGATCCAAACAATACACCAGACTGGTGTAGGGTATTGTATAGTCGGCATGCCCGACTTTAACCTTTTTACTCGTTTTTACTTGGGTACGTTTAATATGAAATTTTGATGTTTCAATTTGCATTGCACTATTGCCACCACTTTCTAAAGAAAACTGAAGAAGGGGACCTGGAATATCCCCGAAACGATCGTCTTTTCATTCCTGAAAGTGTAGATGTTTTTGAAAGCAAAAACTCTGTGAAGTATTTGTTAGGATAATATCCTGACAAATCTCGGATCAAACTGTATCAAATTATATCTAATTTGATATAATTAGACACAACTAGATGACCAATTTTTGGGATCAAGTTGTATGTCGTTGTATATGGGGACTTGTCAAATAAGATATAATTATATATGACACTATATTAAGATTTTTACCCGGGTTGTCAAATAGAAATTTCGCTACTGTCATAAAGTGCAAATGTAAACGGTCAAGAATTCCGGTCGAGATTTCCATTGAAATCTCGGGATTTAAAAATATAAATGAACGCAGCTTTAAAGTTAAAATTTTTTAATTTTTTTTTTTGCCGTTTATCATTGATTTCTCTGATATACAACTATGGTTGTACTTTTTGCACTTGTGTAATTTTCCTATGCCTATAGATTTGCACTGTTCTCAAATATTTGTGGAGAACACCCAATTAAAAACTTCACCGCACGTCCCTGATATGTATGTATGTATATGTATAGCAGATTGTTAATCGCTGATTAAGTTTAAAAATTTTTGAGTGCGGTTTTTTAAAATTCATCATAGTCCCATGATGCCCATATCTTATGCCAACGTTTGGTGGTTCGTATGCAAAAAATTTCGCGAAAAAAAATTTTTTTTTTAAGCGCGAATTTTTTAAATTCACAATCTAGAGACTATAATACCTATATCCTATACCAAAATTATATAGTTAGATTGCAAAAACAAAAAAAAAATTGGGAAAAAAAATTTTTACAAAAAGGAATAGTTTTGCATCAATATACATACATATGTATGTATGTATATGTATAGCAGAATGTTAATCGCTGATTAAGTTTAAAAATTTTTGAGTGCGGTTTTTAAAATTCATAAATTTGGGACTATGATACCCATGTCTTATGCCAAAGTTTGGTATATCGTATGCAAAAAATTTTGCGAAAAGTAAATTTTGCAAAAAGGAAAATTTTTGCATCAACATATTCGTTTGCAGAATGTAAATCGCTGACTGAGTTTTTTATTTTATTTTTTGTACCAAAAAACTTTTTTTCGCGTTCTGCGATTTTTTTCGCAATTTTTTAAGTGCGGATTTTTTAAATTCATAATCTAGGGACTATAATACCAATTATCTCATATCAAAGTTTGGTGGTTAGTTTGCAAAAAAAAAATCGCGAAAAAAATTTCCGAAAAGAAAATTTTTTGCATCAGTGTATTTGTTTGCAGAATATAAATTTCTGATAAGAATTTTTAATTCATTTTTTGTACCAAAGTTTTTTTTCGCGTTCCGCCATTATTTTACAATTTTTTAAGTCGGGTTTTTGTGATTAGTTGCTCACAAATCCTATGTGCAAAAGACCACAGTTTGTCTTTTGCACAAAATTATTCAGCCTATCATGCTTTGAAGAAGTATCCTATACCAAAATTATATAGTTAGATTGCAAAAACAAAAAAAAAATTGGGAAAAAAAATTTTTACAAAAAGGAATAGTTTTGCATCAATATACATACATATGTATGTATGTATATGTATAGCAGAATGTTAATCGCTGATTAAGTTTAAAAATTTTTGAGTTCGGTTTTTAAAATTCATAAATTTGGGACTATGATACCCATGTCTTATGCCAAAGTTTGGTATAT
Organism: Leucophora obtusa; assembly: GCA_949987735.1. NCBI lineage: Eukaryota > Metazoa > Arthropoda > Insecta > Diptera > Anthomyiidae > Leucophora > Leucophora obtusa. The sequence goes on along the minus strand of OX465297.1, from coordinate 76,763,457 downwards.
CGTATGCAAAAAATTTTGCGAAAAGTAAATTTTGCAAAAAGGAAAATTTTTGCATCAACATATTCGTTTGCAGAATGTAAATCGCTGACTGAGTTTTTTATTTTATTTTTTGTACCAAAAAACTTTTTTTCGCGTTCTGCGATTTTTTTCGCAATTTTTTAAGTGCGGATTTTTAAAATTCATAATCTAGGGACTATAATACCAATTATCTCATATCAAAGTTTGGTGGTTAGTTTGCAAAAAAAAATTCGCGAAAAAAATTTCCGAAAAGAAAATTTTTTGCATCAGTGTATTTGTTTGCAGAATGTAAATTTCTGATAAGAATTTTTAATTCATTTTTTGTACCAAAGTTTTTTTTCGCGTTCCGCCATTATTTTACAATTTTTTAAGTCGGGTTTTTGTGATTAGTTGCTCACAAATCCTATGTGCAAAAGACCACAGTTTGTCTTTTGCACAAAATTATTCAGCCTATCATGCTTTGAAGAAGTCTTTTCGGCGGAAATTTTTACTACTTTTTAATAACGCAAAGCTATAGATCATTGCATGCAGAAATCTGTTATATGAATGTTGTTTTAAGAATTTTTACAAAATTTATATGTAATTGTAATCAGAAAAACCAAAAAAAAAAGTTTTAAAACGTTTTATTTTGTTTTTCCTCAATACAAAATAAAACTTTTTTTGTTGTTTTTTCCTCAATACAAAAATAAAAATAATTCTTAACTTTCCTGAAAATATCAGTACGGATATTTTTAAAATTTTGTTTTCGAAAAGAAAACAAAAAATAAAAAAATTGATGAAAACAAAATATCCATCAAGAAAAATAAATTCATTTGTACACAAGTGATTTTTTTTTATTGAGGAAAAAACAAAATAAAACGTTTTAAAAGTATGAATATCATGTGCCTGTTTATAAATAAATTTCAAAGTCCAAAATTAATAATAAAAAATTAATTTAAAAAAAATAAAAATTATAAAAGATAAAATTCTCTCAGTATGAAAATTAATGCACATCACTAAAACTCGGCCTTATCTCTATATATAAAAGAGTAACTGACTGACTCAACATCGCCCAGCCCAAACCGCTGAAGCTAGGAAGTTGAAATTTGGTATGTAGGTTCCTCTTTCGGCGTAGACGTCCGCTAAGACGGGATTTTTGGAAATTCCTACCGGAACGGGCAAAAAGGGGGAAATTCTCCCCCTTGACGGCCTGCCAAAACCCCTTTGGCTAGAAAGCTGAAATTTAAGATATGTGTTCCTTGGAGTAGGGGCTAACTTTTCTGGAAAGTACTTTCTAGAATTTTGGACAGGGACTTTGTAAAAATGGGGGTTAATAAGGGGAAAAGTCCCCCCTTGACGGCCTGCCCAAACCGCTGGAGGTAGGAAGTTGAAATTTGGTATAAAGGTTCCTCCACTATCGTAGACATCCACCAAGACGGGATTTTTGGAAATTTTTACAGGGAGGGGAAAAAGTGGAAAAAGTCTCCCCCTTGACGGCCTGCTCAAACTGCTCGAGCTATGAAGTTGAAATTCGGTATGTAGGTTCCTCGACCGGTGTAGACGTCCGTTGAGACGGCATTTTTGGAAATTCTTATCGGGAGGGGCAAAAAGGGGACAAAAAAGTACCTTTTTCCAAAAAAAAGTACCTTTTTCCAAAAAAAGTACTTTTTTCAAAAAAAGTACCGTTTTCCAAAAAAAAGGAACCGTTTTCCAAAAAAAAGGAACCGTTTTCCAAAAAAGTACCTTTTTCAGAAAAAAGTACCTTTTTCCAAAAAAAGTACCTTTTTCCAAAACAAAGTACCTTTTTCCAAAAAAGTACCTTTTTCCAAAAAAGTACCTTTTTCTAAAAAAATTTACCTTTTCCAAAAAAAGTACCTTTTCCAAAAAAAGTACCTTTTCCAAAAAAAGTACCTTTTCCAAAAAAGTACCTTTTTACAAAAAACATAAATTTTTACAAAAAAATACCTTTTTCAAAAAAAGTACCTTTTCCAAAAAAAACATTTTTCCAAAAAATATCTTTTTCAAAAAAGTACAAATAAAGTACTTTGTAAAAACAAAGTAATTTCGCTTTTTCCACAAAGTACCATTTAAAAAAATACCATTTAAAAAAATATAATTTCAAAAAAAGTACTTTTTTCCTCCCCCCACGGATATCTCCATAGACGTGCGCTAAGACGGGATTTTTGTAAATTCCTACCGGAACGGGGCATAAAGGGGAAAAGTCTCCCAATAAACAGTCTCAGAAATTGGAAAAGTGCGTGCCCAAACCACTGGAGGTAAGAAGTTGAAATTTGGTATAAACGTTCCTCCACTGTAGTAGACATCGACTAGGTTTGTATTTTTGGAATTCCCTACAGGATGTCCCAAAAGCAAATTCGGTACGTGAGTTCCTCCTTCTGTGTAGGCGTCCGCTTAGACGGAATTTTTGAAATTCCTATCGGGAGGGGAAATAAGGGGAAAAGTCTCCTCCTTGACGGCCTGCCCAATCCCTTTTGGCCAAACTAAAATTTTAAATATGTATTCCTTGGAGTAGGACTAACTCACCGGCAACGTAATTTTTCTATTTTGGAACAGGAACATAGTAAAAATGGTGGTTGAAAGGGAAAAATGTCCCCAATAAAGGCCTGCCCAAACCGCTGAGGCAATGAAGTTGAAATTTGGTATGAATGTTCCTCATCCATCGCAGATAGCCGCGAAGATGGAATTTTTGTAAATTCCTAAAGGGAGGGGCAAAAAGAAGAAAAGCCTCCCCTTGGTGGCCTGTAAAAACCCCTTCGGCTAGAAACCTGAAATGTAAAATGTGGGTCCCTGGTGTAAGGGCTAACTTATTAGAAAGATACTTTTTTGAATTTTGGACAGCGTCGTTATAAAAAGGGAAAGTGGCCCATTAACGACCTGTCCAAACTGCTGGAACTAGGAAGCTCAGATTCGGTACTTAGGTTCCTCTTCCAGCCTAATTCCAACCGGGAGGAACAAAAAAAGAAAGTGTCCCCCTTGACAGCTTGCTAAAACTGCTGGAACTAGAAAGCTGAAATTCCCTGTCGATTGATTTTCGGAAATTCCTACCGAGAGGGGCACAAATAGTAAAAGTTGGCTAGAAACCTGAAATGTAAAACATATGTTCCTTGGAGTATTGGCTCACTTGTCGGGAAGGTGCTTTTTGGAATTTTGGACAGGGACATTGCAAAAATGGGGACTAATGAAGCGAAAAGTGCCGCTTAAAGGCCTGCCCAAACCGCTGGAGGTATGCAGTTGAAATTTGGTATTAAAGTTCCTCCTCTATTGTAGACATCCGCTAAGATGAGATTTTTGGAAATTTTCACAGGTAGGGTCAAAAACAGGAAAAGTCTCCCCCTTAACGGCCTGGCCAAACTGCTGGAATTCGGGAGTTTAAATTCGGTATTTGGGTTCCTTCTCCAACGTAGACGTCCCCTAAGACGGTATTTTTGGAAATTCTTACCGGGAGGGGTAAAAATGGAATAATTCTCCCCTTGAAGGCCTAACCGAACCCTTCGGCTAGAAACCTCTAATCTATAATATGTTTTCCTTGGAGTCTGGGCTAACTTATCGACAAGACATTTTTAGGACTTCGGACAGGAACGTGGTAAAAATGGTGGTTCAAAAGGGGATAATTGCCCCCCCCCCCTTAACGTCTGCGTCTTTAGCTAGAAACCTAAAACTTAAAGAACAAGTGTATATGGAACACTAAAATTAAGAAACTAAATAGGAAACGAGTGGAATTGAAACACTACACAAGTGGAACGAAAAGGATATAAACGTTGAACGAGTGGAATTGAAATTATAGACAATGGAAATGGATTGGAAGAGGGAACGAAATGGAATGGACTATAGAACGAAATGGAATGAGGAGCGAGATGGCATAGAATGGGGAACGAGTGGAACCTAAACACTGCAGTTAAAAGAGGAATGGAACGGAGCAAGTGCAAAGCAATGGAATGGAAATAGAAGCGACTGATATCAATATCGATACACAAGACAGTAGGAACGAAATGGAATGAAACGGGGAACGAGTGGAATTGGAATAACAGATTATGGAAACGAAATGCAATGGAATGGTGAACGAAATGGAATCTTGGAAGGAGTTGCATTGGAACACTAAAATCGTTAAACAAAATGGAAGGGAATGTGAATGACTCAAACTGCCGAAATTTCGTACTTGAAATTTTGCATGCGATTGAGCAAGATTATATATATTTGGGATTTTTACTGGGAGGAACAAAAAGGGGTGAAGAACCCCTTTTAAATACACTATCCACGGAATATGAAACTTATGTAGCATTGAAACATACTCTCCAAAAAGTTAAACAAATTTTCTAAAAGAGAAAAAACCTTAGAAAAGGAATGGAACTTATATATTCTGATATTTAAACTGCAGGTAACGAAGCACCGGTGGAATAAACCGACGCAGTAAATTTTCCAACTGATTTTGTGAATTTACTTGAATTGCCAGGTCTACCTTTACATAAACTGGAATTAAAAAAAAAACTTTAAGGCATGCTAACAACGTAGCGGGTTTTGTCCGCTATCTTAATTATTATAAAATGCTTTCCAACCCTGCTTTACGTTATTTATTTTCATTCAAAACACAAATGAACAAAACTACTTATGGGTCTATCTACCTAAGTTCGCACTTTACCAAATTATCTTGACATATACACGTATATTGCAATTTATAATGGATTCATTACTAACAATCCACTTTCATGAGAAAAAGTGATCAAATATTTATTTATTTTAAACCCATTGTTGTGCAGAATTATTTATTTGTGGTGGCTGGGTGAAGGCTTTTATTATAAAAATTGTACTGTAAATAAAATAGCCAATTTAAAAAAATTGTGGGGGGTAATTTTTTATACTGCAATCGGTTTAACGTAGATTTGCTTTAAATACTTAACCTTGATAGGCATGAGACAAAATACAGCTATTGTTATTATTTTTCTTTACTCTTTTTAAGTGTCAATACATATTAATTTATTTATTATTTTTATAATCATTAATCATGACTCCCATTATGTAACACTCATTGGACTGTAAAATAATTTTATTCTTATTGTCCTTATAATGAAAAAACCAAATAAATTGAAATTAAAGAAATAGAACCCATAATAATTGATACAAAAAATAAATTAAATAATAAAACATTTCATTAGCAAGTTATGAAGAGTAAAAGTGGTGGTGATTATAATCAGCGGTCGGCGAAAAATGTGTTAAATACGTAACCAATCTGAGAGGACTACCTACAAAAGCATTTAATGGTAAAATTGAATATATGAGAATGAGAATATACTGAATATTCCACAGAAAAACAACTGTCATTACAGTTGAAAACAGCCACCACCAATTGCCACACGAAATTATTTCCAAATGCCAACCTCACCCACAGTCCACCTTGGACATGGTATCCCCTGTTAACGTTGACGAGGCTCTGACGACCGAGTATGGGCGGTATAACCCGGTTCCCATGGCAATCGGACTAGGTGCCGGAACAATTCGGATGTATTTGAATTTTCGAATTTATCCGAGCTAGGATTTCCACTCCGGCTTTAAATGAGAATTTTTAACTACAATTTCTCATTTTAAAGCCGTTACAATAACAACAACCATACGAACAAATGTCATGCAATAACTGTCAAACTTTAAAAGTAAGTAAAAGTATGCAATCCCCACAGAATAGATTAATAAAATTAAAAATAAAAAAGATAAAAAAAATTAAAAATAAGAAGATAAATCATTGAAAACATAATTTTAAGTGTTTGCGTACCCGAAAATTTGTACAAATTCGTACAAATTTGTACAAGTTTTTACTGGAAGGTGTTTGTTTACACAATTACTCAGTAAGGAGAGAGGAAAAATAGAGGGGAAAGTGACAGTTCAATACCAGAGAACTTACAAGTTTTTACTGGATGAATTTTTGCTAGTAAGAATTTGTAAGAAAAAAACATATGATTTAAAACTTATGATTGAAGAAACAAAACATTTGGCTAAATAATTTTGAAATAATTTTTTGGAAAAATAAAAAATATTTAAATATAAGCTTATTTACGATGGAAGGAGTAAGTACGTGATCACTTTATTAGGTTTTATTTATTAATCCAATAATTTGAATAGGTTTATTTCGCAATCAGCTATTTTAATAACTGTTGCCAATTTAGCTATTTTCTCGGCAAATCTAGCGATACTTCAACTCGTTTAGCGGGATAAAATATAATTTAGCTATTAGCGGGAAAACTAGCGATTTTTCTTTTTAAGACAGTCTTCACATTTTCTTAGCATTTTTTTACATTTATTTCCTTGACAGAATTTTTGAATCATTATTATTCAGCGATTTATCGGTAAATTTTTATGGAAAACAAAAAAGTTCGAAAAATTTGGCGATGTATCAATAATTTTTTAAGAAAGTTTTAAGAAGTTTGAAAAATATAGATATTTTTGTGAAATTTTTCAACACAACCAAAAAAGTTCGTGCAACTTTTCAACTCGTTTAGCGGGATAAAATATAATTTAGCTATTAGCGGGAAAACTAGCGATTTTTCTTTTTAAGACAGTCTTCACATTTTCTTAGCATTTTTTTACATTTATTTCCTTGACAGAATTTTTGAATCATTATTATTCAGCGATTTATCGGTAAATTTTTATGGAAAACAAAAAAGTTCGAAAAATTTGGCGATGTATCAATAATTTTTTAAGAAAGTTTTAAGAAGTTTGAAAAATATAGATATTTTTGTGAAATTTTTCAACACAACCAAAAAAGTTCGTGCAATTTAGGGATTTATCGCTATTTAATTTTTTTTATAATTTAGATATTTTCTAGTGAAATTTTAGTTTGATTTAGCGATATTTTTAGGGAAGAAGTTGGCAGCATTATTTTACTAATTCTTACAATTTTTCTGTTTGCGTACATTTTTAGATATTTTTTTTTTTGAGAGTAAATTTTGCCTTACTCTCTGTAAATTTGTTACTGAGTAATTTTTACTGGACTTTACTGGAAAAGTACCCAAACACACCTTTTGTATCGGTAGATTACCATCAACCAGTGTTGCCGTTTTGGTTATTTTTAACCAAAATTGGTTATTTTTTTCCAATGTGGAGATGTGAACTATTTTTTCATTTTGGTAACTTTTTTGGCAATCAAGTATATACATTTTTTTTCTGTGTTTTTAGATTTTTGTTCTGCTTATAAGAAACTTACCGGACAAATTGAAATTCTTTGTAGGAACATTTGTAACTTTTTTGCGCATAGTTCGAAACGTATTCTTGAATTTAAAGAGTTTCAAGATTATTGTAGTGTAGAGCCACATAAAATATTAGGTATCTCTGGTACCCGGTGACTGGTACTATGTTATGTAATCAATCGTATAACTGGGTAGTGGCCTGCTTTGCATTTATATTTTATATCGTTCGACTTCGAAGTAAACGATAAAAAGCTTGTGAATTGGTTAACTAGTGGGCGATACTAGCTTTAAGGTTTATTTTTTTTTGTCTCATATATTCTTAATATAACAAATAACTTAAATAAAGAATTTCAATCGGAAAAATGCGTCTTCCATATGTTTATGGCCAATTAAAATTAAGTTTTAAATTAGTTTTCAGCAATTTTACCAAAAGAATTACGTTAAAAGTTTAATTTCATTAAAAACGGTTAATTTATTTGATGAAATTAATTGATGTAATTAATTAAATATAGAACATATTAGCTCTGTTCCACGTACGTTACCGCAATCTTACCAAAAAGCGTTTCTATTGTTAAAAATTGGGTAAATGAGAGCTTTGATGAGAGAATAATTTGTTTCTCATTTTACCAGAAGTTACCCGTACTTTTTTTTCGGGTAGAATGGTAAAACTGTCAAATCACTTGTTGTTTATAAATCAGCTGTTTTAAATTTGTAAAAATAATTAAAATATTAACAAAACTTGTAAACATTAATTAATATCGTTAACAAATACCGCGTTCTAAGGCTTTCTCTTAATCCCTTCGATATTTTACTGTTAAAAATAGCTTTTGTTTATATGAATAACTTTGACGTTTATTTTTGGGCTTGAAATGTGGTTTTGTGCGTTCCCGGTATTGTGAGCAATTTTACCATTTTTTGAGATAATTATTTGTTTACTCTCCTTTTACCAGGCTTTACCCAGAATTACGTTGAACAAACCTATTTTTATTGGCCATAAAGCTGAACTACATATGTTTGAATGAAAGTTTAGATTAGATTAGATACGAAGGCACTACGCACCGCGACCAATATAGATCTTTTGTGCTGCCTAGAGTTCCCTATAGATTCAGGCTACCAATAAAGCCAATAATCCTGTTAGGAGAATTTCCCCAAACGTCCGAAGATGACACAAAGCGGTCACCCAGAAATCTGAGTCTCCTGTCGCACAGTCTCGGACATTCGCAGAGAACATGCTCCGATGTCTCTTTTTCCAGCTCACAAAACCTGCAAACATCAGTGTCTGACCGGTCCTGTTTGTGAAGCTGGTACCTGAGCCTACAGTGCCCAGTTAAGTATCCCGTCAGGGTTCTAAGGTTACCCCTGTCAAGTGACAATAGTCGCTTTGATACTCCGCTGGACAAGTTATGAATGAAAGTTACTTGTCCAACTTAAAAAAATATGAAATTAAAAAAAATATACAATCTTTTTATATAGAACTTTTAAAAGAAATCTCAAAATGCTATTAATTTTCAAGAAAAGATTTAAAACATCTTGCCATAATAACACCAAATCAAGTTTTAAATAATTTAGAAATAACTTTGGAGCCTTTATTGTCATATTTACCAAACTTAATAAGCGGTAATGAAGAAAAAAGTTTAACGCAATGGAAATTATTAAGATTTTCGAACATTACAGAATTAAACAGTGACATGGATATAGTTGAATTTTGGGATGAAGAATGGAATGGTTGAAAAATGTTTTGAATAACTAATTTATTTTGATCAAATTCAATGACATTGCCTGATAGTTCAGCTGCTGCCGAAAGAAAATTTTCATTTTAATAAAAACAAACCCAGCAAAAATAAATGGTAGTCATTCTTTGATTGTCACTCTTTCATTGCTTCCCAATCTTCAGTTAGTGTTATTTTACTGCTCTTTTGGAAGTTATTGTAAGGAACTTTCAAAAGTATTCATGCGTTCATCTTCTAAATATAGTGATTTGGATACAAACTTAATGCCTAACTTAAAAATTACTCCTTTTATTGGTTCTGAAGCACAATTTATTACCTATTTTCTATATACTCGTATTTAAAAGTTATTTAAACCATCTTCAAAATATAATTTTCCCGTTATTAATGTATATCTTAGTTTTCGCAGACTCATAGATATCAATGACAAAACAGTTTCAAAGAGCTGAATCCAAACTAGTAGTTTTTAAATTTATTTTGTTTTCGATTGTCAAATCCCATACTAATTTCAAACCGAAAACTAAAAAAAAACGAAAACTTCTAGTTTTAGGTTCAGTATGAATGAGGCTTTATAAATAAAATAACTTGTTTTATTTTTATTTCTAATTTTATTTAAAAAATGTATTTAGTAAAATAAACATTGGCGTACCTAGACCATTTTTCTGGGGTGGGCAAGCGACCCAATAATTTTTTGCTGTATATTTGCCCATTCTCACACTCTTAATCCCAACAAACACTTTCGGCATTATGCTTACAATTTTTCACACAAAAAAAAACTTAAAAATGATTCCTTGCCTTCTAATAAAATGTTCATACATTTTCCTATCAAAATCGCCATATTTTTACACAAAACTCTGAAAAGTGCATCTATTTTTCTGAAGAAAACCTCGTACAATGAATGTGTTCCAAGCTATATTTTCAGATTATTATGATAGAGAAAAGAAATCTAAGATCAACCTGTCTAATTCGTCTACCTCGGACAAATCCTTTCTAACCCCATATTCTGATCATTTAAATTACCGAGGTGGTGAAAAACAGTGAGATGTTCATCTTACAATTTTTTTTCTACAAAATATTGAAATTTCATTAAAATAACATAGTAATGTTTAGTTTGAAGAAACTTCCTAGTTAGATATTAACTAATTATTCATTTAGAAAACTATAAAATCTAAGATATTTAACTACCAAAAAAGATTATGCGTTAAATTTCTATTATTGAACAACTTTGCGATTCTAATAATTTTTCTTAAAGAAAAACTCTTATGGTCAATTTTATAATCAGAACTAAGATCGATTTGTTTCTTAAATATTTCTTAAGTAAGAATTCTTCAAACAACTTTCTTATTTAAGAAATATTTAAAACAAAAATCGATCTTAGTTCTGACTATAGAACTGACCATTAGATTTCAACAACTTAGCCATAACTTAGCTGCCTAGGAATCTAGTAGAGATTTTCCCAAACCAAAAACACAGGATTAATTGATATAAAAAAGTAATATTGTGATACTTTTTGCCATCAAAATTATAGATAAAAGAGTTGTAGGTAGATTTTTTTAAAATTCTGGGGTGGGCAAAAATCAATCTAGGGTGGGCTTAGCCCACCCCAAACCGGCCTAAGTCCGCCAATGAAAATAAACATTGTCAAAATACACTCAGGTCTCATTTTATGCGGATTCCAATTTATGTAGTCTTTAAATTCTGTACACTTAAAAAGTTTGACAAGCAGTTATTTTTAATATTGTAATAAACCACTACGGAAATAGTATTTTGCATTGAACAGTTAGTTTTGTTGGTTACTCCAAAAATAAAAAAATTCGGTACGTTTTTAAAAAATCTTGTTCAGCTTATATTTGTTATTATTGATATATTCTAAGTTTGGAAATAAAAATCAGAAAATGTTATTGTATTCAAATTTGAATGCGGATGAAGTTATAACTTAAAAACTTATTTTAATGGATTCTTCTAAAGTAACTTTTCTTCGCAATGTAAATATAACAAAAATATTTGAATATTTTACACTTATGTAAAAGAATATATAAACATTGCATTTTCATTGCTACGTTAATATAAAGAATAAGTAGTGGTAATTAGCTATATTTGAATGCTTCCGTCCTATGACAACGCAATGTTAAATTCATCGATGAAACCATCAGAAAAGAAGTGATGCCTTTGCAATAGTAGTGATGCTTATATTGCTTCTTTGGCAGAACTATTTTTGCTGGGAAGTTTCGAAATAACCTTGATTTTAAAACTATTAATAATATAATGCAATCAAAAGAATTGTGCAAAAACCAAAATCATTCCCAGTATGTGTGGTCTGCCAAAGAGATGTTTTAACCTTATAGAATATTTTTTTTTATAACTCAAATAACACAGTGATGAATTTTACCTGAAACTAATTTGTTGATCTCTATTTGAAATGAAATTCAATTTAATTTTTTTAGTTTTTAACGATGGGTCTCATACTGAAGGTTTTAGAGTTAACTAATAGTTATCCCAAAAATTTGTTGTTGTTTCGTATACACTTTTTTGACATTTTCTTTTATTTAATATTTAAGTTAAAGTTAAATCTACAGTATGGAACCCACCGTAGTAAGTACTTAATATGTAAAAGAATTTTATTTTTGTTTTGTTTTTTTAGAGCTAAAATACAAATTTTGTTAGTAATGAAATTCAAATAATAAATATTTTAATATATTTAAATAAAAACTAAAAATCTTTAAATTTTGGTTATTTTTTTCTCATTTAAAAAAAGTTTTAAATATTTTGGTTACAAAAAATTTTTGTTCGTGGCAACACTGCCATCAACGGGTTGGTTTCACTAATTTAACAACCAAAATAGATAATATACAATTGGATATTTGAATAAAAAAATAATTTTGTACCAGAATATATCAACAGAACTAATAAATACTATCTAAAATAAAAGAGACAACATTTTTTTTTATAAAATTTATTTTTTATTGTTTTATTTCAATAAGGCAAATTTCCAAGACTATTTTAAACTTTATTTTACAAAAATTCTAATAAAATATTTAATTTAAAACAAAAATCAGTTAGCTGGCACTTAAATAAACCTTAAAGGAGTGGGGGAGGGGGAAAGCAGACAGTAGGTTGTCCCGAATCTTGAAAATCTTAAGTAATATAACCCAAACCTGATTATGGGAAAAATACAACAACAAAATGTCAGGGCTGTTACAGTTCCCTACCCTTGTTTGAAAATCTCCTTTTTTGGAAATACTTTTTTTTCGAATTTTTTAACAAAATAGGAATTAAGAATTTTGTAATGCTTAGCTTATTATGGGAAAAATATTTAAAAAAACCCGTAGAGTAGTTTTGATCCAACACGGCATCATTTATTTTGAAACAGGCCATTTTCTGCTTTGTTTTGTAAATTTATTCAAACCCACTACACTACATTTCATAATGTTTGGTATTTAATTTTTGGTATATATACTATAATAATCAGCTCAAATTGACCCAGCCAGCAAAATTTAGATACCTTTTTGAGCGTTCTTATTCTATAAATCAAAAACTACTCAAGCCAAACACATATTTTTTAAATTTTAAAATTTTTTGTCAAAAATGGATCATAAAATGCACAAAAATTTGAGGCAAATTTTTAAATCCAAAAGATGGTTCAGAAATGACTCAAAAATGTAAATAAATTTCAATATTATGTGAACAAAAATATAACTCAAAAAAGGCTTAAGAAAATATAAATTTTTGGGTCATTTTTGAACCAAAACGTAAGGCTCTTTTGGTGAACCACATTCATACAAAAATTTAAATTTCAAATAATATATTTTTGATTAATTTTTGAGCTTGTCTGCTGGCTGCCCCGCTTACAGTAGGTAATATTTGTAGTATTTATTTTCCTAAATGATACGAACAAATAGTTGGCGGAGTAGGCGTGGTTAAATATTGATCATTTTTGCGTTTGTTTTTAATATTGCATATAATGAAATCCTGAAATTGTTTTAAATTTGACTAGGTCAGTGTTTTATGTTAGCAATTTTATTTCTAATAAAAAAGTTCGCATGTGTTCCTATCGACTCAGAAAGTTTGAATGTGTTACCCGGCTACGTTTTTGAGAAAATAAATTAGGGACCACAGAAAGTATGCTAAATACAATATAATGATTATAGAATGTACGTATTGTTGTCGAACTGAATATAGAACAAATATTTGATTTTTTATTGAATATTTGTGATAGACAATATTTAACGAATAAAAACGAAGCCGAGTAACACACCGAAACTTTTCGAATGTATAGAAAGGAATCTGAACGTTTTTTATAAATAATAAAATTAAATGTGGTAGGTTTTCAGATAGCTGAGTTATTTATTACATTAAAATTTTGATGTAGTTCTGAATTAAAAAATAAACTTTCTCAAACTGCCAATAAAAAACTGCATTGACATTGTCAAATTTCAAGCATTTTTAAAATTCTATTAATAAATCGGTCACTATCTAACCACGCCTATTTCGCCCACTTTTTGGAGAAGCTAAAAAGTTGTTACTTTTTTATTCCTATCATATACGACAATAAATACTGTAAGTTTGATATTGATACGATTTACTTTTTTAACTGGACAGTTATCTTTATTAACTGGTACGGAAATCTTTACTTACCCTCGCTTAAGCTCTATTGCTTCATAAAATTCTAAAATTTTCGATATTCGGGACAGCCTAGTAGACTGTTAAGGGGGAGTTATAAAATAAAAATAACAAAAGAACTTTTGTATATGCATATGTATGTATGTAAATATAAATAAGTATATTGCAGGCAACGAAATAGTGACGTACATATGTAATAAAAATAATAAAACTAGTATTTGTAAAGCCTGTACCGAAAAGGAAATGCACACTTTCAATTCCATTTTCCTCAAATCCTAAATAGAAATTTTAAAATTTAAAAGCATTTTCAAATTATGCATATGATAAAGACCACATATGCAAAAACAAATTGTACTCGTAATATTTTTCGTTAATTTCAATTAACCGCGAGTTTAATCGTAAAACATATTGCAAGTACTTTAACTGTAATTAAATTTAAATGCTAATACGAGGGTAACTATTTATATTTTAAGCCTAACAATGTAAAAACAGAAATTTGTTATTGAAAATGTCTTTATTGTTTTTCAAAATATTCTCCTTTACGATCTATACACTTTTGCATGCGTTCGAATCACTTGTCAAAGCATTTTTTCCATTCCGCGTGAGACGCCTCCAAAACATGGTCTTTGAATGGGCCTACGGCTTTAATGTGCGCGAATAAGAAAAAGTTAATGTGCGCCAAGTAAGGGTTGTACCCAAAACATCACTTGCTTGAGCTGATGTCTGAGAGCTCACATTGTCATCGTGAAAAATTATCCGTTTTCGGAGGTTTTTTTCTCATTTATACGAACACTTATGGCAAACAAATAGTGGTGTACCATTCAGAATTCACTGTTTTACGTTGTTCTAACGGCACTGCTGTCACATGACTAGTTTTCCAATAAACAGGCGACCATTTGTTTTGTGAGCGAACAACTTTTGTTGGATTTCATCCATCATAAAACACCAATGCTGTTTAGTTTTATGCTCATATGCATAGGTCTATGATTCGTCACCTATAACGATCTTATACACCTCTTTTGAAGCACCACTATTGTATTTCATGAGCATTTGCTTGCACCATTTGATCCGAGGATATTTTTGAGCTATTGTTAAGTTATGCCGAATCCAGTGAGAACGAGTCTTTTTACGGCTAAATTTTGATGAAATATTTTATGGTGGAACATTTTCCTGTTGCAAACGATGGAGCTTCATCACCAAAAGTTGAATTTAATTTGTCTATGCACTCTTATCTAGATAATCCACAGCGAAACTCGCAATAAATCATTGCACGAAAATTTTCACGTGATAATTTAATTTTTTTCCTGAAACACAACTTTCACTTTCTTGTAAACAACACAAAAAAGGACAAAAAGTTCTAAGCAGGGTTATGGTCAAAAATGTTAAACTTTCCATGGATATATCAGCTGGCGCCTAACAAGTGTTAAAGTAGCCAAGGCTCATAATATAAATATTTACCTCGTATTCAGCAAAAGAAATGTGAAGGGCATACAATAAGCTTAAGTGAATCAAATTGTGTACTAACCATTAAAGTCGACCACAGCCATGATTCTGGATTTTGAAATGTTATTGTTCTGAGTAACGTCACAAGTAACATTCCTTGGTAATTGGTCTATGCTCAGAAGTTGTGCTAAGGTCTTAGTAAACGCTATTTAAGTATGAATGGCTACATAAATACTTATAAAAATGAGAATATTTTAAACGCTCCGAAATCACATCTTATAGATAACTGGAGAAATTATTTGATAATAAAAAACAATGATGTTAACTAACCAGAAACCTATCTTATGCATAAGAGTGGCAAACAAACCGCTCGTATAGAGTTATATCCATAAATTTATTCGTTAATTTTTGTGAAAACATTAATAAAAGGATTACATCTACAGATTTCAGTCTAAATACTTTTGTTGTAATCATTCAAAATATGTGTGCATTTTTTTTTTTTTTTCTGATACAGGCGTTATATTGAGCCGTCCGATGTTTCCAAAATTCGGAAACTCCGTGTAGTAGTACAGAAAAAATAGTCGGCCTGATTACGAGTGTCGTATTTGTAGTCGAAATTTTCGACTCCATATAAAATGATTTTGTATATAATGGAAATTATAAAGAAATGAAACTCTGATACTGGATTTTTTTAAATCTGAGTGTTATATATGCTAAATCCAATTGAAAAATTGTCCAAAAGTTGTGTTTTTAGCGAAATTTCAGCAAATTCGACTTAGCTTCGACTACGACTACGACACTCGTAATAAGGCCGAGTATTTTCAAAAGGGTACATTTTGACTGCTACCGGCGCTTTAAGGTTAGCATTCATTGCAAAAAAAAAATACATAATTTTTAGTAAGACTAGGCTCAAAATTTTTTAAAATTAAAGGCTTCATTAGTCTAATCGTAAAGTAAAAAAACGTATCAGTAGTCAAGTCAATTCAATGTGTTAAAATAATATAAAAAATATTTTTTTCTTTTTTCTATGCATTGAAATTGTTGTCAAGTAAAATCGTAAAAGTTATTTTACGACATTTTTTACTTGACATTTAAATCTGTGCACAAGAAAAAGTTAAAAAAAAACGTATTTTTATTTTTTTTATACTCTTTGTACTTATTATAAGAGTGCTACGTTACTTTTTTTACGATACTTCCAAACTAATTAGGGCTTAAAGCTAATAATAGGGGAAATCGATATATATTTTTTTTGAAAAGCTTTGACTAACAGCTATAAAAATTGTGATAAAAATCTACATATATGTAAATATTTACCCCCAAAAAGCTTTAAAATGACAACAAAAAAAGAGCAGTTTTTTTCAACAAATGCCAAAAGTTAAACGCTGGTAGTGCACTACATACTTTAAGACCACTATAGTGGTCTAAAAACGAAATTAGGGGATTTGAAAAACCACCGGACGGCCTATTGTACATAAACAGAGCAAGAATGT
The DNA here is from genome assembly GCA_949987735.1 of Leucophora obtusa. Classification (NCBI taxonomy): domain Eukaryota; kingdom Metazoa; phylum Arthropoda; class Insecta; order Diptera; family Anthomyiidae; genus Leucophora; species Leucophora obtusa. Next base: position 76,746,987 of record OX465297.1, on the reverse strand, counting down.
TGTTTAAGAATTGAACAAATTTTATACAATTACATTAATGAGTGATGTATTCGTTTCTTTTCTATTTTTCAAATAATCTAAATTTAAGACAACAAATAACAACAGAGTACGATTGCATTAATAAAGCATACGAATAATTTCGATAAATAAAACTGATAAATTTGATTTGTTTTAATCGTAATCGTTCATTTAGTAACTAGAAGCACCGATCATTGTGCGTATTTGTTCAAATGATAACCAAAAAGTTAGTGACCATGGAGCCATACGTATCCAACATGGCAAGAACCCTTTGTAGAGAGCAGCAAAACCCTCTTTTTTAATAGTTTGACGTAAGCAGTCTACAGAACCCTTATACAAAAGACCTCTGAAATGAGAAAGAAATGAAAAAGAGGTTAATATTAAACCATTACATTAGTTCCAACAAAAATTAAGATCAATACAATTTCAAAATTGACATACTTATAGACTAGTCGACTTTATTCTTTTATACCCTCCATTCAACTGTGCAGCAGGGTATATATTAGAGTGACCAAAACCGTAACCGAAACCCGGTTAACCAGTTTTTTTTAATTTCAAAAAACCGACCGGTTTCGAATAATTTTTAAATTTGAACAAACCGAAAACCTGTTGTTATTTGTCGGTAAACCGGTTTTTCTAAAACATCCCTACGGGAAATGGATCAGTCACAGAGCTGGTCACGTGACTGGAACTTTGTGGGAGTTACCGGTCCTCGATTATATGAAAGTAACTGGCAACTTTAACTTGGGCTTGTCATAGGAGGTGGCAATTTCCTCCTTTTGAGCTACTTGTGACTTGTCGCAAAGCTTGTCGATTATAACATATCACACTACTGGTTTAAGATAGTATGCAATATAACAAGTTAAAATTATCTAATACGGAAGTAGTCTCATGTTAGACATTATGTGGTATGTACCGAAACTAGTGCGAAATAAAATATCACGTGACTGGTTTAAGCACACATATCACAGAACTAAAGAAAAATGTTTATTAAAAAACTAGTCACACAATAGTCAATATGTGTGTTGTTGCTGCACTAGTACAAAATAATAGTTTCGTGACATATCACTATACTGCTCTAAGTTAACAAGTCACAGGACTAACTGAAACTAATTGACGTGTAACATGTCACTTATTATTCACCATGTGTGATAATAAGTACCAGTCACTGAACTTACGTAAAACGACAAGTCACCGAATCTGTTTTTAAAACATCACAAAGTCACAAAAAATATTTTTTTTTTTTTCAAATAAATACCAAAATAAGAATTAGGGGTTTTCATATAAACTCGAAAATTCCATGTAAACCTTGCATAAATAAAAACATATGTTTCATGTATGGAGTTTGATATTAAACTCATAAACATACCAAGTTTACACCGTTTACGAGTAGAATACGCGTTTATATGAAAACCCCTATTAACTCATGATTACAATTCAATTTAGTTAAGTTTATAAGCTATACATATAAATTATTTTAATTTTTGCATTAAAAATTCAAAAATTGTTTTTTCGGACTTTCTAAATAGATGTCATATATTTAGTTAAAATATTGTTCTACCTCAAGTCCAAATTCGAATACGATAATATTGTAATATTAGATTTTATTTGTTTTTTCAAAATATCATATTCGAATTTGGTAGAACAATATTCTAACAAATACATATATGAAAGTATACATATAAATTTTAACGTAAAAGTTAAGAAATACTACACTCAAAAAAATAAGTTAGTAGAAAAATTAGTAAAGCGTCTTGTATATCAAGTTTACTAGTTTTCAGCAATTTTTTTGCTGAAATTCCGTTTTCAGCAAAAGTTTTAGTTATATTTTTTTAGCACTTAACTAATTTTGAACTATTGTTTTACTAATTTATTTTGCTACAAAAATTGTGCTGATAACCGCAATTATAGCGTGGACGACAATCAGAGAGACAAGATGTAGATGTCTCTGCTTGGATGTAGTACAGACAACGGAAATGATAATTAAAAAACAACTCTACACAATTTCTATATTTAAATTTTCAGCAAATTAATTAACCAAAGTAAAAATTCTCTACAAATTTTTTGAGTTTTTTTCAGTCTACTAATATTTAGCAAAAAGTTTATTGATTTTAGCAAGGATTTTTTTAATTTGCAATCGACTAAGTGTTAGCAAAACTTTTGCTGAGATTACTGTTTTTTGTGGTAAAAATCAGCTCGCTGATTTTCAGCAAACACTTTTGCTGAAATTACCAACTTTTTTGCAAGCACGCTCCTGGCTAAAAATTTGTTAACACAGCAACATTTTTTGCTGACTTTACTGACTTTTTTTTGAGTGTAGTTACTACACTACTTCGACAGGGTAAACTAAGTTTATACTGCTGTTTGTAAGACCAAAAAATATTGGACATACCCCAACCTATTAGTGTACCGATTTACTCAGAATCGCGCTTTGAGTCGATTTGGCGATGTCCGTCCGTCAGTCTATATATCTGTCCATTAGAGCGTACCACCTTACAGGCAAAAAAAAAGTGCGCCGTACACCCTCCAATATGAAGTATTTTTGCAAGGAGGTTTCAAAAAACAATTTTTTGTTTTTTTTTGCCGAACGTAGGGGTCGCCATTTTTCGTTATATCTTTGGCATTTACAGTCGGCTCTTAAAGTATGGCATAAAAAATCGATATATCACACTTTAAAATCCGACTTTAAATGCCGAAGCTATAACGAAAAATTGAAAAAGGCGACCTACGTTCGGCAAAAAAAATTATTTTTTTTTTAATTGCCTTGCAAAATACTTCATATTGGAGGGTGTACGGCAAACTTTTTTTTGAGGTACGGTGTACTGTCTTGTGGCCTTGTGTGCACGCAACAAGTCGTATATAAATACTAGGGTTTGGGGTTCGGGAATTCCCGGGAAATCCCGGGAAAAGTTTGCCGGGAAAAAAAATAATATAATAATATATTTTTCCCGGGAAAACGGGAAATTTTAAAAATATTAAATTTTTTAAATTCCCGAGTAAAAAAGTTTTGATATAATCATATATTATTTTATGTAATTGCATTTAGTAACTTATAGTTACATATGGCAGGATATGCTTTTAAATTCAAGCAGATATACTTTTATATAGTCATATGTTAGATATTTTTTCCTCAAAGGTTTTAATATGGAGGCATATGTGATTTTATATTATTACATACTGGCCTACATATAATTGCATGTGCTATATATAAGTACATAAAGTAACATATTACAGATATAATTACATATACGTTTATATATAATTTAGTATGACACTATACATAATAATATAAAACTATATGTGGAGCCATATAAGAAATATTTCATAATTTGTGTTAGATATGATTATATATTGACGAATAAGAACCCATATATAACTTAATACGGTTCCATATCTACAATATTTCATGATTTCTTTAATATATAACAATATAACGTTCTTTATAAAATCATCTATAATTATATATCATCCCACATAAGCAATTATTTCAAAGTGATTTTATATAAAAATATATAAGGTCCATATAAAACCGTATTATATTATATGTGGTTCTATGTTAAAATTGATTTGGAACTAAATTTAGATTTAGTAATAACTAGGGATTGGCGCGTGACTAGAAATGTTCGTGAGTCACGAACATCGCTGTGAATAACACGCGATCATGAGTAGTAATTACTATACTCAAGTGATTCGTGCGTGAGCGTGAATAAGAATATATAACCCGTGCATGATTCGTGTGAGTTTATTTTTTGCATCATATGTATATTTTTAGTAATTTTTACTATTTTGTAATATTTGACTATTTTTTTTTTACTATTTTTCTTATATCTTGGTTGTACATATAACATGATCGTATTGACTTTAAAATTTCAGTCTTGTCAACTTTAATTTAAAATTACTAAAAATAAAGAAAGTTTTGTTCATGTTTAATGCACTGTCATGGTAAATCTGGATAAAAGTAATGGAAGATTTATCGAAATTAGAGGATCTTCAGCAGACCTTTGGGTTAATCATTATATTTGGAAATTAATTACACATGCAATTACACAATTACATGTAATTGTAATTGAAAAAAAATCAATTACAATTACATATTATTTGTAATTGTAATTAAAAAAAACAATTACAAGTAATTTGTAATTTAAAATTTGCAATTATACATTACATATAATTGTAATTGAAAAAATTTCAATTACAATTACATTTTTTTCGGAAAAGAAATAATGACAAAAAGCACAAGTGAGGGGTCAGCCCAACATGACGTATACTTTTTATACTTATCCACGCCTATCCAACCTATCCCAGTCAGTTTTTTCTACAAAATTTTAACAAAAAACACATTAATTCTAAATGTAATTGAAATTTGTAATTGAAATCACTTTCAATTACAATTACTTGTAATTGAAAATTTTCAATTACAGTTACATGAAATGTAATTGTTTTTTTTTTTATTTCAATTACATTTATTTGCAATTGTAATTGAAATCCCCCAGGTCTGATCTCCAGATATTGCATATCTTTTTTATTTAAAAAAATAATTTTTGTATATTGTTAGATATGGTCCTATATAATATGATAAAAAGTATGAGGTCAATATTTAGATATAATTGTATCAAACTATGTCCACTTTTATAACATTTTATATAATTTTATACAAAAAGATATAATTTGATGTAATTGGATGAGGACAAAATTCGGATACAATTGTATCGAATTGCATAAAATTGTATCAAATTGTACCAAATTGTATACAATTGTATACAATTCGATACAATAAGATACAATAAGATGTTCTCATTTTTCGGATATAATTATATCTAATTACATAAAAGATTATATATAATTAAATATAACTTCATATGGCTCCATATCACTTTTTTTACTTGGGTTGTTTTTGTTTGGAATAGGATTTTTTAATTTTACCCAAGTAAAAAAAAGTGATATGGAGCCATATGAAGTTATATTTAATTATATATAATCTTTTATGTAATTAGATATAATTATATCCGAAAAATGAGAACATCTTATTGTATCTTATTGTATCGAATTGTATACAATTGTATACAATTTGGTACAATTTGATACAATTTTATGCAATTCGATACAATTGTATCCGAATTTTGTCCTCATCCAATTACATCAAATTATATCTTTTTGTATAAAATTATATAAAATGTTATAAAAGTGGACATAGTTTGATACAATTATATCTAAATATTGACCTCATACTTTTTATCATATTATATAGGACCATATCTAACAATATACAAAAATTATTTTTTTAAATAAAAAAGATATGCAATATCTGGAGATCAGACCTGGGGGATTTCAATTACAATTGCAAATAAATGTAATTGAAATAAAAAAAAAAACAATTACATTTCATGTAACTGTAATTGAAAATTTTCAATTACAAGTAATTGTAATTGAAAGTGATTTCAATTACAAATTTCAATTACATTTAGAATTAATGTGTTTTTTGTTAAAATTTTGTAGAAAAAACTGACTGGGATAGGTTGGATAGGCGTGGATAAGTATAAAAAGTATACGTCATGTTGGGCTGACCCCTCACTTGTGCTTTTTGTCATTATTTCTTTTCCGAAAAAAATGTAATTGTAATTGAAATTTTTTCAATTACAATTATATGTAATGTATAATTGCAAATTTTAAATTACAAATTACTTGTAATTGTTTTTTTTAATTACAATTACAAATAATATGTAATTGTAATTGATTTTTTTTCAATTACAATTACATGTAATTGTGTAATTGCATGTGTAATTAATTTCCAAATATAATGATTAACCCAAAGGTCTGCTGAAGATCCTCTAATTTCGATAAATCTTCCATTACTTTTATCCAGATTTACCATGACAGTGCATTAAACATGAACAAAACTTTCTTTATTTTTAGTAATTTTAAATTAAAGTTGACAAGACTGAAATTTTAAAGTCAATACGATCATGTTATATGTACAACCAAGATATAAGAAAAATAGTAAAAAAAAAATAGTCAAATATTACAAAATAGTAAAAATTACTAAAAATATACATATGATGCAAAAAATAAACTCACACGAATCATGCACGGGTTATATATTCTTATTCACGCTCACGCACGAATCACTTGAGTATAGTAATTACTACTCATGATCGCGTGTTATTCACAGAGATGTTCGTGACTCACGAACATTTCTAGTCACGCGCCAATCCCTAGTTATTACTAAATCTAAATTTAGTTCCAAATCAATTTTAACATAGAACCACATATAATATAATACGGTTTTATATGGACCTTATATATTTTTATATAAAATCACTTTGAAATAATTGCTTATGTGGGATGATATATAATTATAGATGATTTTATAAAGAACGTTATATTGTTATATATTAAAGAAATCATGAAATATTGTAGATATGGAACCGTATTAAGTTATATATGGGTTCTTATTCGTCAATATATAATCATATCTAACACAAATTATGAAATATTTCTTATATGGCTCCACATATAGTTTTATATTATTATGTATAGTGTCATACTAAATTATATATAAACGTATATGTAATTATATCTGTAATATGTTACTTTATGTACTTATATATAGCACATGCAATTATATGTAGGCCAGTATGTAATAATATAAAATCACATATGCCTCCATATTAAAACCTTTGAGGAAAAAATATCTAACATATGACTATATAAAAGTATATCTGCTTGAATTTAAAAGCATATCCTGCCATATGTAACTATAAGTTACTAAATGCAATTACATAAAATAATATATGATTATATCAAAACTTTTTTACTCGGGTAGTCATAAAAATTTTGTAAATACCAAAAAAAAAAAATGTCATTGTTAAAATCTTTTAAAAGGGAATCAATTTATTTGACTCACAAAAAAAAATCTTTGCCAAGTAATTAGGTGCATTTCAACTAATAAAGATTTTTCGCATAACTTACTCAAAATTTAAGTATTAAAACCTAAAAACTTGGTAAAATGCTTAAAAGAAATATGAAAAAAAGTTTTGTTTCTTACAAATAATCGCCCTTACCTACTATCTAAATTTTTCAAATGTATATTTTAGTTAAAGTCGACTTTAGTTAAAATATTAGGTGGCAGTATACCTTGACTTGGTTTATTTTTGGAGCATTCTGATTGGTTAATTTATTTTCAACCAATCAAAATGTTTGAAAATATAAATATTTTTGTAAGGTTTTCATTCACAAAATGAACAAAACCGTATGATTATAAATAAAGTCGACTTTAAATTTAAAATACTCCTTTATATTAAGGGCCAATAATTTTATAAGTAACGTTTTCATTAATAAATGTGATATTTTCAAGTAAGTTTTTCTTTATTTTAATACACCTGCTTCAAACTAATATATTCTTTTATATTAAAGAATAAAATGTCAGAAGTATGGAAATACTTCACAGAAAACGACAATACAGCGCAGTGCAATATTTGCCCTAAAAGACTAATGGTTAACGGAGGTATCTAAATTTGGTTATCCGACATCTAAATTTGGTTCACAAAGGTCATGCAATTTCTCTTGAAGAAAACAACAACAAGAATAACGTTCCAGCTAAAATTAGCAAAGTACCCGAAGAAAAAAGTGTAAGCTGAATAGGCATTGAACGTTTTATGGTAGGGCAAACATTTCCTGAAATGGTATCCAAATTAGCCGCAGTCGACGGCATGTCAATCCGCACCATAACTAGATCTTCTTTTATTTGAGTAAGTTTTTATAATAAAAATCTGGCATTGCCAAAAAAATGAAACCGATGTAAAGAACATTATATTGAATTACTACAATCATGTAAAAGATATCATGATAAAAGAAATATCGAGCAATATTTCTAACAATAGGAGATTTACTATAATCTTAGATGAATGGACAAGAATATCACAAAAGAGATATTTGAACATATGTATAAACGGAAATAATTAATTTTATAACCTGGGGTTGGTTTATATATCAGGAAGATGTAATGCTTATGAAATAAGAAGAATTGTAGAAATAAGACTAACTAGAAGAGTTTTATTTGTCTTTGAAAAATAACATTTGTCGCCACTAATGGGTCAAATGTGATGAAACAGTTTGTTTCCGACAGTCCACTAGTGGGTGCTTTCTGCTGGAATCATGCAATTCATTTGGCAGTGGTTAGAGTAATTTATGTGAAATCAATACTTTGAATTCTCACTACACAGACTGAATTTGTACTGAAATAGTTTTTTTTTAACAAAAATTACTTATGTATATAGGTGGTTTTCATTAACAATTTTGTTCAAAAATATTTCCCGGAATTCCCGGGAAATAAAAAAGTCCGGGAAATCCAAAACCCTAATAAATACGGAAAAAATTTCGGCAAAATGGAATGACGTTTATAGGTCCCTAAAAATTTCAAGTTTCTTTTCAGGATTTCTGCATAAATTCTATACAATTTTATACCATTACGAATATGAAATACAATTTTTTAAAGTTCATTTAAAAAAGAAGTTTATGTGTGAATTGATCAAAGCAATACAGGAAAAATTACTTCCAAAAATTAAGTTACAGCCAACGTCATTACAACTAAGAACGTACGCAAGGGAAATAATAAATCCAATCGGTAAGGCCAAAGTGAATATTACACACAATAATACAAAAATACAAGCTGATTTATACGTCATTAACGCAAAAGTTGATGCAATCCTTGGAAGAGATTGGATCCGGAAATTAAATTTGAAAATGTCTGATTTAAATTTACTTGACAATGGCATGTATGAAAAACAATGTAAAAATGAAATCTACGAAATTATGAGCAATTTCGCTGACATTTTTGTCGAAACGACAGGCACTATCCCAAATTACAAATGTAAACTAGAGCTTCAAGAAAACGTTATACCAAAATTTATAAGCCATCGCACAGTGGGTTCGATGACACCCAAACTGACGATTAATTCAAGGAAGAGGTTTATTGACGAGATATTTTTTTTGGATTAAATATGTGTAGGTTAGTTTAAAAAAACAACCCAGCAAAACTTTGGTAATGGGTGCGATATACTCACGCATTACCTTGTAATGATACCTCGTTACCTTCTGCATTATTTCGGACCAAAAAGTAATGACTTACCAATCACTGATTACGTAATGCATGATTTATAAATGGAAAGTAATGCTTCGAATATTTTTGAAAATCTATTTTCAGACACATTACTTTGTGTTTTTTTGTAAGCATGGGTGTAAGGTATATATTTTTCGACATTAGAAATGAAAATACGAAGCACAACAATTCATTTACTTTTTAAGCAATCAAATGTTATATGTGTCGATAGCTCAGGTGGTAGAGTTCTTGGCTAACATGCAGGGATCCCAGGTTCGAATCCCAGCGTGACCACGTTTATATATTTATTAAAAAAATATTTGTAATAAATTTTTTTAAATAAAATTTTTTTTACGAAAATCTATTTTTAGACCCATTACTTTTCGCATCCTCGTAATCACATAAGTAACCAGCTACTTTATCACTTCCTCCCCATACATTACTTCGGGGCTCATCGCCTGTAAAATTCATCAGTGAATTAAGGTATAAAGTAATGCATCGGCCGCTATGGCAACACATTACTTTACACATTATTTGGTAATGTGTGGGTTTGCTGGGAAACTCTTATATTTTTCGTTGAGAACTTTTTTTTATTTAAAAAAAAGAAAAAAAAAATTTTTAAGTATTAGGAGAATCCATAAAAAAAAACGCGTAGCAGTTGGATTTATCGATTCCGATTTTAATGAAATTCACAATTAATATTACAAGATATCAGAGTTCATAAGATCAGAAACTTTCCGATCCGAAATCATTTCGGTTTCTAAAATATGACGTTTTGAAAATTGGATAAACATAAAATATTTAAAAAGTGTTTTTACAAAGTCACTCATAACTATTAAATTTTACATCTGAAAACTTTAATTTTGGTTCTACTTTAAAGACGACAATATTATCTTTCAACTAATATGCATATCTTGAAATATATAGAATGAAACTAAGAAAAATTAGCTCAAAAACTAAATTTTAGACTCGACCGTTTTTAATTGTTTTAAAACTTTTTTAATGTATTCTCCTTAGAGCTTCTTTTACAGTCAATTGTTGTGGTTTAACCTGCTTAAAGATTTTTTTGTACCTTGAAGCTCTTGTTGGTGTCGACGTTGTTATTTCTTTAACCAGTTTTGACGATTCGATTTTTCCGGAAGCTCTTAAACCAGGCGTCGGCAACACCTATGCCCATGGGCGCTCTCTCACACCTCCATAAGCTCACACATAGAACAAAAAAATAACTTAGTCGCAAAGAAGCGTTCAATGAAGTAGGTTGTCAGATCGCTTTTTTGCCAGATTTTTTACACTCTGCATAATGTTTATTGATACATTTTTTTGGTTATTTTTTTTTAAGTTCTTTTTTTTTTTTTGTGTTGTTGTATTTTGATATTATTTTGTTGTTGTTGTTTTTTTGATATTTGTTTTTGTAGTTGTTCTTTGCTTTTAAATTTTTATTTTATATTCCCATTATAAACATTCAAAATTTTCAAATTGTTATACAAACATTCTTTGTCAGTGCATTGAGAGAGAGAGGCTGCAACTCACTCATACAAGCACAAAATAAGGTTGTATATGTTTGCCGATCCCTGTCTTAAACCCATTTAAATGGAGTATATCTTTTCTCATTACTTTCTCCAAATTAAAGTTCTTAACGTCCTCGATTTTTTGGTGGGGGGACAAACGAGATAGAAGCATCTAACCATTCTTTATTAACACTCAAAAAACGTTCATTATTCCTCCGACTTTTATTATAATGAAATTCGCTAATAAATGTGCTAAATTTTTTTTCAAAATCATTTATATTGGACGGGATAATGCGTTTAATGATTTTCATTTTTAAAATACTGATTTTATCTTTCCATTCATTACATCAGTATTTTTCTTGAAATTATAAAGTTCTCGTCGAGGGATAAAAATTGTGTTGGGGCTTGTTCCTAAAAAGAGTATATATATTTTTTTTAAAGAAACGAAAGTTTCAATCATTTACCCATTTACCAAATACCGAATACTAAATACTTTATTTAATACTTTCCACAACAAACAATAGGGGAATTCATATAACGCATTCTACTGCTTGGTAAACTGTGTATAAATACTCAATGTGTAAATGTATAAATATCCGTAATATATTTTAAAATTGTTTACGAATTTGGAATATTGTTCTTCCGGTTCTTCCCAAATTCCTCAGTAATTTCTTTTAGAAAATATATTATTTAACAAATTTAATATTTATTATTATTATTATTAAGTCTATGGAAATACAAAAAATGCTTACAGACTAATCGCAACTAAAGTTTACGTAATATTGCCTGAATAATATTGTTTATTCAATAAACAATCACAACAAATTACAAATATTTTTTATTTTTATTATTTTGATATTTTTCAAATGTTCAAACAAAAATAATAATAAATTAGCTGTATTTGTGTGACTCTCTATCAATGTTATCAAGAACGATTTTGACAGTTTTTTAACGTATTTCGGCTTTCTACTGTCAAAATTGTTCGAGATATCATTAATAGGAATGCCGCACAAACACAGCTATTGTAGAATAAATTTATCAGGGTGCGAGTAGTTTTTGAAATAAATGATATAACTTTACCAGGCTTAAGGTTCAATTAGACGTGCCATATCGCCATAGCCGTAACCATAACGCCATAGCAGAAAACCAAAATTCAATTGTTTTCTACGGTTACGGTTATGGCGTTATGGCATGTCACCAATAATCGTATATATTGTAGCCCATAAGATTGGTTTGAACAGCTGTTTTATATGGTTATGGTTATGGCACGTCTAATTGAACCTTTACACTATCGTACATTTTATATAAATACTAGTGCATGCATGATTCCAGTAGAAAGCACCCACTACTGGACTGTCGGAAACAAACCGTTTCATCACACTTGGCCCATTAGATATGGTGGCCACAATGTTATTTTCCAAAGACAAATAAACTCTTCTAGTCTTTTTTCTACAATTCTTCTTATTTCATCAGCATTACATCTTCCTGATATATAAACCAACCCCAGGTTATAAAATGAATTATTTCCGTTTATACATACATATGTTCAAATATCTCTTTTGTGATATTCTTGTCCATTCATCTAAGAATATAGTAAATCTCCTATTGTTAGAAATATTGCTCGATATTTCTTTTATCATGATATCTTTTACATGATTGTAGTAATTTAATATAATGTTCTTTACATCGGTTTCATTTTTTTGCAATGCCAGGCTTTTATTATAAAAACTTTCTCGAATAAAAGAAGATCTAGTTATGGCGCGAATTAACTGCGGCTAATTTGGATACCATTTCAGGAAATGTTTGCCCTACCATAAAACCTTTAATGCCTATTCAGCTTACACTTTTTTCTTCGGGTACTTTGCTAATTTTAGCTAAGACGTTATTCTGGTTGTTGTTTACTTCATGTTGCATGACCATCAATTTTTTTTTTTTTTTTTGTGAACCAAATTTAGATGTCGGATAACCAAATTTAGATACCACCGTTAACCATTAGGCTTTTCTTTTCATATTTATTAATGAAAACGTTACTTATAAAATTATTGACCCTTAATATAAAGGAGTATTTTAAATTTAAAGTCGACTTTATTTTTAATCAAACGGTTTTGTTCATTTTGTGTATGAAAACCTTAAAAAGTATTTATATTTTCAAATATTTTGATTGGTTAAAAATAAATTAACCAATCAGAATGCTCCAAAAATAAACCAAGTCAAGGTATACCATAGGTATACTGCCACCCAATATTTTAACTAAAGTCGACTTTACCTAAATTATACATTTGAAAAATTTAGATAGTAAGGGCGATTATTTGTAAGAAACAAAGCTATTTTTTCATATTTCTTTTAAACATTTTACCAAGTTTTTGGGTTTTACTACTTAAATTTTGAATAAGTTATGCGAAAAATCTTTATTAGTTGAAATGCTCCTAATTACTTGGCAAAGATTTTATTTCTGTGTCAAATAAATGTATTCCCTTTTAAAAGATTTTAATAATGAGATTTTTGTTTTGGTATTTAAAATGTTTTTTATGACTAAAATTAAAAAATCCTATTCGAAACAAAAACAATTTAAAAAATTTAATATTTTTAAAATTTCCCGTTTTCCCGGGAAAAATATATTATTTTCCCGGGAATTCCCGGCAAACTTTTCCCGGGATTTCCCGGGAATTCACGCCCGGGAATTCCCGAACCCCAAACCCTAATAAATACCCATAATATCACAGTAATACGAAACAAACAAAAAAACAATTGCAATAGAGATGAGCGTGTGACACAATTTTTTTACAAATTAATCTTTGTCGTATAAATAACAAAAAATCAAATATGGGTGTTACTGTCATTTTAAAGATGTGACTAAAATCTTACTGATTTTCCACTTTTATTAGACGTTCGTTAACATGGGTAAACAAATTCGTGGGTGGCCATAGCTTTTCATAACAACAATTTTGGTACGTGGGAGTGCTTAGGTGAGCATGAGTGACACATTCGTTTTAGTGACTGAAATATAAAATAACCACTTATTTTTTCTGCAAAATGTGAATAAACATTTTTTTTTCGGGCGTGACTAGATTTTTTTACGTGAGAGTGAGTGATCAAATATCACTCACGAACCCATCTCTTAAAAAAAAACAAAATGCAGCAACAATAACACCAAAATATAGAAAGACAACATAAAAACGAAAAAACAACAGTTCTGTTCAATAATTAGGTATATTAAGACAAACAGACCTTTTATACAAAATTAAAAAAAAAAAAATGGAGCAACAAATGCGCAATTTTTTTTTTTTAATATACAACCTGAAATGTTCTACTTTTCGAAAATCTACAAATCAAAACCCAGGACTGCCCAGAAAAATAACCGTGGGCCTTTAAATATGAAAAACAACCCAAAATTGGTCAATTTTTAAAAAAATAATTAAAAATATTTACACATAATTATTTTTAACAAAAAGGTATTAACTATATACTTAAATAGCTGAAGTTGAAGGTTCCATCACCAGATTAACTAAAGATCTACAATAAAATACCATCACAAAATATTAATTTTTGAAAGGCTAAATAGAAAAAATTAAGACTTGAATAGTATCAATTTTCAATTTTTGCCACTGTATGCGAAAACACTAATAATTCTCTAACTTTGAGAGCCCACTGTAGTATAAGTAAATAACATAGACGATTGATTGTGACAACTAGTGATGCAGAATTTTATCTAATTTTACCCGATACCAAAAATTATTTTAAATAATTGATTCTAAAATTTCAATTAATCGCCACTTTGGCATCATTTGAACCCAATGTGCATCGTCCAGTCCCATACGCCTTAAAAGACAAAATCGAACAAGAACTATTGCGTTTAGAAAATAATGGAACAATAGAAATAATTGAATTTTCAGAGTGGGGTACACCCATTGTTCCGGTAGTAAAAAAGAACGGGGACATTCGCTTATGTGCCGATTACAAAGTTACGATTAACAGATGTATTAAGGATGATAGCTACCCGATACCCACAGTTGATGATATATTCGCAAGAATGAGCGGAGGAAAATACTTCATGACACTAGATTTACATCAGGTATATTTACACATGGAAGTTGATGACAACACGTCAATATTACAAGCAATTAGTACACATAAAGGCACTTACAAAGTGAAAAGGTTGATGTTTGGTGTGAAGGCAGCTCCGAAAATATGGCAAAGATTCATGGATTCAATACTACAAGATATTGAGTGGGTGTCATGTTTCTTTGACGATATTAAACTACAAGGAAGCACTTACGAAGAATTAATAACACTTTTCAAACTAGTTCTGCAAAGATTACGATACACGGTTTACATTTAAATAAAAATAAATGTAAATTTTTACTAGATCATATTACGTACTTGGGGCATTACATTGAAAAATTTGGTATTAAGCCGATGTATGATAAAATTCAGAGTATTCAGGAATGCGCTAGGCCAACAAATGTGTCAGAAACTGGAACATTTTTGGGACTAGTAAACTACTATCATAAATTTTTACCAAAATTAGCGAGTCGGTTACAACCACTTTACAAATTGCTACGAAACGATGTAAACTTTTTTTGGTCAACTAAATGTGAGAAAATATTTAAACAAATTAAGAAAGAAATTACAAGTACAAAAGTTTTAATACCGTTTGATGATAAATTACCGTTGATTCTAGCTACCTAATGGGCTAGGAGCCGTAATTTCTCACATTCATGGAAATAACAATGAAAGACCAATAGCGTTCGCATCACGAACGTTGACAAAAGCTGAAAGAAACTATTCACAAATTGATAAAGAAGCTACCGCCATTTTTTGGGGATTAAAGAAGTTCTTCCAATACTGTTATGGCCGGAAGATAACGTTAATCACGGATCACAAGCCGCTTACTAGAATATTTCACCCAAATAACGACTTACCAGCAATGTCAGCTGTAAGATTGCTGCATTATGCAAATTTTTTATCAGGGTTTGATTATGACATTCAATATCGAAATACGAAAGATCATGGTAACGCAGATTTTTTGTCAAGATTTCCAAATAATGAATCAACTGATGAACTTATAGAAGATAAAACACCAAATTTTCAGTTAAACCAAATAGAAACACTTCCAGTTACACAAAAAGAAATTTAGCGGGAAATACTAAAAGATGAAGAATGCAGGCAATATTACAACGCTTTACAGAAGATAAAAAATTACCAAACGGAGAGTCTGAGGAAAAATTTTCACTGGAAAATCATTGTATATTTAATGGAATACCGGTAATGATACCTAAATCTCTCCAAAGAAGAATTTTAAACGAACTTCGCATTGGGCATTCGGGCATAGTCCGAATGAAAGCCTTAGCACGAAGTTATGTATGGTGGAGAGGAATTGACAAGGATATAGAGGCGGTGTCAAGAAGTTGTCATGATTGTTGCAAAAATAGAAATAATGCAGTTAAGGAAACTCCTCATCCTTGGGAGTATCCTACAAACCCTTGGCAAAGAGTCCACATAGATTATGCCGGTCCATTCATGAATACATACATACTTATAGTGGTTGATGTTTATACAAAGTGGGTAGAAGCAATACCAACGCAATCAATCAGCTCAACGTAAAGAATTAAAATACTGCTAGAAATTTTTACAAGATTTGGTCTTCCCCTAACTCAGATTTCTGATAATGGAACAAATTTTACATCGCAAGAGTTCCAAGAATTTACAAAATCAAATGGTATCCATCATAAGTTTTGTGCCCCCTACCACACCCTCTTCAAACGAGCAAGCTGAACGTTATGTTGCAACCGTTAAGGAAGGACTAAGATCTATGTCAAATGACAATGGCGACTTGAGTCTCAAGTTAAGTAGATTTCTATGCAGTACAGAAAAA
Organism: Leucophora obtusa; assembly: GCA_949987735.1. Taxonomy (NCBI): domain Eukaryota; kingdom Metazoa; phylum Arthropoda; class Insecta; order Diptera; family Anthomyiidae; genus Leucophora; species Leucophora obtusa. The sequence continues at coordinate 76,730,489 of OX465297.1, read as the reverse complement.
TGCCTAACACAACAACAGCAGTGTCACCTGCTGAACTAATGTTTTAAAGAACGATTCGTACAAGAATCGATTTAGTCAAGACTGATATAACATCTCGAGTTTTGGACAAAGAAACTGCTAATAACGAACCTAAACAATTTGTAGATGGTGAATTAATTCAAGCTCGATTCTACCAAAACAAATGCTGCAAATGTAAATTTGGAAAAATACTACGAAAAATAGGGAGTCGAATGTACGAGATATTGATAGATAACGAAAAACACATACGTCATGTCGACCTTATGCGGAAAACCGACTGCAGAGCAACCAACGATAGATTAAATCTTGATTCCGAATCTCTAACTGGTATAAAAAATAATAACAATAATACGGTTACAGTCCATGACAAACTTGAACCTTCAACTGAGACTGGACTTACGACTGACTTACAAGAGACAAGAGTAGTACCAAGAGTATCACCAGATCTGTCGACATCAACCACGATTGCCACACCATCTCCACCAAGAGGCCAAACAATCGATTCCCATGATGCACCAACAAGTCCAAGACGATCGAAGAGAACTAGAAGAGCACCCAATCGTCTTGATTTATAAGAAGGAGAAAGTTGTCATATATTTGCATCCAGCGGGCACCATTGCAAAAGTCAAATGTCAGTACTTGCAGTTTAATGTCAGTTACATGTCAATTATAAACTTCCGTTTAATATTGTCTTTCTTTTCGCCCTTGAACTATACAACGTGAATTAAAAATGTGAAAGAGTGTCTCCAAACGAGTCTCCCAACTTAGAACTCCAATTTTGCCGAAATTTTCATCTTATGCAGTTTGTTCGGATTGTGTCTTATAAAAGTAAAAATTATTCAGTTTCTCAATTTTATTTACAATTTGAGGCCTTTAGAGTTCGAGTGATTTTTTCACATAAAAACAAGATTTAGAAATCAGTTCAGTAGTTTTTTTCTTAACTGACGTGATCGTTTTGGCAACATGCTAAAGATGTTACTTAAAAAAATGTTGAAAAATGTGATGCAAAATTGCTGTCCTTCACCAAATTTTTTACAATATTTTAAACATTTTATGTTATAAGGAGTGAGATCATAAAAATGTTAGTTTAGTTTATTTATTTCCATTCCAGTACAACAAGAATTAATCTTATAATTATAGTACAGGAATTTTAAGTGCTAAAATTTTGATTTTAAAAAGTTATAGTCACATTAATAATAGTAATAAAATAATTAATATAAATAATCAAATAAATAATTAAAAATAAAAAAATAATAATTAATTAAAACAAAAACATATTGCAAAAATTAAAGAAATTTTAATTCTAAAAATGAAATTGAATTGAAATTAAAATCGAGCATAGTGTTCAAACAGAAATTTTTTTAAACTCAAAGCGTTGCTGTTTAGCTGTTGAGTTTGAGGGAGCATGTTCCAAAGACTTACGGAATTTATGAAGAATTGCCATTCAGATACGAGGTAGCGATGACTTGGTGGAATTAGCTTATTTCCTCTGTTTGTTCCGATGCCAAAACGGAGTTTCTCATAGAGATAATGGGGCTTTTTTGTGTAAACGATTTTGTGAAAGAATAAGAGCACTCTAATCTTCATAAGACTTTCCAAAGACACCCCAAAAATGCTTTTAGAGTAGAAAGACGTTCCCCTGGCTCTTCTTAACCCGAAAACGTATCTTACTACACTGTTAAATACAACTTTTAACTTCCCCATACTTATGGTGTCACAATGAGAAAAAAGTTCACAACCGTACAAAATGCCAGAAATAAGGTAAGCTTTGGCTAAAAGCAATCTTATTTTCAAAGGGGTATAAGATTGAGTTAACCAAAGTGATCTTAGTTTTATAGATGTCTGTCCAACTATGGCGTTGATATGATTTGACCATGTTAACGTGCTATTTAATATTATACCAAGGTTTCTTGCTGTGGAAACAACTTCAATTTTCTGACTATCTATAATAATGTCTTTATCAAAAACTGGGTTTCTCATTCTTTGACGTATTAGAAGGCACTTTGATTTTTTAGGATTTATACATAGCCCATTAGCAATAGCCCACAGGTGTATTTTTTGTAAATCATAGTTTATTTTATCAATATTATCATTAATCGATAGAACTGGACTGCTCAGGTAAACTTGAATATCGTCTGCGTACATGTGTATCCTGCAGTAGTCAAGGTGTTCAGGTAAATCATTGACATAAACGGAGAAAAGAAGAGGCCCCAAAATTGACCCTTGGGGTACACCTCTTGTAAGATTAAGTGGTCCCGATAATGTGTCATTGACATAGACTGATTGGGTGCGATTTAGAAGATAAGATGACAACAGTTGTGCTGAAGAGGATGAAAAATTAAAAAAACTTTGTAGCTTCATACTAAGTGTTGGGTGGTCAACAGTATCGAAAGCCTTAGAGTGATCGAGAAGAACAAGGAAATTAACATTGCCGTCATCAAGATCGCGTCTCACAGACGTCAGCCAGTGCAGTCACGCAGCTGTGATTAGGTCGAAACCCTGATTGTTTTTCTGACATTAAACCATGTTCATAAACATATGTACTCATTTGAGTGTGCAATATCTTTTCAAAAACCTTAGAAAGATAACATAATATTGCTATTGGCCGGTATTCTGTGCTTGATTTAGGAATTGGAATTATCTTTGCATGCTTCCATCTTAAGGGAAAAGTGCTAGTAGTTATAATATGGTTAAAAATATACGTTATGAAAGGTAAAAGAAGCGGTAACAAAATTTTTATGAATTTAGGATGAAGATTATCATATCCAACTGCATTCGATTTTACCTGTGTAAAACTGTAGATGACATCAAATTGATTTACGCAAGAAAATTCAAAGGTGTTTTCCCTAACAATTTGGTTATTGTATGAGTTCACACTGTCATTATTACGTGAACGATTTTCAATGTGTGCATAATGATTGTCATAGAAATCAGTTCGCACCTGAACCGCGGGTAGGTTAGTGAATTTAATATTGAGTTCATCAGCATCAATTGAGCTGTTATTATTTATATTAGATTTTCCAATGCCAATATCACGGATAGTCTTCCAGGTATGCTTAGTTTCAAGAGCCGAGCTAAATTGTCTTGAGTAGTATTCAGATTTAGCAATTCTAATTTTGCAGTTAACTTCTTTTCTAGCTGTTCGATAATCGTTCTTAAGCTCAGGGGTTTTAAAACGTTTCCATCGAGTGTAGGCTATATCCCTTTGATAAATCATCTGTTTGATGGCAGATGTAAACCAAGGTTTGTTCTTTACTGTGGTAGTTCTGGTTTTTACGGGTACAGATTCTTCATATAGTCGTAATAGGTTGTCTTGTAGGAAACACATTTGGTCATCAACGGATGCCATGTAGTAAATACTGTTCCAATCAACCAGAGAGAAATTAAAATAAAGCAACTCATAATTTATGCCCCCGAAATCACGATAAGTGGAGGTTGTATTTTCATGCTGAATCTGAAAATCATAAGCCAAGAAAATCAAGTCATGTTTTGAAAAACATGAAGCTGATATTTGATCATACAATAGCACATTTGAAATATCACTCACAAAAAAAAGGTCCAGTAGAGTGTTAACAGTGGAGGAAAAATGTGTAGGGTTAGACTGATTAGTAGGCTCAAAACCAAGTGATAACATACTGTCAGTTAAAACTGTTTCAGTCATGATGTTAGAATTAAAATCTCCTGAAATAACCACATCACTATAGCCATCACTTAATGTTTCCAATTTATCAATAAATCTTGAAAGACAAGTGTTCTTGTTAGGTCTGTACACGCAACCAAGTAATAGTTTTCTTTGATTAGAAGTGATTTCAACGAATATATATTCCACCCTATCTAAATTATCAGATTTGCAGCAAAACTTACCCAGTAAAAAAATTTTAGGTTTTTTGAAGCAGGATAAAAGAAATACGCTGATGTAAGCGATTACTATTATATCATATCGAAAAACAGCAAAATAAAATAAAAACTTTAAATGATTTCCGTATAAAAAAAAACAAAAAAAATTAAGAGCTTACTGCTTTCCCTTACAAGGATGCAGGTTGTAAGCACCTTACCCTTATCCCTTACAATGATGCAGGTTGTAATGCAGTAAATTTGATGTCGTTTATTTGAAGCGATCTATACGAAATTTACCGAGTTATTACCGACAGCGTTTGATTTTTTTTATTATGCAATAAAAAGTGATTAGTCATTTAACTATTTCTGAAGAATAAGCACGCGTTGCACAAGGTTTTATTATTTAAGATCAAAAAATAAATGAAGTAATTTTTATATGTGAAAAGATTAATTAGAAAATAAATATCTCAAAAGTTTGTGTAAAATACATTATATTACATATTTTCATTTCTTTTTAATGTTTAAAAATTGTGCATACTACATTTTCTGTTTTTTTTCTTGTTGCTATTGCATTGAGTCTTAAAAAGTGTTTGCATATTTACGTGTAAGGTTTTTGTATTTTTTTATTTTGAGCCTGTGAGAGTATAAATGTGTATAGTACATTCTATTTGCTTTCGCATTAGTTTTTTCGTCTTTTTGTAGTTTTGAATTGTTTGTTGTTGCTTAAAAAAGTTGTTATTTTATACAAAAATAAAAAAATGGTTGGCAAAAGGCAACTAAATAAATTAAAACAAATTGAACGAAATAAAAATATTGCAACTCTTTGTTCGGCAACGATATTCAATTCCATGGAAACAAAAAATACCGAAGGTCAACATATTGATATTCCTTTTAATTTAGGGTCACCAAATACAGACGTATTTGATGAGGAAAAAAAATCTTTAAGGGAAAATATTCGGGAATGGTATATAAAATACCGCCCGACAGTGGCATGCACTTCAGCCCTCTTGCATATATTAAATACTGTGCATTCGGACATTCCATTGAGTGTGGAAACTCTTGTTGGTGAAAAAGAGTTGACCGTACAAAGAAATGTTGCGCCCGGTTCTTATGTACATATAGGGATAGAGAAAAATCTCCTCAAAATTGTTGACATCCTAAAGAGCGAAGGAATTGCAGAAATTATTTTGGATATAGGAATAGATGGCTTACCTCTATTCAAGAGCTCTGCAATCGGCCTGTGGCCAATATTAGGGCGCATTGTTAATATGCAAATGATTAAAGTATTTTTAATAGGAAGTTATGTAGGTCAACAAAAACCACGCGACATTAATTTGTTTTTGGACGATTTTGTAGCAGAAATAAAAGATTTAATTGTGAATGGGTTAAAGTTTGACACTTTTACTATTAAGGTAAAAATTCGAGCGTTTTTGTGTGACGCACCTGCTCGCTCCTTTGTGTGTGCTATTAGAGGCCACAATTCCCTTAACGGTTGCGCAAAGTGCGAACAAAAAGGAAAGAGTGTATTGCGAGTCACCACATTTGCCAAATCTATTGGAAAACTACGTTCTGATAAAGACTTTGGTCAGAGAATTGACAAAAATTTTCATCAAAAACAATTTCTTAATACCAAAATGTCTTTAGAATCTATTGGGGTTAACATGATAACACAGTTTCCTCTGGATGTTATGCACCTAATAGATTTAGGTGTTATGAAAAAAATGCTCCTATTTTTATTAAACTTCAAAACGACGGAGTGTCTTTCGGATAACGCAGAAATGGTGATGTCATCTCTTCTGACCTCACTTTGTCCCTATATTCCAAAAGAGTTTGGTAGGAATCCCAGACCTTTCAAAGAAATTGGTAGATGGAAGGCTGTTGAATTCCGCCAGTTTGTTCTTTATACAGGACTTTTTGTTTTAAAAGAAAGTACAAGTGATGAATTTTTTAAACATTTTTTGTTGTTATCATGCGCATATAGGATTATGAGTTGTCCTCTCTTAATAGAATATTATATAAGCCATGCTCACGAAATGATAACAATATTTGTGCAACAATTTGAAAATATTTATGGTTCAGCAAGTGTAACGTACAATGTACATAATCTTCTTCACCTAAGCAAGACGGTTGAAGAGTTCAGAAATCTTGCCAATATAACCGCATATCCTTTTGAAAATGCCATGAAGGATATAAAAAAGGCCGTAAAGAAACCCATTCAAATTGAACAACAACTTTTTAATAGATTTTCGATAGTACCTTTATATAAACCTATTGAGTTTAAGGGATTCAAAAAAAATTATAAAGGTAAAATAACTTCATTTGCATCTGATGTAGGATTTTTTACCACTAGCAGTCCAGATAATTCTTGTTTACTTGGCACTGATTGTCCTTGTGAAATTATAGAATTCCATGAGGACGGATGCTTTAAAGCCAGATTTTATATAACTCCTAAAAACTTCTTTAACGAGCCAATGCCATCCCAAAATCTTGGAATTTATATAGTAAATTCAGATTCATATTATGAAGAAATATTTATATCAGATCAAATATATGCAAAATTATTAAGTATTCCATATAAAAGTAAACGATTACTAATTTCACTAGCACACACATATTTATAATATTTTTACATGCGCTCAGATAGTTTTAAAGGCACATCTACACGGGATAGAAAACTCGCGAGACTACGAAAATGCAGCTCTGTATAAGTCTACGAAATGTAATCTCTAGACCATTGACAACTCCTGTCATACACAATTTTTTTAATTAGTAACAATTTTTTAAATGTCTTGTAACATTATTGAACATTTCAGTTTGTTAAATGCACATTTTGGTATTTGAAGAAAAAATTATTCTTTCAAATACAAGAATTTTAATAAAAACAAATACTTGAAAACTAGATATGGTACTTTTATGATAAAAATTAGTGACAACAGTATTAGAGATGACAAATTGAACGCAAACTCTACGAGTTTTCTATCCCGTGTAGATGTGCCTTAATACAGAAAGCAGATCGAATTGTTACATTAAACAGTATTGCTTCTTTTAAATTTTTGGAAACGAAGAATTTTTTTTTTATTACTATTTTAGTGTTTTTTAATTGAGTATTTTATTAATTTGATTTAATAACGAACTTTTTTGAGTGTTTTCCTTAAGTTTTTCACATATCTCTATATATAAAAGAATAACGTGACTGACTGACTGATTGACTGACTGACTGACTGACTCAACATCGCCCAGCCCAAACCGCTGAAGCTAGGAAGTTGAAATTTGGTATGTAGGTTCCTCTTTCGGGGTAGACGTCCGCTAAGACGGGATTTTTGGAAATTCCTACCGGAACAGGCAAAAAGGGGGAAAGTGTCCCCCTTGACGGCCTGCCAAAACCCCTTTGGCTAGAAAGCTGAAATTTAAGATATGTGTTCCTTGGAGTAGGGGCTAACTTTTCTGGAAAGTACTTTCTAGAATTTTGGACAGGGACATTGTAAAAATGGGGGTTAAAAAGGGGAAAAAGGCCCCCCTTGACGGCCTGCCCAAACCGCTGGAGGTAGGAAGTTGAAATTTGGTATAAAGGTTCCTCCACTATCGTAGACATCCACCAAGACGGGAGTTTTTGAAATTTTTACAGGGACGGGCAAAAAGGGGAAAAGTCTCCCCCTTGACGGCCTGCTCCAACTGCTGGAGCTATGAAGTTGAAATTTGGTATGTAGGTTCCTCGACCGGTGTAGACGTCCGTTGAGACGGCATTTTTGGAAATTCTTATCGGGAGGGGCAAAAAGGGGACAAAAAAAGTACCTTTTTCCAAAAAAGTACCTTTTCCCAAAAAAAGTACCTTTTCCCAAAAAAAGTACCTTTTTCCAAAAAAAGTACCTTTTTCCAAAAAAAGTACCTTTTTCCAAAAAAAATACCTTTTTCCAAAAAAAAGTACTTTTTTCCAAAATAAGTACCTTTTTCCGAAAAAAGTACCTTTTTCCAAAAAAAAGTACCTTTTTCCAAAAAAAGTACCTTTTTCCAAAAAAAGTACCTTTTTCCAAAAAAAGTACCTTTTTCCAAAAAAAGTACCTTTTTCCAAAAAAAGTACCTTTTTCCAAAAAAAGTACCTTTTTCCAAAAAAAGTACCTTTTTCCAAAAAAAGTACCCTTTTCCAAAAAAAAGTACCTTTTTCCAAAAAATTACCTTTTTCCAAAAAAAGTACCTTTTTCCAAAAAGAGTACCTTTTTCCAAAAAAAGTACCTTTTTCCAAAAAAAGTACCTTTTTCCAAAAAAAGTACCTTTTTTCAAAAAAAGTACCTTTTCCCGAAAAAAGTACCTTTTTCCAAAAAAAGTACCTTTTTCCAAAAAAAGTACATTTTTCCAAAAAAGTACCTTTTTCCAAAAAAAATTCCTTTTTCAAAAAAAGTATCTTTTTCCAAAAAAAGTACCTTTTTCTAAAAAAGTGTTCCTTTTCCCAAAAAACATACATTTTTTCAAAAAAATATACATTTTTTCAAAAAAATACTTTTCCAAAAAAAAGTACCTTTTCCCAAAAAAAAGTACCTTTTTCTAAAAAAATGTTCCTTTTCCCAAAAAACATACATTTTTTCAAAAAAATACATTTTTCAAAAAAAGTACCTTTTCCAAAAAAAAGTACCTTTTCCCAAAAAAAAAGTACCTTTTTCTAAAAAAATTTTCCTTTTCCAAAAGAAGTACCTTTTCCAAAAAAGTAACTTTTTCCAAAAAACATACATTTTTCCAAAAAAACACCTTTTTAAAAAAAATACCTTTTCCAAAAAAAGTACAAATAAAGTACTTTTTAAAAACAAAGTATACTTTTTTGAATTTTTGGACAGGGTCGTTATAAAATGGGGGCTCAAAAAGGGAAAGTTGCGCCTTAACGACCTGTCCAAATTGCTGGAACTAGGAAGCTGAAATTCGGTACTTAGGTTCCTCTTCCAGCCTAATTCCAACCGGGAGGGACAAAAAAAGAAAAAGTGTCCCCCTTGACAGCCTGCTCAAACTGCTGGAACTAGGAAGCTGAAATTCCCTGTCGATGGATTTTCGGAAATTCCTACCGAGAGGGGCACAAATAGTAAAAGTTGGTTAGAAACCTGAAATGTAAAACATATGTTACTTGGAGTATGGGCTCACTTACCGGGAAGGTGCTTTTTGAATAGGGACATTGCAAAAATGGGGATTAATGAAGCGAAAAGTGCCGCTTAAAGGCCTGCCCAAACCGCTGGAGGTAGGAAGTTGCTGGATATAGAGACCTAAAATTATGTATGTAGTAGGTTCCTCCTCCAACGCAGACGTCCTCTACGACGGAATTTTTGGAAGTTCCTACCGGGAGGGGTAAAAACGGAATAATTCTCCCCCTTGATGGCCTAACCGAACCCTACGGCTAGAAACCCGTAATCTATAATATGTTTTCCTTGGAGTATGGGCTAACTTATCGACAAGGCATTTTTAGAACTTTGGACAGGAACGTGGTAAAAATGGTAGCTCAGAAGGGGAAAATTGCCCCCCCCCCCCCTGAACATCTGCGTCTTTAGCTAGAAACCTAAAATTTAAAGAACGAGTGTATATGGAATACTAAAATTAAGAAACTAAATAGGAAACGAGTGGAATTGAAACACTAAAAGGTGCTTTTTGGACAGGGACATTGCAAAAATGGGGATTAATGAAGCGAAAAGTGCCGCTTAAAGGCCTGCCCAAACCGCTGGAGGTAGGAAGTTGAAATTTGGTATTAAAGTTCCTCCTCTATTGTAGACATCCGCTAAGATGAGATTTTTGGAAATTTCTACAGGTAGGGTCAAAAACAGGAAAAGTCTCCCCCTTAACGGCCTGGCCAAACTGCTGGAACAAGGGAGCTTAAATTCGGTATTTGGGTTCCTTCTCCAACGTTGACGTCCCCTAAGATGGTATTTTTGGAAATTCATACCGGGAGGGGTAAAAAGGGAAAAAACTCCGCCCATGACGGCCTGGCCAAACTGCTGGATATGGAGACCTAAAATTATGTATGTAGTAGGTTCCTCCTCCAACGCAGACGTCCTCTAAGACGGAATTTTTGGAAATTCCTACCGGGAGGGGTAAAAACGGAATAATTCTCCCCCTTGATGGCCTAACCGAACCCTTCGGCTAGAAACCTGTAATATATAATATGTTTTCCTTGGAGTATGGGCTAACTTATCGACAAGGCATTTCTAGGACTTTGGACAGGAACGTGGTAAAAATGGTGGTTCAAAAGGGGAAAATTGCCCCCCCCCTTAACGTCTGCGTCTTTAGCTAGAAACCTAAAACTTAAAGAACAAGTGTATATGAAACACTAAAATTAAGAAACTAAATAGGAAACGAGTGGAATTGAAACACTACACAAGTGGAATGAAATGGATATAAACGTTGAACGAGTGAAATTGAAATTATAGACAATGCAAATGGATTGGAAGAGGGAATTACCTGTTCAAACACTATCCACGGAATATAAAACTTATGTAGCATAGAAACATACTCTCCAAAAAGTTAAACAAATTTTCTAAGAGAGAAAAAACCTTAGAAAAGGAATGGAACTTATATATTCCGATATTTAAACTTCATGTAACGAAGCACCGGTGGAAGAAACCGACGCAGTAAATTTTCCAACTGAATTTGTGAATTTACTTGAATTGCCAGGTCTACCTTTACATAAACTGGAATTAAAAAAAAACTTTAAGACACGCTAAGACAACGCAGCGGGCTTTGCCCGCTATTTTTAATATTATAAAATGCTTTCCAACCCTGCTGCGCCCCCCCCCCCCTAAACTTTAAGGCACGCTAACAACGTAGCGGGCTGCGCCGGCTAGTCTAACATAAATTAAAAGCTATTTAAGAAATATGCCTCGTTCTAAAATTAATGAAAATCTTCAAAATTTAATTGAAGAACTAATAGAAGAAATAAAAGTTTTAAAAGGTAAATAAAAACTGAGAATTAAGAATATATAGAAACTATAATTATCGATTTTACTTACTTACAGAAACAGTTATTACCCAAAGCAACATAATGGAAATTTCCGAATTAAAAGAATATTGAAGTTTAATTTCAAAAGAAAATATTAATGATTTAAAAGGTAACACATTTTTTGTTTTCATTTTGTTTTGTCGTTTTCCATTTCATTATAATTCATTTTTTTTTTTACTTAATTTTTGTTTATTTAATTTTTTTCTCTTACTATTATTTATTTATTATTTTTTTTGTAGCAACTATTGTAAATCAAAATAAAATAATAGTTGGATTGGTCGCCGAATTAAAAGTAATGCTAAAATCTGTTGTAATACCAGGACAAGCTTCTACAAAATACTCTGATCTATTTCCTGTTCGATCGGAAGGCGAATTAAAAGAGATTGAAGATGATATAAATGATGAAACAAAGTACGCAATGGTGAGTAAATAGAAAATCATAAATGTTTGCGTATTGTTTAAGAAATAATGTATTTTTCTAATTATATTTTTCTAAAAATAGGTGGCAACAATAAAAACTATTTTAAATCCTGGGGGTTTGAACAAAAATCTTACTCAAATATTAGGTAAAGAAATTATCTTTGATTTTAATGTGACTGGAAGACAACAAAAAAAGCGGCTATTAGACTATCCAAAGTTCGTAGATATTATATATAGTAAGTGTTTTTCTGTGCATATCTATTAGATTTTTAACATCAGGCTTTTTTAGCACTGGTTATATTTTTAGATTTAGAAGTCATATTGTCTCTAACTAACCAAAGTTTAGTGCTTAACCATAGTAATGACTATCAAATTTATATGGAAATATCTATGGTTAACGTTTAACTCTGGTTATTTTTTTGATAAGTTACCGGCCCTATATCTACTAACAGTAAACTTTGTTATTTATAGGAGCACTTATATTCGACGGCTTGTCAAAGAAAATGTTTCTACAGGACTTAAAAAATGCATTTAGATTGACCAAAAACCGATTTTATAAAAGCAAGTGCATTAATAAACACAGTAATATCAATAAACAATTTTTAAATTCCGATGGGGATGAATCAGACGGGGAAAATGTGGACCCATTTAAAACTTAAAATAACGAACAAAGCTTTTTATTTCTTTGTTTTTTTTTTTGTATTTTTAAAGCTCTAAAAATTGAATTTTGAATAAATATTTTTGTTTTGTTATTATTTATATTTTTGTTATACTTTAATTTTTGTTTTTGTATGAAAACAAGTTGAATTTAAAGACTTTTTGTTAGACTAAGAATAAATAAATTTAAAAAAGTACAAATTAAAAAAATGTGGTCATAATTTAGTGCCTTATAAGAGACATGAATGTTGTGCTTAATGTAAGCAATGAGGTAAATGCTTCTAATCTGCTATGAACATATAAAAAAAGAGCCATGAAAGTTGTGACTCATATTAGCAATGAATAAATAAATGAACATAATGCATTACATATGCAACTACAAACAGACATATAAAATGCGCTTACAGAAAGCCATGAAATCACATTCTTTTATATGCGCTAAAAACCGCGCTTATTTTTACCAAAACTACTGCTTCCAAGTGGGAATTCGCCATATAAAAATCATGGCATATGTAAGCAGGTTGGTAAGGGATTATTTTAATGTATTCCATTACAAACCTGCTTACAGGTAAGCACCATTTTTTACTGGGTTACTTATCAAATGATTGCGAACAAAAATGGCCACTCCACCACCTTTACGGGCTCTGTTATTTTCATCTCTTAAAGTTCTATCAGCTCTAAAAGCTCTGTAACCACCTAAGTTGATTAAATTATCGGTAGTTGATTCAGTTAGCCAGGTCTCAGAGACGCAAACTATATCAATATTAAAATTTTCGAAAATTATCCTGAACTCGTCGATTTTATTATTCAGGCTTTGTGCGTTTATATGACAAATAGTTAGACCCTTTTTTTGTTTAGCTAGAATTCTCACCATATTCATCGTAACGTCATTAGATCTCCCTCTAATTGTAGTAATATTATCCATAATCAAATGGCTTTAAAAAAAATACAACCCTAACAACAACGCAAGGAAAAGGTTTTTTACATAAGTTATAAAAAAAGAAAGTTAAGCAAAATACTAATAAAATAGTGTCTAATATGCATGTACTCGATTCTAAAAAATCATGAAAAATTTAAAATAAAATTTTAAAAAATATTACAAATATAATATAATAATAAATTTTAATCATTGTGATGTTAGATGGAAGAATGTTGAACTTCTTCAGTAGCAGGAAATAACAGCTTCAAATTGGCCTGCTCATCAATGCGGATTACCTGGCTATCGGCAAATTTTTTCACGTATACTAATCCACGCAAAGAAAAGGCACTGTGAAAAAGTCTATTATGTTTCATACGCACCGCTTCTCGCAAAATTAAATAATTGTTTACTGTAAGAGCTTCATTTACGAAAAATTTATGATTAGAATTAAATCCGACATGATTTAAACAAAAATAAAAGTCTTTATGTGTTTTTTTAAAACTTGCAAGGGATTTTAAAAAGAAATTTTTGTCATAAGGCGACCACATTTTAACGATGATCGCGGCATCCCTTGAATCCGTTTTGTTTCTATTGTTTTGATTTTGTAATCGATATATAGATTTAATAGCCGGTACTGAAACATCGATAATGGAGCATATTTTACTAAAAATATCGATTAAATCTTCTTTTTCCTCAAATGGGATCCCATTTATACGCAAATCGCACGCCACTGTCTTATTTTCGTGTCGCTTTAATTGTGTTTGCAGAGATTTAATTTCATTTTTCATGTTTGAAACATCCAACGAGGAAGTTTCTAATTTAGTATGTCTTTCAGTAACGTTATTAAGGTTATTGATAATTTCATTTTTTTGTGCTAAATTTTCGTTCATAACTGTCTCCAGTTTAGCAACTCTCTCCCCGACCGATTCTAAGAGTGTATCAACGTTGGCTTTCATTAAGTTGAAACTCTTATCAAATTCACTTAAGAGTTCTTCATTGTATTGGTTGAATTTATTTATTATCATAGTCTCTAGCATGTTAGTGAGTTTATCGAATATTTTATCCATAATAGTAATGAATTTAAGGGGCGATTCAGTATTAGTTAGGCGCGGAGTTTTACACGCGTTACCAAGCAAAGAGTTTTGTAAAACTTCTCTTAAACGTTTTTGCGCGGGGGCCGGGGTGTTATTATTTTCGTGGGTATTATTATGTTTTGTTGTTACTTCTATAGCATCGGTTTCTTGTGTTGTCTCAAATTCTTCAGTTGAGTTCATATTTGATTTTTTTGTACTTTTTTTGGTATATTTTTTGTTGTTTCTATTTTTTCTTAGGCTAACCATTGCACGATCAGTTATTTTAAGAGTTTTTTATAATATTTATATTTTGTGTTTGTTTAGATTTTTTCAATTTATTACACAGCTCTTTTTTTCTATATGAGTGTTATCAACTGTTTAACACACATAAAGTTAAATAAAAAACAAACCACTGAATTTTAAGCCTTCTAACCGATTTTTTATTAAATGGAATTTAATACAAAATCAAACAAAAAAACCGCATGGAATTCTAACAACTACGAACAAAGTTATCCACTTTTTCCGGAAACCCTCGCATTAAGGTTTTATGGTAGTTTCTGTCACCTTTTAGCGCAGGTGGTCCATCTACGATTGAAATCTTGCATGTTCTGGGAGACCTTTTTTGTGCCCTATAATTCTCTTTTAACAAGAGCCCAATATCTCTCCACCGGCCTGAGCTCCGGGCAGTTTGGTGGATTTGGCTCTCTTGGTACAAAAACCACATCAGTATCATTATACCACTCCAGCGCTTTCTTGCTGTAGTGACAAGATGCTAAATTGGGCCAAAAGTAAGTAGATACATTGTGCTGACTTAAAAATGGAAGAAGTCTCTTCTGCAAACACTCCTTGATATAAATTTCGCTGTTTATAGAGCCAGATGTCACAAATGACTGGGTTCTTTTGCCGCAGCTACATATGGCTTGCCATACTAGGAATTTTTTAGCGAATTTCGTTTGCTTTTTCGACCTAAATTTTTCCGCAATATTTCCTCGAACATCGGAAACATAAAATTACACAACAGTTGTATTTTTGTATAAAATTTTATTTCAATGTTCGAGCTCTGGTTTTGTCCTCCAAATTTTTAAAAGCGTTTCTATCGGGAACTTTTTGAACTTTGTAGGACTTTAGTCCTGCCTTACGTTTCACTTTACGTACAAAAAAGTCCGAGCATTGGGCTAACCGAGATGTTTTTCTGCCAGATGTGTTAGGAGCTCTCTTAAGGATGCTTTTAACTTTATATGCCTTACCAATGTTACGATAACCAGTCGTTGTTCCTGTTCCCGGCTTCCTTTCAATTGTTAGGTGTTCCAGATACCTTTTTACCACTTTTGAAACTGTTTGGCGGCATACATTAGTTTCTTTGGCAATTTTTTGTATGTCCATGTTTGGTTTTGTTGAAAATATTTAATTATTTTTGAAAGCACTTTTCTTTCATCGTCCATTCTGTAAAAAATTGCTAATTAAAACTCATGGTGTAAATTAATTTATTAACTGACATATTTTTAAAATGTAAACTGCCGAAAAAAAATATGAGAAGCTTTAAACCAAAGTTATAGGCAAAAATGTGTGTTAAAATTTTTATGATCTCACTCCTTATGATAGTTATTAAACTTCGAAAAGTGTACGATAATCGTCTATCGTATTATAGAATCTGGGCACAGATTTTAAGTAAAACCCTGTTAAGTTTACTTATAAAAAATATGTACGAAATTTTCAAATACCATTCCTGAAGTCAACACTAAACTGGTTTTCGGGTCATTTTGGGCTTTTTGAGCTAGTTTTTAGTTATTTTTATAAAATTTAGAACAGCATATTTAAAAAAAACTATTCCATTAATCTATTTAAAGAAAACATAAATTTAATCGTCTCTTTAATTAATTTTTGCAAATACAGATGTGATGTACCTATTTTAGTCGAATGGTTCATTTTGACCCCTTAGTGATTTAAGCTTCCCTAGTGATTTTTTTGGAATACTTTCCTCTATTTCATAATGGTAATATCGCTATTATAAATTATTTTCACCAACGATTAGAGAAAGGAACTGGCAATCAAAATATCCAATAAAAATTTCTGACTTTTTGGATATAACATCCCCTAAGTGTTTGTGAATAAATCCAAAAGGGTTGTACAGCCTTTCAGTCAGTCACTGAACAGTTCGTTTTGCTTGTCATTGACACTCTATTATGCATACTCGTATCAGCACAATATTTTTGAACTACTCGTAGTTTAGTATTATGTCATCATTTCTATGGCCACAAAGTTAATTATTATGTAAACTTTGTAACAGTCAGGGGATAGGGTTTTACAGTACCGATCGCCAATTTTTCATACACATCTAATTATAATGCACCAGTTCTGTGTTATATCACTCCTTCAACTGTAACGGTACTAGTTACTTTTGTCAATTTGATCTTATGATACTTTTTCTCCAGTTATATGATATATCCAAAATGAACCAGTTAATATTTGGCCTCCATTTCAATAGTCACGAGGTGAATATTTTGCTGCAATTACCACTTTTCGATACACCGAAATTTTGGTTTACATCAGTTTTGTCACCTGTCTCCTATGCACATGTCACAGATTTGTCACTTTGGATCAATCGACCCTTCATTTCCCGCAGGGTAGTGATACAAAAAAAATTATTAGTTGATCTTTCACTCTATCTTTTATTATGATTTACTGAAAGTGAATTTATAAAATGGATTTCACTTTGATTTTTATTATTGTATGTCGTAAGGAAATTGAAAATTATAGAAATTAATTCACACTTATGCATACTGAAAAATAACACGTCTGCTCGCAACGACTGAAAGTAACACTTAATTACTTATATTACTCGTAGTTTGGAAAAAAAGTTGAAATTACCCAGTCAGAAAAATACAAACCGGAAAGGACTGGCAAGGCATTTAATCATTTGGTACAAGTGTTGTCGAAATATGCTTTCCCAATTCCAAAATGTAAACATCATTTAAAAAAGGACCGACCGGCTGTTCAAAAAACGTCAGAATAGCACTAGGAAAACAAAATATCCAACGTGGTCTAGAAGTAGATTTTCCAAAATAAAAAAATTTAATATATAATTTTATTTTTTGGTAGTGCCGAAATTTCTATCCTGGAAGTCAGATTGGCAGACGAGAGCTCTAGCCACCATGCACAGTAAAAACTGGTTAACCGTTGTTTGCGCTAACATACTACTACTGGCACAAAGTTAGTTGGAAAGAACTTGCCAACCACTGGTATAGCGTTCTAAGCCAATTACTTGGTAATCATTTTTTATAAACCACGGAAATTGTTTTGTCCAAAGTCCAATACATACCTTCCCGTGTCATCGGTTGGTTGATTCATGATGCGCGTTTTAACAACATCAGCTGGAGTACCCATAATAGCCGCTACAAAACCAGCACATATTGAAGCTAAAACATGAACTGTATGGCAATCGGGCATATGTAATTTATTCATAATCATATGCTTAATTGTGTCATATGTTGTTAAATCGCCTAAATTAACTAAAGCTGCTCGTTGAACATTGGGTATGCTTCCTTTCCACAGGCCTTTCACGCCGCCTCTCCTAATGATTTCCTTAAAAGCATGAGCAGCACCATGAACTCTGGGAGCTTCGCCCATTAAACGTCTCTTGCCTTCCATTTGTATTTGTACTTTAACTAAGTCAGCTGGTGAGGCTAACCACTGCGCTAAACCGCCCGAACTAACACCACATAAAGCAGATTTATAAAGAGGTAGTGCAACATCTTTACTGCCCTCATTTTTAGCCATTTCTTTGCGCAGGTAATCATAAGTACATATTCTTACACCACTAAAATGCAAATAAAAAATAAATAAAAATAAAATTAAAAATAATTTTACAAGATATTAAATTTCCTTTTTACTTACCTATAAACTATATGTCTATATAAAGCGGGTGTTACACCTTGCCATAATTGAAGTGCTCCCTCTTCTCGAACAATTCCTAAAGCTGTCGCCATCATACCACGATACTGTAACTGAAAAAAAAATATTCATCAAATTTGAAGATTTAAATTATTTTCCATTTATATTATATTCCATTTATTTACATTTGTTTACAATTTGTTAAAAGACCATATATGCTACAGATAATGAGATATTACAGATATGTTCCCAGCAAAAAAAAGTGGTATTCATTCTTTGGTAACTTCTTTCATTGCTTCCTTAGTTTCAGTTAGTATGCTTTAAGTGCTTTTTGGAAGTTATTCAAAGGAACTTCCGAAAGTATTCATGCGTTCATGTTCCAAATGTATTGATTTGAATATAAACCTATGATAATCTTAAAAAATCACCCTTTTCATTGCTTCTGAAGCACAAGTTTTCATATTTCTATAGTTTTTGAAACCATAGTACAAAATATTTTCTAATCATTCAAAATCAAAATTTTTTATAGAAAACTGTTTTAATGAACTTTTATTTTTTATAAAATCTTTTTTTATACTTTTGTGTAAACTTTTATGTGAGATCCACTTATACAGTTTTACAATTTTTTCAGTTTGACAAGTTTCTTTGAAATTTAATTTTGTTTCAAATAATTCTCAAAACCTTTTGACAATTTGTATTTAGTTTACATCTTTTGCAACTGTAATTTAGAAAAAACCATTTAAAATGCATTTTTTTTTTTGATAAATTAAAAAAATTAGAATGATATTCAGAATTTGCATTAGAAATTTCGAAAACCTCATGTGAAGTTCAGAAAAACAGCACTTGTGATTCGGAAAATATCAATTGATTTTCAGAATACATCAATTGTAATTCAGAAATCATCAGTTAAAATTCAGAGAATATGAATTAAAATTCAAAAAATATAAAATCTACTACAATTCATAATTTCTAAATTTGAACTGATATTTTATGAATTGCA
Organism: Leucophora obtusa; assembly: GCA_949987735.1. Classification (NCBI taxonomy): domain Eukaryota; kingdom Metazoa; phylum Arthropoda; class Insecta; order Diptera; family Anthomyiidae; genus Leucophora; species Leucophora obtusa. The sequence continues at coordinate 76,711,707 of OX465297.1, read as the reverse complement.
ATTAATGAATACGAATTTGAATCGATATTTTCTGAATTCTAATTGAAGGACATTGATGTTTTTGGAAAATCGATTTATATTTTCTAAATTACAGTTAGTATTTTATGAATTTCAGGTGACATTTTCTGATCATCAACTGATAAGGCGTTGGCGTATTTAGTAAAAACGCCTCCCTAAAAATCCAATTTTTGAAAATCAAAATACAATTTTAGTAAAATATAAGTTTTACGTTGAATATCATAATATCAATTATTTTTAATTAAAATAATTTTTATTAAATCTGTGAGGGGGCAAAAATCGGTATCTTACTACAATATATGCATATTTTTCACGCATACTAGAGAATATGTAAACATAGCATCTTGATTGCTTCTTAAGAATAAAAAGCATGAGTAATGGTAATTAGCTATATTTGAATGCTTCCGTCCTATGACACGCCAACGTTAAATTCATCGATGAAACCATTAGAAAAGAAGTGATGCCTTTGCCATAGTAGTGATGCTTTTATTGCTTCTTTGGCAGAACTATTTTTGCTGGGTTGTCATATATAATTAGACTGTACGAGAAATTTCAACTTTTGGCCTCACCCATGATCAAACTGAATAGATTCTGAAATTATAACTTACAAAAAATACACGTATCTCCCAGTTTGCCTAGATCAGCTCATTTAGGTTTTCTACGAGCAATTCAATTTTTAATGTGAATCCAGTAATCTATCACTTGGGAAAGATACGATTACTCAAACACCAGTTGCTAAAATACTTTGTATTATTATCAGATGTAATGTGTAAAAAATGAGCAAAATCGGTCCACGGGTTCAAACATTATGACGATATTTCTTAAATTTTGGTACAATTTCATATACACTTTTTTTTACATGTTGAACTAAAACTCAGGGGATGCCCCCTACTAACGTAGTGCATTGTGTTGGAATTAGGAAAATAGGTTAACTGACATATTTTTAAAATGTAAATTGCCGAAAAAAAAATATGAGAAGCTTTAAACCAAAGTTATAGGCAAAAATGTGTGTTAACATTTTTATGATCTCACTCATAATTTTTCATAATTTTGTCCTCCCAAATCATATATAAAAATTCATCGTAATCTACCGAAACTCCCAAACCTTGTTATCAGTGAATCTCTAAAAATAGATCTTTCACTACCACTTCGACGAATTTCCCAGATAGGAATAGTCCTAACTTCATGTGGAGCGACGGCAACAAAATATCATCTAAATAGATCCTTTGTCAAAGGTTCATTACGTAATTTTAATTGTTTCTCGAGCTCGGGAGTTCTTGCTTTTCAATCTTTACATTGATATTGATTCCCTGTGTAACGCGAATCCCAATTACAAAGGAAGCAGAAGTATTTTGGAAAACCGCCCTTTAATATAATGCCTTGTATTATGTTGACAACCTTTAGATCACAACAAATCTTCCATTTGTGTACATGTATTTGATTTTCTCCAAAATTTCAAAAAAAGTCAATAAAGTCAGCAAAAAATGTTTCTGTGTCAGCAAATTTTTAGTCAGGAGCGTGCATGCAAAAAAGTAGGTAATTTCAGCAAAAGGTTTGCTGTAAATCAGCTAGCTGATTTTACCAAAAAATAGTAATCTCAGCAAAAGTTCTGCTAACAATTATTCGATTGCAAATGAAAAAAAACCTTGCTAAAATCACCTAAGTTTTTGCTGAATATTAGTGGACTAAAAAAACTCAAAAAACTTGCAGCGAAATTTTACTTTAGTTAATTTATTTGCTGAAAATTTAAATATAGAAATTGTGTAGTTGTTTTTTTTTTTAATTATCAATTCCGTTGTCTGTACTACATCCAGAAAGGCTGCGACATCTACATCTTGTCTATCTGGTTGTCGCCCACGCTACAAATGCGTTATCAGCCCAATTTTTGTAGCAAAATAAATTAGTAAAACATTAGTTCAAAATTATTTTAGTGCTAAAAAAATATAACTAAAACTTTAGCTGAAAACGGAATTTCAGCAAAAAAATTGCTGAAAACTAGTACACTTAATATACAAGACGTTTTACTAATTTTTCTACTAACTTATTTTTTTAGTGTATAACACCAGAGGAAAGAAATTGCAGTGTCATTGATAAACTTGAAGATGACGAAAATTCTAGTGAGATCAGCGAGGATACTGAAGAAGGAGAAACACCTGATCTTCGATAGAAAACTACCAAACTGGATAAAATCTGAAGATTTTGTGTTAAAGGCAAACTGGTATCAAAGACAATCATACATTGAAGCTATGAAGTCACCACAACGTAAAAAATGGAAAAACCCAATGATCGATGAATTAAAATCCTTAAAAGAAAATGAAACTTGGGAACTTGTACAGTGACCTACTAATAAAAACAAATTACAAAACCATTGGGTATTTCAAATGAAGCCGCTAGCCAATAAGGAAACTCGATTTAAAGCCAGATTGGCGGACAAGGGCCGTATACAAAAATATGGAATCGATTATAACGAAACCTTCAGTACAATTGCTCGTAATGATTCCATACGTATTCTTTTAGCCATATCTGCAAATAAAAGAATGAAAATGAGGCAATTTGATATCAAAACAGCGTTTTTGTATGGTACACTTTAGGAGGAAGTATATTTGGAGCAGCCTGAGGGATTTAAAAATGACACCGATCGAATAAGCAGATTAAAAAGAGCCTTTATGGCTTAAAACAAGCTCCACGCACTTAGAATAGGCGCTTTATTGATTTTATGATGAAAGCCTGTTTCAAAATTAGTACAGCAGATCCTTGTGTGTTTTATAGAATAAATGAATAAAGTGTTTTATATGCAGCATTTTATGGTGATAGGCAGCGATGAAAATGAAATCTAAAGTTTTCTACAGTTACTGGAAAGCAAATTTAAAATCACTATTGGATCTCTACAGAACTTTTTGGGTATGCAGATCAAGCATCACAGTAATTTTATGACCATATTTGGGTCATAAAATATTTTCATTTGTGTGTGTTTTGTGTGAGTGAGTAATTATCTTCACATTAGGAGACAATATAACGATAAATTTATGTACATGCACTTAGGGTACATAACAATCCTAAATGAATATTTGGCCACACACGCACACAAATATTATAAGGTCGTATCTAAGCATGCGTACCTACTTATTTATTTTAGTTTTAAGATATTTTGTAAATTAGTTTTTTGAACTAAATATAAATAGTTAGTGTTCAACTTGAATCCGAACTGCAAAGAGCAGTCTTCTTTTAATTCGGCCGAGTGACTTTGAGAAAATAAAGTTCTTTTTACTATTTTCTACAGTAATAAACGCTAATAAAAGTGCGTGCACGCTGAATTGCTCTTTTTTACGTTTGCTACCTGTAACGGATGATTTTTTTACATAAAATTCCTTAATGTTTTTTATGATTCTTGGGAATAAGAAAAAAATTTGCAGAACACACAAACTGTACCCACATAAAGGGTTATCCCAAATTATAGTATCAGTATTCATAAGAGCTTCTTGAGCTATTTTATTTTATTGAAGAAGTGTTTGCGATAACGGAAACATCATTTTATCCCTATAAAAGAGTCATTCATCTTACAAGTTAAAAACAATTTACAAGTGTTAATAAAAATGAGCAAGAAAGCCACAACATTCTTATGTAAAAACAATGCGGATTCATTTTGTTATGTGTGCGGCCGATATATCACCGAGAAAAAACGGAACTGCTTCTTAACTTCATTGCAAAAGTCATATGAAGATTGCTATAATATACAGTAGAGGCCAGTATGAATGTTTTGCAAGACATTCACAAAACATTTTCTTATACAACACCAAAATATTTTTTTTTGTTTCTGTTTTATTTATTTTTTTTTTTTTTGTAATGATCTGAATTTTAACATCTTGTAAATAACTACAAATAAGTAAAATGGTAAATTTTTGTTATATTTAGTATAAAAAATCGTCAAATCTCTCATCAGCGCATGCAAGAGAATGTCTTGTAAGACATTCATTCAGCCCTCTAATATACAGTGCACAAAGAAAAAAGTTTGACATATTATATATTAAAATGAAACGAGCTGTAATCAATATAAAAGACAAAAAACGAAAAAAGGTATTGAAAACCATAAAATTACTGTTAATTTTACCCAGAGGTATGGCATCACAAAAAAAAATAAGTTATAAAAACATCGTTTTCACTAGATGGCACTTTATTAAAAAAACTGACAATTTTCTTTTTTATTTAAATTTAAGTAAAAACAAACACAAAGCAAAGAAACAAACGGGTATCTCAAATTTTATTATTTGAATGTATTCCGCGTTATTTATTTCCTTATTTTGAACAGTTTTCTGCAGTTTTTGAGATTTTAAATATAGGCTCAACTGATACTAATTTTAGCGCCCTCTACCGGTGAGTAGTGTAAGTTTTGATTTTCTATCTCTATAATTAATAGTCTCTGATTTTACGTACAATGTGCTTATGTTGCTTTAAAAAGAAATTCAAATAACATGGTTATTTGAATTTCACTTTTAAAATTCAAAGTTTACAACTTTTTTCTTTGTACACTGTATATCCGTACGATTTGAACCATCATTGGACATCGAGTACTATATGCATTTCATGTCGATTGAGTTTATCTATGAGGTCTTCTAATGTAAAGTAAGTATAGGTTAATACATTTGGAATATTTTATACTTAAAGTATTTCTTAATTAAATTTTGAATTCTTCATATTCGTTATTTCAATTTTTTTTAATTTTACAGATGACACTTGCAAATTTCGAAGCCTATGCTCTGGAGAGAAACAGCGAGCCAAGAATCCGATTGTTATTTTTGTTTAAGTACAAAAACCGGCTTCGGAAAACATATGCGATGGTCTTACCCCACGAGGTATGCTGATGGGTTTACACTTGCAGCTCTACATTCACCAGAAATTAAATATGCTCAAGGTCGGGGTCCAAGCTGTGTTACCAATCAGATAGTTCACATCCAGCACTACCATCTACATCTGAAAATGACGAGTTCATCCCACACAAAAATTTCTCGCCGAGACCATGGAATCAAGACCAACTTAATGATGTAATTAGAGACCTTGGATTGTCGAAAAGATCTTCGGAATTACTTGCGTCCCTGATGAAAGAAACAGATCTCATAACTAAAGAAACTAAAGTTCCGTATTGCCGTACTCGAGAAGAAGGCTTACTTCATTATTTTGTTGAAGAGGATGATTTTGTGTACTGCAAAGATATTTCTGGTTTGATGACTGCCATGGGCTTACAGAGATACGATTCAAACGAATGGCGTTTATTTATCGACTCATCAAAACGCAGCTTGAAGTGTGTCCTTTTGCATAATGGAAATAAATTTCACTCTTTGCCGATCGCACATTCAACCAAAGTAAAAGAAGAATACTAATTACGTTGTGCACGTTGAAGAGATGTTAACTCACTTCCAGAATCTTGGATGCAACATGAGCATCAAAGTACACTACCTGCACAATCTAGGAGACTTGAGTGAGGAACAGGGCGAACGATTCGACCAAGATATCCGGACAATGGAGGAACGATACCAGGGTCGCTAGGATGCACACATGATGGCTGATTTTTGCTGGAGTATTCAGAGTAATACTTTGTTATTCAACAATACAAAATCGAATAAAAGAAAATTCCAGAGTTTGTAGTTTATAATAATTATTTATTTTCTTATTTTATTTCTTAAGGCACATCTACACGGGATAGAAATCTTGTAGAGTTTGCGCTAAATTTGTCATCTCTAATAAAGTTGGCACTAATTTTTATCGTAAAAGTATCATCTCTAATTGTCAAGTATTTGTTTTTATTAGAATTGTTACATTTTAAAGAATATTTTTTTCGCCAAATACCAAAAGGTGCGTTTAATAAACTGAAATGTTCAATAAAGTTACAAGACATCTTAAAAATTGTTACTAATTAAAGAAATTGTGAATGACAGCAATTTTCAAAGGCCTATAGATTACATTTGGTAGACTTATACGGAGCTGCATTTTCATAAAGTCTAGCGAGTTTTCTATCCCGTGTAGATGTGCCTTTATAATAAATTTAAATAATAAAATATAAATTTTCTACTGTTTGCCAAAAAATACAGAAATGTTACTATGTAATGAATTTTCGATATGAAAATTTTTACATAGCATGTTTTCAAAATTCAATAAATCGAAAGAAGAACATTAACTACTCAATTTTATGTATATCAAACAATAAACTAAAATTTTGTGAAAATGACGGAATTCACTTAATTGTGAATAAATTCGAAAAGAATCAATAGAATTTTATGATAGATATCTCATTTTGTTGCTATTACATATGCTTTGCGATAAAGCAATAAATCTGAACAATTTTTGCCGTTTTCCATTTTTCATGATTTCTTTAAAACAAAAAAATTAGCTATTTTCACGTAAAAAATATATTTTTTGCTTAAATTTTTGATTATAGCTCTGAAACTACTGAGCCGATTGAAACGCAATATATAAACTGATTAAAGGTTATTTAAATCTCAATTTTTCTAGGTTTATTTTAATAAGATCGGACTAATCCTTTTTGAGTTACAATTAATTATGTGGAGAAACTTCTAAAAAAATTTATAATTTTACTAAAAAATTGTTTAAAAAAAACCTCTCCATAGAATTTTAAATTTGGACCATATTTGTACTACTGGAACCACAACACATCAAAATTGTATAGTGGTTTTTAAAGCCTTTAAAATTTTTTCGATTTTGTTGCCTTCCCAGCAAAATATTGGTAATGACACCTCATTACAATCTGCATTACCAAAAATGATATATCATTACCTTTTGGATTATTTTATAATATAAAATAATGAATTCCTAATAACGGCCTATTGTATTCATTGTTTCTAAATATAAAATAATGACTTACTCGTAATAGTTTACATAAGTACTTCTTACACAATTAAATTTTATACATTTTTATTTGAGTAGCTGAGATGCAAAACTCGTTCGTTATACATTAACTAAATTTTGGGAAGAAGCAAAAAACTTGTTGCGGCTAATTAAATTAACAAAATTCTTAATTCTTAAATGTTATGCTATTAATTCTTAAATGTTATGCCATTCTTGATTAAAAACTCAACAGTTGAAAAATCGAAAATATTCGCACAAATCGCCTAAGAACTGTCAGAATCAATTGTCATCTTGTTTTTTTAATTTTTGTAACGAACGAGTTTTGCATCTCAGCTACTCATTTATTATATGTAAATATGTTTTATGTTTAAATTTTTATGACGAGTCCTAAAGGCACATTTACACGCGAGAGAAAACTGCTAGAGATAGAGCAAAAATCACCTCTAAATGTCTCTATTATGAATGATTTTAGCTATTTAGAGTTGCTTTTTGCTCTATCTCTAGCAGTATTCTCTATCGTGTAGATGTGCCTTAAAATTACACACTAGAGAAAACTTAAATTTTTCTGAATGTATTTCCTTAAGCTAATAGTATTTGCTTAACTCCTTATTTCTAAGAATCAAGTAAGAAATCGGATAATTACTTATAATTCAACTTTTTGTAAGCATGTGTGTATTCAAAATCTCATAACTACTTATTTCTCATGTTTTCGTAAGCGAGCGGTAAGCGTGACTACTTATAAAAACGACCACGACAAACAAAAATAATGAAATTAGACGCCAAAAAATAAGTTGTGCGGAGCTATGAATTTCTATTATATAACCACTTATTTGGTAATGAAAGATTTTGCTGGGTTGTGTAATCTCTATATATAAAAGAATAACGTGAGTAACTGACTAACTGACTCACTGACTCGGCATCGCCCAGCCCAAACCGCTGAAGCTAAGAAGTTAAAATTTGGTATGCTGGTTCCTCGTTCGGCGTAGACGTCCGCTAAGATGGGATTTTTGGAAATTCCTACCGGAACGGGCAAAAGGGGGGAAAGTCTCCTCCTTGACGGCCTGCCAAAACCCCTTTGGCTAGAAAGCTGAAATATAAGATATGTGTTCCTTGGAGTAAGGGCTAACTTATCTGGAAGGAACTTTCCAGAATTTTGGACAGGGACGTTGTAAAACTGGGGGCTCAAAAGGGGAAAATCCTCCTATTGTTGTTAAACTGAACTCGCCTTATGAAAAGAACTTTTTCCTAAAGGCTGTATCAGCATTTCGTAGTAAATGTAAAACATCGCTTAGATTGCATCATGCAGGTTTTAATAGTGATGAACCCTTTTACATAAACGAAAATCTAACTCCTCACAATTATCAGATATTTAAAAGTGCACTTGGTCTAAAGAAAGACCAACTTCTAACAACTACCTATACACAGCGTGGGATCGTATATGTTAAACAAAATGCAGATGATGAGCCATTGAAAATAGAATTCCTTGATGAATTAAAACAATTTTTTCGTCTTTCAACTTTAACATTGCAATTTTTCGATATTTTACATAATACATAATTTCTGCCGAAGGAAAAACTTGACATTTCTGCAAATGCATATAATTATATTATTTTTTTTATATTTTAATTTAAAAATTTGCATAATTTTCACTATTTTTAATTTTATTATACTTTTGTTCTACCTTCTTTTATCTAAAATATTATATTTGTATTTGTTATTAATAACTTTTGAAGAAGGAACCTACTACACTGCTAATACTTATTGCGTTGCTGTTAGGGGTGGTTGTTTTGAAGGAAGATATTTTTGTTTTAATGGGAGATAATGGAGGTCCAGTTGGAAGCTTCAAAGTCATGACAATGAATATGGTAAGGATATTTGCCAAACAGAGAAATGGTGTTACAATCGCTCATATAAACGCTCAAAGTTTAAACAACAAGATCGATGAGTTCAGACTGGTTATCGAAAACTCAAATGTTGATATCGTTTGTGTTTCCGAGACATGGTTTTCGGATAAAACGCCGGACAGTCTTATTTGTCTAAATGGCTACAAAGTTTTTAGAACTGACAGAGATGGTCATGCGGGTAGAGTTGCCATTTTCGTAAAAGATAATATATCTTGTAAATTTTGCTTTAAGTCGCGTAGAGAGGAAAAGGTTGAGTTTATTTTTGTTGAACTCGTATCTCTTTGGTAGAAAAATACTTATTGGCTGCGTCTACAGGCCACACAACAGAATATCTTTTTCTGATTTTGTGTTAAAATTGGAAAACTTAACCGTTGCCTATGACGATATTGTAATATCTGGTGACTTCAATTCCAATATTCTAACGGAATCAAACTTTACTGATGAAATGTCATCACTTGGACTCATGCCCGTTAATGTAACTGTTCCTACACACTATACAACCTCAAATAATTCACTGATAGATCTTTTTTTTTTGTTGCCAAAATATCAAATGTACTATTGTACAATTTATTGTATAATTTTGAATTTCAACTGGCAGATAATATTTGCTACTACCGAGACTTCAAGTGTATGAATTATAATTTGTTATATGACGACTTTTTAAAAATTGACTGGGAAAGTATGTATTTTATGTCTTCCGTGGATGAGCAATTATCGTTTTTTGAAAATAATATAAGACTATATAATGATGCTGTTCCTCTAAAATCTAGGAACATTTTGGGAAAATCAAAACCATGGTTTACATTAGCTATTAAACAATTAATTCAAAAGAGAGATGTTGCTTATTCAAGATGGAAGAAATTTAAAACTCCTGAGTTGAAAGTTAAATATCGTACTGCTAGGAGGCAGGTTAATAATAAAATGAGAATTTCAAAAAGAGAATATTATTCTAAACGCTTTGGTTCTGCTCTCGAATCGAAGAAAACTTTGAAAACCATTCGTGAAATCGGAATTGGCAGGGCTGATAAAACGAACTGCGATGTTGATGCTAATGACTTAAACAGTATTTTTACAAACCTACCAACAGCCGAAATTAACGACAACTAATTAATTAGAAATTTATTAATTCAGTTCGAGGCCAATTTCCTTATTATGAATTAACATAATAAGTACTTTTTTCAAAAACTGCAATTTTTCTTCATCAGGATATTCTCCTAACAAATACTTATTGAGTTTATTATTTTTATTGAAGTGAGTATAAAAGTTAAAATACAATTTGATTAATAAATCAAAACAAATATTCTTAAAAACATATTAACAAAATAACAAGTATTATTTAAAGACACAATTTTAACACTTTCCCTTGTTTTTAAATAATATTTAAACAGTTACGCAAAAGTTGTAAACGTGGTTTAGGTAGAGGTTTCGTCATTAAATCGGCAGCTTGATTTTCCGTAGAAACTTGAGTTACCAATAATTGACCCTCTGTAACTTTCTCCCGTATAAAAAAGTGTTTCAAAGCAATATGTTTAGTACGTTTGTGGAATTCAGGATTTTGTGCTAAACGTATTGCTGCGGTGTTGTCAATTTGTATCACTGGAATTTCTTTAAAGTTAACAATATCTTTAAATAGCCTTTTCAACCATATAACTTCCTTTGCAGCCTCGTTAGCAGCAACAATTTCAGCTTCAGTTGTAGAAGTTGAGACCATCGGTTGCCTCTGGCTTAACCATGATATTGCTCCACCTGCATAAGAAACAACGACACCAGATGTTGAACGGCCTGTAGTGAGGCATCCGCCAAAGTCGGCATCGCTAAAACAATTTAGAATCTTTGGACCTTGCTTCTTGTAAATAACACCCAAAGTTAGTGTTCCTGCAATATATCTGAACACACGTTTGACTCGTTGTACTTCTTCTTCTGTAGGATTTTCTAAAAATCTTGATAAGTATCCAACGCTATACGCCAAGTCTGGCCTGGTACCTAACATTAGATACATCAAAGCTCCAACTGCTTGACGATATGGGAATTCAGAAACTTTCCCTGAAATTTTTGTTGAATTACCCGAAACTTTTTCCATTGGCGTAGATACTGGACGGCAATCAGAAAAATTAAACCTTTCAAGTATTTTCTTTGCGTAAGCTTTCTAGCTTATTTTTATATAGTCATTAGTTTCTTCAATTTCCAAACCAAGGAAAAAAGTTGCACCTTTACTTACAATTTTGAATTCCGATTTAAGATCTTTTAAAAACATTTCTAAATCTTTCAAATCAGTACCAGCAACCAAGCCATCGTCTACATAGAGAGCTAGAATTAACTTCTTTCCTTTCCTCTCTTTTATATACAAACAAGTATCTGCAGAACTTGTTTTAAAACCAAGTGTATGTAAAAATTTACTCATACGTGCATTCCAGCATCTAGGCGCTTGCTTTAAACCATACAAACTCTTTTTTAAAAGGCAACTTCTGTTTGTGCCATCGCTAAAACCTTCAGGTTGTTTCATCTATATAGTTTCCTCAAGTTCTCCATATAAAAATGCTGTGGATACATCAAATTGAGCTAAGTGTAGCCGTTCTGTAGCAGCAATACTTAGGAGTGATCGAATTGTTGACATCTTGCAAACTGGACTAAAAGTTTGTTCGTAGTCTACCCCTAGTTTTTGCTTAAAACCTTTTATGACAAGTCTTGCTTTGTATTTGTCAATGCTGCCGTCAGCGTTAGTTTTGATTTTAAATACCCACTTGCCTGGAAGAGCTTTTGATCCTTTTGGTAAGTCTGCAAGCACCCATGTTTTATTTTCCATCAAGGAATTTATTTCGGACTTCATAGCATTAATCCAATCTTCCTTACAATCACCCTCAATAGCTTCTTTGTAAGTTGCTGGTGTTTGAATACGATTAACAAATTCTTGAGACTGCATTAAAAAATCACTATGAACTGTATTTGCAATGATTGTTCGATTACGTAACCTTTTTGCAATTGGTTCTTCTTCATTTTCATCGGATTCGTCGGAATCATATCTATGGCGCCTTTTGTTATGAGGTTCTTCACTACCATGCGATTCGGCATCTTGCATCGCATTATGTTCACTAACATCATTACTTTGCGATTCAGCATCTTGCATCTGATTTTCTAAAGTAACATCTTCGAAACCTTCAAAGTCTCCCATGTCACTTTTACTATCATTTTGTACACTTTCCGGTTCGTTAGAATTGAACTCGCTTGTTGTTGAATCATTTTCATTGCTGGTTTCGATTACTTCTTTATCACAGCCTCTATAATTGAATCTAATTGTTGTTGTATTATCTTCGCTATTGGTTTTGGTTAAATCTATATTAGATTCTTCATGATTAAATCGAACTGTTCTTGTTGTGTCATCTTTATTTTTGATTTTTGCATCTTCACTATCATTACGTACGGTTTTTGGTTGGTACTCATGGCAATTCTTAATATTTTCAATAAATTTTACGTCTCTTGATATCTCAACTTTATTTTCTTCTTTAATGTAGATTCTGTACCGCTCGTCACCATCATAACCAATAAGAAAGCCTTTTACTGCCTTCTTATCCATTTTCTTTCGCTTTTGGCTGGGTACGTGGGCATAGCAAGTTGAACCAATGATGCGCATGTGGCGAATTCTTGGCTTCTTGCCACACCATAGTTCATAAGGACTTACACCTAATACTGAAGACTTTCCAGTTCTGTTGAGAATGTAAACAGCTGATTTTGCAAACTCAGCCCACATTGCTTCTGGAAATTTCACTTCTGAATTCGAGTACTTGAAAGTCCTGGCCATCTCTATAATCGTTCTATTTTCTCTTTCAGCTCCTCCATTTTGTTGAGGTGTGTAAGGGGCTGTCAGTTTTTGATTTATACCATTATTTGAAAGAATGTTCTTTACGTCAGCATTTACGAATTCTCCACCATTGTCAGAGAGCAATGTTGTAATTGTATGGCCTTGACTTTTTGCGTTGGCTATCATTTTTATTAAGGTATCCTTAACATCTGATTTGTTCTTTACAATATAACCATATCTGAATTTTGTATAATCATCTTTGTATACGATTAAGTATTTGTATCCCTTAAATGAACTAGAAAATGGACCACAAACATCAGTAGAAATTACCTCACCTGGAAATGTTGCTGTTTCTCGTCTTCCAAATGGTAATCTGCAAGCTTTTCCATAAACACAAGGTTCGCACACATCGTTGTTGTATTTCACGTTAATACCCAATTCTTTTTGTAATTTATGTTTGATGTGGTGTTTGTCTTGATGTCCCCATCGTTCATGGTATAATTGTAGAGATGATTTGCTGTCAACTACTGCGTTTACTTTATTCGGAGTTATGGGAAGAAAATTTAATTTATACAACGACCCATTTACTTGACGTCGACCAGACAACACTATATCACCATTAACTTTCATATAACATTCAGTTGTAGTTGAATTAAACTCACTCGAAGAGTTTTTATCTTTGTTATCTCTTTGTTAACTCTTTGTTGTTTAAATTTGATAAAACTTCTATTGTACCTTTTCCAAGGGCCTTCAACGTTTCTTTACCAGCGGCTTGAATCGAATGTGGTTTATCAAACGTTTCGTAATTAACAAAATATTCAGAAGAATTCGTTACATGTCTAGTAGCACCGTTATCAACCCACCAATCTTCACAAGAAATAGTTACATTTGCTTCACTCGACGCTGAATGAAGAGCCACGTTGGAATGATTATTTGTTGATTTTGATTTATTTGGGCGACCATCAGCGATCCACTTTCGACATTCTTTTAACCAATGTCCTTTCTTTTTGCAATAATTGCATGTGTCATCTTTCTTATTTAATTTATTATATTTACCTTTGACAACTTTCTTTTGATTCAAAACTAAAGCTTCTTGACTATTTATACCAGCACCACCATTTTCAACCTTCTTGAAATTTCGTTCGTATAAGCACAATTGCATCAATAATTCATCTAAAGACTTATCTGCATATCGAGTCAGCATCATCCAGCTAGATTTAAACATTTTAAACGAATTTGGTAGCACGTGCAATATTTTGCATATTAGTAATAAATCTGGCAATGTATGTTCTCCTTTCATACGTAGCCCATTATTTATTTCAGTCCAAAGGCTTTTCAATTTGGATATATGTGTGGAAACATCGTTACTTTCATTCCACTCAAATGAAAACAAATCAGTGCACATCTTGTACAACTGGTCCTTAGAAGTAGCTTCAAACTGTTGGTGTAACGCTTCCCATACCTCATAAGCAGATTCCTTATCCATCACCTTTTGATAGATTTCATCAGTAATAGTGCTTGTTATCAAACTTTTGGCGTAGCTATTTGCCTTTCGGTAAAAATCGGCCTTCTTTTTATATTCTTTGGCTTGTGTATCTGTAGCAGAATTATCTATGGGTTCTGGCCTTATAAGTTTATTTTCCACTACATCCAGAGCACCCTCATAGAAATCGAGAAGATCCCTGATCTTCCTTTTCCACAACGGCCAGTCTGACTCACCAGATAAAGGCTTTAACGTCTTTGCAAATTCCATTTCTTTTTCTTGAATCTTGAATATTTAAATCTTGATTATCTTGAAAACGATCTTGAAGATTATCTTAATTTTCTTGATATTCTTGATTTATTAGCACACGCGCTTTTTGATAACGTTCTTGATTTTCACTATCTTTCGGACTTCAATATTTATCACGATTTTTTAAAGATTTTCTTTAAAATTTTTCTATTAAAATTTTTTATTATTTGACACAATTTTCTGTTATAATTTATTTTGGTGCGTAGCCCATAACCTATTGAGTTTATTATTTTTATTGAAGTGAGTATAAAAGTTAAAATACAATTTGATTAATAAATCAAAACAAATATTCTTAAAAACATATTAACAAAATAACAAGTATTATTTAAAGACACAATTTTAACAATACTTCACAGAGTTTTTGCTTTCAAAAACCTCTAACACTTTCAGGAATGAAAAGACGATCGTTTCGGGGATTTTCCAAGTCCCCTTCTTCAGTTTTCCTTAGAAAGTGGTGGCAATAGTGCAATGCAAATTGAAACATCAAAATTTCATATTAAACGTAGTCAACTACATCAACGAAATGAGAATGGAGTAAACAATAAAATATGTTTTCGAAGTCTCTGCAAAGACATAACCAACAATAGACATATTATGAAAGTTTTTGTTTTTGTATTTCGTACCATCGGTACAAATAAAATACAAAAACAAAAACTTTCATAATATTTCTATTGTTGGTTATGTCTTTGCAGAGACTTCGAAAACATATTTTATTGTTTACTCCATTCTCATTTCGTTGATGTAGTAGACTACGTTTAATATGAAATTTTGATGTTTCAATTTGCATTGCACTATTGCCACCACTTTCTAAAGAAAACTGAAGAAGGCGACTTGGAAAATCCCCGAAACGATCGTCTTTTCATTCCTGAAAGTGTTAGAAAAATAGCAGTTTTTGAAAAAAGTACTTATTATATTAATTCATAATAAGGAAATTGGCCTCGAACTGAATTAATAAATTTCTAATTAATTAATAAAAAGGTCGAAAAAACAATTTTTATTTTTTTGAATAAAAATTAAAACCCAACATTTTATTAACGACAACTTTTACAACTTCCCATCAGGTAATAATAACTCTACTCTTGATGATATTAATACATTTGAGTTTTCTTGCATAACCCAGTTTGATATCATATCAACTTTTTCATTAATAAAATCAGAAGCAGTAGGTTACGATAATATACATCCGAAATTTTTAAAGATAATGTTGCCATTACTTCTGCCCTATTTAACACTCAGCGTTCAATACAATCATTACGTCATGCACTTTTCCGTTAAAATGGAAGCACGCCAAAATTGTACCACTCCCGAAGACAAATACTGAGTTTCGACCAATTGCCATTTTGTGTTTCCTTTCAAAAGTTCTGGAAAAGGTTCTACACCGTCAAATGAATGAGTATATTAGGGATAAATGTCTGCTGTCTGATAAACAATCTGGTTTTCGTTCTAATCATAGCTGTGTTACAGCTCTGATTGATATTTCGGAAAATATACGACGTAAACTCGATAATGGCAAGGTTAATTTCTTGATACTCTTTGATCACTCTAAGGCGTTCGACATGGTTGACCACTATACGTTATGTATGAAACTTAGACATTTCTTTAAATTTTTTTCATCATCAATACAGCTTTTATTTCATTATCTAAATAATCGCACACCATCTGTCTACGTTAATAATAAATGGTCTAATTTGCTGACACTTACTAGGGGAGTGCCCCAAGGGTCTGTTCTTGGGCCTCTGCTTTTTTCCATATATGCAAATGATTTGCCAAATCAGGAGGGTAACCGCGTAACTCGATTCGAAAAAAAATATTTCGAATTCGTAAATCTTGCAAATATTGCTAAAAATATAATTCTGTATAAAAATTCTACTTTTTAATTTATTTTTATCCTAAAACTTGTACACTACACATAAAAATTCAAAAAGTAAGATTTTTGATAAAACTTTTCTTTTTATGAAAGGTACAAAATTTACGAATTCGAAAATTTTTTTTCGAATCGAGTTACGCGGTAACCCCCCAGCTCTCATACTGCAGACTACATATGTATGCGGATGATGTCCAATTGTATTTAAGCAGTCCTGTACAATCAATTCAAGAAGCTATTACGAAAATTAATTTTGATTTAAATAGAATATATCTATCGGCTACAGCAAACGGGCTTTGTCTCAATCCGCAGAAATACAAATGTGTTGTAATTCACAAGCAACGAACTGTGCCAATTATAGGAAATGAAATACATATAAATAGAGGAAAAAATGAGATCGCAGAAGCGCTAAAAACCTTGGTAACATTTTCAACAAACATTTAACATGGACAAATCATATTAACTCTCTTATTGGTCAAACCTACGCTAAGTTAAGGGTTCTTTGGGCAACGCAGTTTTATACTCCTTTGAAAGTGAGAATAATGCTAGCAAAGTCATACCTAATCCCCGGTTTAATATATGGTTGTGAACTTTTTGGGAATTGTGATATTACTAGTAAGCGCAAGTTAACCGTTTTATACAACAATATCATCAGATATGTATATGGCTTGAGAAGGATTGATCATGTGTCATTATTTACCACAAAACTCTATGGTGTATCTTTCGAGAGCCTTCTTAAGATACGAGTACTTTTAGCTTATCATTAAATTATTTATACAAAAAATCCTCCGTATCTTTATGCCCTCCCAACAAACAATTCGTTCCGTTTACGCACCGTTTTCGGTCCGTCATAAACGGAATCCAACTCCGTATACGTACCGTTTTCTGGATACGTATACGGACCAGAAAACGGAACATAAGGAACATCGAAACTGATTCGAATCCGTTGAAAATCCGTCAATGGCGAACCGTTTACGGACCGTTATGTCGTATTAAAAACGGACAAGTCCGTTTAAAGTCCGTTAATGACGGACCGTTTACGGACCGTTGTCATGTAAAAAACGGACTAGTCCGCTGAAAGTCCGTCAATGCCGGACCGTTTTCGGACCGTTATGTCGTATGAAAAACTGAGTATTTCCTTGTCCGTATCCTACCGATTTTTTCCACAAAAATAGACCATATGTTTATTATTTAAAATACACAATACTTTTTTCCTTTTTTATAAATTCATTAATAATTATTATTTACAATTACTATTAATAAATTTCTAATTAATACAATTACAATATTTAGCACATCCGGCTCGGTTTACCTATCTATCCAGCGCTTAGGGACCCAGAGTAAAATCCAACATCTATATGGAAAAGAGACAATAAATTAGTTATGATTTAATTGACTGTGTACACGATGCAAATTCTCACATGTTATACACAAAACAATAAGTTTCATAAATCTTACCTTGTTACTTGATGTTGTTTGATTAATGGTGTGATGGAAAGAATTCCCTCTATTGCATATTCTCCATATATTCCCGTTATAATAATATTTTCGCCGACTTTTCAAAAATATAATTTTTTATTTTGTAAACAAACTGCAACCGACGAAATCCGTATTTAAAGGTACGGAAACGGATACACCAAAACGGAGTTAAAACGTATTGTGTTCGAAAATCCATTTATACGGTCCGTTAATGTTCCGTATACGTGCAAGCATTGACGGATACGTACATTACGGAGAGTTAACGTGCCGTAAAAGCCGGATTCATGAATCCGTACGTGCCGGAGAGTCCGTAAAAATGTTTCTTGGGCTTATACAGTTTGCCATATCCCAAAGGGGAAGAAATACAATAATACCTATGCACCGATATCATATATCTGAATGGCATTTTTACATAAATGCTGCACGTCTTTGGAGATATCTTCCAGCAAACCAGCAGCTCCACAGCAACGCAAACAGCTTTAGACACTTTCTTTTAATTTTTTTTACCTAATTTTAATTAAATTTTTGTTTTTTACAGTGTTGACTTTTTGACAGATATATTAAATTAAATTATTGTTAATATTTATTTTTCTTCTTTGTTATATTAGAAAATTTTTTACTTATTTATTAGAATACGGTTTAATTTTTATTATTATTTTTTTTACAATTTGCAATATATGTTTTCCACAAACTGCTTTCCTGTACTTTAATTATAAGATTTACTCTTGTTGTACAGGATATATCAAAATAAATAAATAAATAAAGGTCCCTCCTCTATCGTAGAGAGCCGCGAAGATGAAATTGTTGGGAATTTCTTCAGGGTGGGGCAAAAAGAAGGAAAGTCTCCCCTAGGCCTGTCAAAACCGCTTTGGCTAGAAAACTGACTTTTAAAATATATGCCCTGAAGTATGGGCTAACTTATCAGTAAGGTACTTTCTTGAATTCTGGACAGGGACGTTATAAAATGGGGGCTCAAAAAGGGAAAGTGGCCGCTTTACGGCCTGTCCACACTGCCGGAACTGGGAAGCTGAAATTCAGTATATAGGTTCCTCCTTCAACATAGATGTCTGTAAATACGGCATTTTTAGAAATTCCAACCGGGAGGGGCAAAAAATAAAAAGTGTCCCCCTCGACGGCCTGCCCAAACTGCTGGAACTAGAAAGCTGAAAATCGGTGTGTGGATTCGTCCTCCAGGTTGAACGCCATATAGGGCAGGATTTTCGGAAATTCTTGCCGGAAGGTGCACAAATATTAAAAGTCTCCCCTTTGACAGCCTGCCAAAACCCCACTGGCTAGAAATCTGAAATGTAAAATATGTGTTCCTTGGAGTATGGGCTCACTTATCGGAAAGGTACTTTTTGGAATTTTGGACAGGGACATTGTAAAAATGGGGGTCAAAAAGAGGAAAAGTGCGCGCTTAAAGGACTGCCCAAACCGCTGGAGGTGGGAAGTTGAAATTTGGTATGGAGGTTCCTCCTCCATTTTAGACACGGCTACGTTGAGATCTTTGGAAATTTCTACAGATATGGTCAAAAACAGGAAAAGTCTCCCCCTTAACGGCCTGGCCAAACTGCTGGAACTAGGGAGCTAAATTTCGGTATGTAGGTTCCTCCTCCAACGTAGACGTTCATTAAGACGAAATTTTTGGAAATTCCTACCGGGAGGGGTAAAAAGGAAAAAAGTTTCCCCTTTGACGGCCTGACCAAACTGCTAGAACTACCCTGTGGGAAAAGGAACCGGTCCCAGGACACGTCCCGTGACCGGTCCTTGGGGACGAGGACCGGTTCTTTTATATGAAAAAGACCGGTAACTTTAACATGGGCTTGTCCTAGGAGGGGGTCAATTGCACCTTGTGACGTGTCACAGGACTGGCCCAAATGAACATGTCACGGGACTGGTGCTGATGAACATGTCACAGAACTTACGCAAAAGAACCTGTCACAGGACTGACGAAAAAGAACGTATCGTAGGACTGATACAAAAGAATCTATCACAGGACTGGCGCAAATGAACCTGTCTGTCACAGGTCGCAAATATTAATATATTTTGATGAAATTTGGTACACCGACTTACGTCGGCCCAAGGACGACGCCTATTGATTTTAGTTAAAATCGGTCCATGTTTAGACCTAGTGCCATATAATGGTCCCCCTAAAATTGGCTTGTTTACACGCTGCAGGTCGCAAATACGAAGATATTTCAATGAAAGTTGGTACACATTTGTCCTAAGGTAGGGTGACCATTCGTACTGATTTGATCAGTACATGTACTGATTTTTGGTGACGTGTACTGATGAAAGAGTGGTGTACTGATTTGTACTGATTTTTTAAAATTTGTACTGATTGTACTGATTTTTGGCATTTAAAAAAATATTAAATTTTTTTAGTAAAAGAAAGTCAAAATTCAGGATAAATTTTTGTTAATGTGAGAGGTTTTCTCTACCAGAAAG
Source organism: Leucophora obtusa (assembly GCA_949987735.1). NCBI lineage: Eukaryota > Metazoa > Arthropoda > Insecta > Diptera > Anthomyiidae > Leucophora > Leucophora obtusa. Next base: position 76,691,548 of record OX465297.1, on the reverse strand, counting down.
CATTCAAAATGATTTTTCTACATGTAAATTTCTTAATCTAATATGTAGTTTCATACACAGAGAAGATTCGTGGTGACAACCGAATTAATCAAATGGTTCCATTGCGATAATAGAACATCAGTTGATACAATAGTTATTTGACTGTAGCCGTGTTTTCGACTTAACTATATCCGTTAACTCATAAAAAAATTTAAAGTGCATAAAAACGCGCTTAAGACGAAAATAACATATGACTTTTCGTATGCACGTTACCTTTCAACACGGATAATTATCAACGTTGAAAACTCAACGTTTATACATTTTCACATCTAACGTAACTTATTCGTGTTACTTCCTGAAAACTTTTGCTGAGGTACGTTCGATTATAACGAAACAATTATAAACATAACGTTTTTAAAATTTTTTTGTACCACAATCGGTTTAAAGTAGATTTGCTTTAAATACTTGACGTTGATAGGCATGAGACAAAATACAGCTTGTGTTAAAAACATTTTAATTATCCGGTTGTCAGAGCGGTTGTCAGTATGATTCTGCTTTCTGGGTATAGGAAACGCCATCGAAAGCTGAAGATTTTTCCGTACAAAAATTCTTAAAATCTGAAGAAATAGATGTGGGTATTTCAATGTTAACATTTTCGAATCTTTTTTAAAAACGTTACTTCTTTTTATAGAAAAAAGTAGCCAAAAGGTGAAGTTTTTATTTCAGAAATCATGCAGAAATTATCAAATAGAAAAAAGATTTGTTCTGACAGCTAAATTTGTAGCCAATCGTAACTACAGCAAATTAATTTAGACAATGCAATTTGCTCGTGACAACAGAAATTCGTTGGCCTGAATAAATATTCGGAAGAATTAACTTTCCTGGGGTCCATTCGTAGCATGGCTATATTTCATCACTTTGTTAAAAAAAAAATTAGAAAAGGAATGGGAACATTGAAATTTCTAAATAATGGGTCCGTTTCCTGTACTTAAAAAACTGGAGTTTTTCATAGACAACGTAGTGTACCGGTTTTGGAGAGTGAAATAGTTTTAAATGGAGGAAGAATTGAGATCGTTGAAGTAGCTAAAAATCTCGGAATACTGTTTAACAAACATTTAACTTGGACAAACCATATAAACTCACTTGTTGGTCAAAACTATGCTAAATTAAGGTCCCTCTGGTCAACACAGTTTTTCACCCCATTAAAAATTAGAATACTACTCGCAAAATCGTATCTAATTCCTGGCTTAATATATGGTTGTGAGCTTTTTGAAAATTGTGATGCTGTTAGTAAGCGCAAGTTAACTGTGTTGTACAACAATATTGTCAGATATGTCTATGGATTAAGGAGGCTTGAACGTATTTCATCATTTGCGACTAAACTCTATGGCGTATCTTTTGAAAATCTTCTAAAAATTCGGGTACTTTTATTTTACCATAAAATTATTTACAAGAAAAACCCTCTATATCTGTATACTGTTATAGAATTTGCCTTATCCCCTAGGGGTAAAAAGACTATAATACCAAATCATCGATATCATGTGTCTGAATGGCATTTTTATATAAATGCTGCACGTCTTTGGAGATACCTTCCAGCAAACCAACAACTCAACAGCAACGCATACAACTTTAAACAATTTCTTTTCAATTTGTTTGCCGATATTTAGTTTTGTTTCTATCTTTGTTGACATTTTGACGAAATTACCAAATTATTTTATATTTGTTTTTAACAATTTGTGATAATAAAATAAATTATGATACTTATATGTTAAAATGTAGTTTTAAGTTTTATAAAATTTGCAATGTCTAATTTCCACAAACCGCTTTCCTGTACTTTAATTATAAGATTTAATCTTGTTGTGCAGGATATGTGAAAAAAAAATTAAATAAATAAATAAATAAAATAAATATTTTCTTGAAAAAAAAGTCCATTTTAACATTAGTTGGCTTTTAACCAGACTGGTGTAGGGTATTATATAGTCGGCATGCCCGACTTTAACTTTGTTACTCCTTTTTTTATAACGATTTTTTTACTCAGTAGCATTGCAGCTCCACAATGCGTATGTATATTTTTATATCACATTCTTTGATAGTGTTCATTTGCGAGCTATTTTTAAAATTTTCCCACATTAAAGTTTAAAGCAAAATAAAATGTTTGAATAAAATTCAAAAACTCTACAAATTTTATGTAGAGTTTAGTTATGGAAATAATATAAAAATAAAATTTAAAAAAATCTTAACCCGCTCGGGTCCGGCAGCATGTTAACGTTCGAACTTTAATTCCCAATATCTCCGCTAGGGGCTGCTGGAAAGCTATAAAAATAATAAAAATATTTCTTTGGCATAGATCTATATTTCCACGAAGTTTGGTCGGAAAATTCTCTGCCATTACAATTCAGGCATGTAAGGGTTAATCGATCAAAATAAAAATCCGAATAATTGACAACTCTAATATTTGTACCACTGGTTCAGTCCCATTTGCACCTGTCTCGGGCAGCTACTTTCAGTACGGTACTCTTTTCACCAGTCACAGGACCGGTGCTTTCAGACCAGTTGCGTTTTCACCGGTTACGGGACAGGTCACCGGGTAGGTACTTTCAGAACGGTCCTGTTTTCACTAGTCATGGGACAGGTCTATGCAGACCGGTCCTGCTTTCACCCGTCACGAGACGGGTCACAGGGCAGGTTCCTTCAGACTGGTTCTGTTTTCACCGGTCACGGGGTAGGTACTCTCACTACAACTGACCCCTGTTTCCCACAGGGTAGGAAGCTAAAATTCGATACGTAGATTTCTCCTTCAGCGTACATGACAGCTAAGACAGCATTTTTGGAAATTCTTACCGGGAGGGGCAAAAAGGGAATAATTTTTCTCTCTTGATGGCCTGCGCGAACCCCTTTGGCTAAAAACCTGAAATTTATATGTGTGCCTTGAAGTATGGGCTAACTTATAGACAAGTTATTTTTGGAACTTTGGACAGGAACGTGGTAAAAATGAGGTTAAAAGGGGGGAATTGCCCCCCTTAACGCCTGCCTCTAGAAACCTAAAATTTTAAAAAGGAGTGTATGTGGAATGCCAAAATTAAGAAACAAAATGGGGAACGAGTGGAATTGAAACACTACACAAGTGGGATGAAATGGAAATGAATGGGGAACAAGTGCAAATGGAATGGAATACGTTTTTCCAAGGAATTACGATACCGTTTTCGCTATCGAAATTCCCTGGAATAACGATAGTAAAATCGCCAAAATCTGGACAATCGAAAACGCAATAAATTTGAAAACTCCTAGTTTTGGGTTCAGTATGAATGAGGCATAAATAATGAATATTTTGAAGTATACTTTGTCATTTAACCTTATCGAAAACGATATTATAATCTTTTTGGAATATGATATCGTTTTCGGATATTTAAGGTGATAGTGATTTCCCTATCGTATCGTCCTTTGGTTTATGGAAATGGTCCCAAATGGTGGAAATAAATTTTTTTTTTTTTTTGGAAAACATTAATCTATGCCGAAAGTTGGACGAAAATGACCCATTTTGGAAAAAAGTGTATTATTATTAAAAATTCCCAAAATTCAAAATTTATTTCGATATCGAACAAGCTAACGCATCGAACAAAAATTCGTTACCTATCGAATAGCCGAATCACGGCATTCGATGGCTATCGTATCGAAATTTTAAGCTAATTTACTTCACTGAACGTACACAGTTGGAAACAAAAACTTGTAAACAAACACATTTTGTATATGAATTTGTTAAATAAAACTAAAACACAACTTGTATGTGCAGAATATGCAATATAATTTAATAATTAAATTGTTAATTGCAGAAATAAAGTATTTTAGACCTACAATTGTGATTTGTCTAAAGGAAAAAATATATTACGATGATTTTTTTGATTGATTTTTACTAGTTTCACTCAAAGTACAAAGTTCAAGTACAAAAAAAAACAGAAAAACCTAGTGAAGAATTTAAGGGGGAACTAGTTTTATAAAGTAAATGCTATAAAGGTTGCACTCCGTGTGCGATTTTTCCCTGTTTTCGTAATTTTTTTGTCTGTTTACTATTTTTACAATTTTTTGCTTCGAGTACATTTTTATATTTTCACAACTTTTTCTTTTTTTACTAGTTTTACCTGAAATCTATTCATGTAAACCCAATTCATTTATAAAAAGTACTTTAAAACAATGTTCATATGCTTTTTGTTCCAAACAAATGCAAAAATATATGATTTCGATCATTAATTACACAGTACAACACTAAAAATGCATCGGGCATGCGACATATCAATTCTGATAGATTTTAGGATGAGTATCACGAATATGAACACCAAATTTTAAAATTAGCTCTAGTTTTTGAAATATTCGCAAATTTAACTTTTACCAAAAAGTCAGGTTTTTCGTTAAAATTTCTTATTTATTCATATACCTTACTAAGCTACGGATAATTTTTAATATGGTTCAAAAGTATAGACTTTGGGCTTTTAGAACCATACCAACTTATTTTTGTTAGATAAAGGATCTAGGATATAATTGCAATTCAAATGAAAACTTCACTTACTTTCCTATTATGCAAATCAAAGTCTTAACACATGACGTAAATTCATATTCCACTAAATTCTTTTGGTCAAAAAAATCACAACTTTTGCATCAAAATTTTCCGAAATTCAATCTGAAACACAAATTTTATCACCAATTTACAAAAATGTATATTTTTGTTAAAGTCGATTTCATTTAAAATTTTGGGTGGGTTTGACTTGGTTTATTTTTGGAGCATTCTGATTGGTTAATTTATTTTCAACCAATCAAAATGTTTTAAAATATAAATATTTTGGTAGGGTTTTCATACACAAAATGAACAAAACCGTATGTTTAACAATAAAACGGACTAAATTAAAAATGCTCTTTTATGGTACTTTTTTGAACATGCATATTTTAAAATCGTTATTTTTTAGGAATTTGCACTTAAATTATCTAAAACTTTGTTGAAATTGTTTAGAAAATATGCACACAGAAAAAAACAGGGGGAATATAACCTAAGAGCTATGTAATTATACAACTACATAATTTTCAAGTTAGTTTTACAAAGTCCTAGTAAAATATCCACATTTTTTTGTAAAATATATACAATCCTTGTAAAATACCCAGCAAAAACTTGGTAATGACTGGCCATTACTACATTCATTACTTATATCTCGTATCTCATTACACTTTAAATTACTTTTAAATTGAATGTAATGAGTTACCGATAATTATACCCCACACATTACTATTTCACAATAGCTGAAACAAATAATATATGTTCTAAATCATTAAAAACCATAACTATGGCGTAGGATCGCTGATCAACTCCCCAGTGTAGAAACGGTAATGACATATCATTATTTTTTGGAGTACCATTATTGACACCCACTTACCTTCTGCGTTATTTTAAAACATATAATAATGAGTTACTGATAACGACTTCTTTTTATCATTATTTCAAATAGAAAATAATTTTTTAGATTTTTTTGAAAATTTTTTGAAATCAATTTTTAGACTCAATATTTTTTAAACACTGGTAAGGATATATGTAACCACATATTTTTTGATTTTTTGTATGTTGGCGAGTAAGCTTACTTGTGTGCAGCAGGTCAATTATGTTTTTATCTATTAAATATTACATGTCGATATAGCTCAGATGGTAGAGCTGTTGACTGGCAATCTGTAGACCCAGGTTCGATTCCCGCACCAGCAAATTTTATTTAAAAAAAAAATAAAATAAAAAATATTTTTTTTTATATAATTTATTTTTTTGAAAATCTATTTTTAGACTTATTATTTTTGTCAGTACTGGTAAGCACATAGGTAGCGATATATTTTTTGATTTTTCGTATGCTGGTGTGTAACGACAACTCATTATTTTTCGCGACATCGCCATATAAAGGTAATAAGAAATGTAATAACAAAAGTAACTAGTTACCATTACCAAGTATGTAGTTACATAACCACATATCTGGTAATTATTTTCTACACTGGGTCGTGTTAGATTCCATTGTTTTTTTTTGTAATTTATATTAAACATCTATTTATAGAAATGTTGATGTTCATTAAGCAGTATTTAATAACAACAAGTTTTGTGAAAAATAAACATGTATAACAGCTGCCACAATAAATGTGTACATACATACGTTAAGCATTAAAAGTCATTGCGATGTCGTAGTGAAATGGTTAGAGTGTTTGCCTGACAACCGTGAGGTACGCTGATCAATACGTGTCAGCTCCTATTAGTTTTTAAATTTTTATACTTTTTTAAATTTATATTCAACATCTATTTATAGAACAGTTGATAAACTACTTACACGTAACATCAGTGTAATGACTTTCCTCCAATGACATCACCATCAGAGAAACAAGCCAGCCGCCGTGAGCCGTTTAAGCCGCCGCCGCCGGTCATTTTTGCCTCAGCCGCCGCCGCCGATTTTTTCGGCTCATTTCGGCTGGAAGTATCAATTTTCAAATATAAAAAATTTAGAAATAAATATATTTTTTAAAAAGAATTTACTAATTCATTAAACTTGAACAACCAGAGCTAAAAACAATTTTTTTATATGCAAAGAAAAAAGTTAAAATATTCTAAATATTAACCCCTCAATTCATAAATGCTTTGTAAAATTATAGCATGTTTACAAAACGTCATTTCCATATAAAATTTGTTCAATAAACCTCCTATAATTTTACAAAGCATTTATGAATTTAGGGGTAAATTTTTATAAATATAATTTTTTTAAGCTATAAAAGCTTATGTAAATTTTAACTGTGAAAAAAATTTTTTAAAAAAAAGTTCTTAATGGGTTAATGCAACTCTTTGCAGATGTGTAAAAAATCAATTAATAAAAAAACATAGTTGCTTAACTTTGCATTTAAAACTCAATATATGTATTTGGTGTATGCATTTTTATCAAAAATTATGACGAAAAATCGTTACAGAGTTGAAGTCGTGTTAGCATAGATATACGAAAAAGTTTGTAAAATGTATTAATTTTTGTTAAAAGCGTTACTTCTCCAACCAACAATTGGTCAGATTGTTATATATTTTGTAAAACAGATGACAATGCGCTATCGAAATATATAACTCAAATGTAATCCATGCATTTGAAATTAGCCGGTTACATGGTTTTTATCACATTTTTTGATATCACCCATATATATTTTTTCAATTCTAAAATACATTTTTAAAAATGGTCCAGTTGGATATTTTGGAGAAATTAAACATTTTATAACAAATAAATGAAAAAGTAAAGATAAAAGATATTGTAAATTTCTATAATATTTAGAAAAGGACACTTTTACGGATAAAATGCTCAAACCAATGTTCGAATTGATCACATAATTTCATCATTTAAGGACATTATTGATTGGGCATCTAATTCAAATGGGTATCTACCAGATATGTGCATCCTGCCCAAACTTTCTAACAAAGCCGCCATTCAAAAGTCTTCAAACAAGTTTAATTTCTTAAATCAATCGATATGTATTTTTTTCTATGGTCTTTATTTATTCCTTAATTTGTTAAAAATAAAAAAAATAAATAAAAATAAATTGATTCCCAGTATGCTTTGTCTGAAAATTCTATAAGAGGCAAAAATTGTTTTGAGTTCCAAGAGGGTTACATTTTCCCAATGTTGGCATTACTTTGGAGCCCTTTACATTGGCAAAAATTAAAATTTTGCAAGTTATGTTTCAACGAAAAGGACTTGGTACTAAAAGGGTATGTTTATAATTTATTAAATAAAACTTGTATGTTATATTAAATATTTAGGACCATTTGTTAAATATAGTCTTGACTAGCCATGGATCTGTGCGAACATGAAACAAATCACACGTGAACCAACAACAAATCTTATATAAATTGATTTTATGTATATTTTTTTGCGAGTGATTTTCTGACCGTGATAAAGTGCAGACGTTAATTGAGATCTCTTTTCTATAATTCTATTTAAAATTAAAAGCAATAACATTTGTTATTATTATTGAAAGGAAAGGAATTTCATGCAAATGCATGTTTTTCCTCGATAGTCCAAAACTAATATGGACTAAACATTTATCCGAATCATCAAATTTAGAACAAACTGGCATCGATTTGTAGTTTCATATTTTTGCATATTTTGACATAAATGCATGTTTTTGCATATTTCGACTTTAAATGCATATTTTGTGCTTTTTAATACATATATGTGGATATTTTTAGTTTTTAGTAGCATTTTTTATTTTGTAAAAAAATACAAAAAATTGATACGTTTTCATATTTTGATTCAATCAAAATAAACATTTTTAAACCTTTATTGACCTATGGGAAATCTTCGAGTTCTGTGTCTGTTTGCAAAATAACTAACTTAAATATATTTTTATGTTTTAAAGTGCATTTTTTTGCAAAAATTATAGTTTTTAGTGCATATTTCTTATATTTTTAGTGCATATTTTTCTATTTTAACCGCATATTTTAGGCGCATATTTTTCATTTTTAAGTGCATGAAATTCCTTGTCCTAATGATGATATACCAAGTACCTACTAGCAACAACGTGTTTGCTGCACTTGATGTAGACAATAATGATGATGATAATAATTATATTAACGATAATGCTAACAAAGAGCTTTCTGAAGAAAAACCGACTCCAATAATTATTCCAAATGTTTCAGATATAAGGGCGATGATGAATAACTTTTCAAAAATAGTAAACCTTGAAGATTATTCGTACAAATCTTTGAGAGATGGTCAGGTAAGAGTAATGGCAAAAAACGTAAAGGAATATAGTGATAGTAAAATATCTATCTTTCGTAAAAAAACTTAAACGTTTTCAAATCACATTACAAAATGTTGTTTTCATCCGATCAAGCCGCCGCCGATTTTTTGCTTGCGCCGCCGCAGCCGATTATTTTGGTCGGCTTGTTTCTCTGATCACCATGTTAAAATAAGTAGTTCAGTAATTAAAAGGTAACTAGTGAACACTTAAGTTTTCAATACCTAAAACTCATCACATGGTAATGAAAGTTTTTGCTGGGTATATACATGTGTAGTGGAAAATATCCGGAAAATTACATATTTTTGCTAGAAATTTGCAAAACTTACTTCGAACTTATGTAGTTGTATAATTACATAGCACTTAGATAAAGTTCCACCTGTTTTTTTCTGCGTGTGTGTATAACATATTTCAATGGTTTTATCTGAGTTTTTTAATTTCAGATTCGTGGCAGACTTCTTAATTTTTGATATTAAAAAAACAATCTTTTTCAGCTTTAGACAATTTTTACTTAAAATTAAAAAATAAAGTCCGAAATTTTTTCGATAAATTAAGTAACATGAGATGATAAGTAATGATATAAATTAAAAAATTGGATATTCCTTTTATCGCAGATTAATTATTAACGAAATCGTGAAAAAAAGAGAAATTTCAAATTTAAATGCATATGTAGTGAATACAATAGCAGCTGTCAAAACATGCGATATATCAAATTCAATGGCATATTTCATCCTATTAAAATTTTGCAAAGAGTGGCGTTCATATTTTTAATTTTGCATTTTTTTGCCAAAAATTTATTACAAAATTGAAATTTTCTGCAAATACGGTTTTGTAAATATTTCTTAAACTTTAGCTAACTTTAAAATTCTAAGGCCATGTTCGTGATCTACGTCCCAATGTCTATTTCTCAGGGCGAGCAAATAAGTTCATTTATGGTTAACAATAAAATCAGAGAAACCAACTGGGATAATATAATACACTATAGTGAAAACACAAGTGATCTATTTAATAATATACACCAACAATTCTGTGATATATACGAAACATCAAAAAAAATTAGTAAAACCAAAAAACGAATAAGAACACCAAATCCGTGGTTAAGTTAAGAGCTTATAGAAAATTGTGATAAACGGGATAAACTTTTTAAAAAATGGAAAAACAATAGAAACAATAAAATATACGAAAACGATTATAAGAATTTTAGAAATAAATTAAATAAAAAATTAATCTATGCAAAAAATGAATACTATAGAAAATTATTTGTTGAAAATAGAAAAAACATTCGCGCAACATGGCAGTTAATTAATGAAATAATTGGTAAATGGGTTAGCAATATTGATGATACAATAATAAAAAATTTTAAAAACGAAAATATAAACGACATATCAAACAAATTTGACTCTAATTTTAACAAAAACGTATAAAACATATTACACAATTGCAACATAAAAACTATCAATAGTACAGAAACAACAATTGCGAACTCTATATACTTTACTCCAGCTAATCAGGAAGAAATATATAACATACTTAAAAAAAGGTTCAGGAGTAGACGGAATACGCCCAAAAGACATCAAACACAATGCTAGTTATATAACTCCAATACTGACACTACTCATCAACTCCAGCCTAGATACTGCTATAATACCAGATTTACTAAAATCTTAAAATAATAACTACAGGCCAATAGCAATCCTACCTGTAATCGAAAATCTCCTTGAAGAAGTCGTAGTAAGGAGGCTCAACAAATTTATAATTAAATTCCAATTAACAAATCAAAACCAATATGGATTTCAAAAGGGAAAAAACATAAACCAATTACTGGGAAACTTTCCTAACTATATCAACAACTGTCTAAGCAATAACTTTCACTGCCTTGTCCTCTTAATAGACTTTAGCAATGCTTTTGATACATTATCACATCAAAAGCTAATACAAATTCTGGAGAGAAACGGAATACGAGGTCATTGCTTGAACTGGTTTAAAAACTACCTTGAATGTAGATCGTATCGTAACAACAACCTGAGTGACAAAACATTGTTAACTCATGGAGTTCCACAAAATTGGGGCCAATCTTATATATATTGTACGTAGGGTTTATGTCCCGTCCTTTTTCGGATCCCGCAATCCCGGGAATTTTGTGCGGGATTTCCCGGGATTTTTTATTCTTTTAGAGAAGTTTAAGCTAGTATTATTGCAATTTTGGAAGCTTTATTTAAATTTAAAGCATTGTTTTTTTGAAATTAATTTGATCAAAAAATATTTAAAATTAAAAAAATACGATTAAAATTTAATAAACTAAATAAGGCCAAATTGGTTTTAGATGCCAGTTGAATTTGGTTTAGTTAAACCCAAAAAAATTTATCAGCCATTACCAAGTTTACCAACAAAAATTCTTATATGTACTTCGTAAAAATTTTTTTTCTTTAAAATGATCTTTGTTCAAATAAAGCAATATTTGTATAGGCTGGTTTAAACTATATTTTCGGAAAAATTCTGCAACCTTGCCTATATTTTTTGCATGTGTACTAAAGTAAAATCGTACCGAAAATCTTATAGAGTAAACCAGCCTTATTCAACATTCCAACATCATTATTTCAGTTCCAAATAACTCCGAAAAACTAGACATTAAAATTAAAAAAATTTGCAATGTTTTCATATATTCAATTGACAAGTATTTTGAGTTTCTTTTATTTAAAATAATTTAATTTTAAGTTCAATTGTTATTCCTTTATTTCAATTGTATTTTTTAAATATTATTTGTTTTCAAAATAATCCATCAGACGCTTTTTAAAATTATTTTGGATTTTTTTATATGTTAATTTAAAATGCCACTAAATACGAAAATTAAATAATTTATTTTTAAGTAGCTGTGGCTCAAAAAATGTCTATTCAAGAAAACCAATTAAAGTTAAGGAACTATTTAATAATGTTGTAGTGCCTTTTTTTATAAAACGATTTAGGCGAATTTGCCTAAAAATTTGTGTGAAAAATACTCACTTTTAAACTTTTTTATAAAAATAATTCTAGACGGATACTTTTGACAATCTGCATAGAAAGATACAAAATATCTGGAAATAGAAATTTTTGGGTTTCATATTTAACAAATATTTTAGCAACAAATCGATCTTATTTCTGACTTTAAAACTGGTCGGACTCAATTTTGCACCCATTAACAATTCCAATATATTCTGAAAAAGGGGATGAAGATAAAATACTCCTGTCTTTCACTTTTTCTATATCAATTGGTTCAACCGTTTAAACCGCAAATTAATATTTAGTTAATATATTTCTAAGAGTTTTCTAAAATTAAGACGGCCATCCATATAAATATATTACCTAAATATTAATCGAATTGATCCAGAAAAAGCTGAAGACATGGATATTTTATATTTAGCCATCCTTTCAGAATATATTAAGTGCATTTTCTCATGGGTACAACTAAAAGATGAACTTTGTCGGACGGTGTTTTAACAGTAATCGAGTTTTTCAAGTGCAACATATGTCGAATTTATATATTTTCTAACGAGCTGGAATTCCCGGGATCCCGGGAAATTCTGAAAAAAATCCCGCTATCCCGGGAAATGAAAAAGTCCGGGAAAAGTAAAACCCTAATTGTACGCAAATGACATGATAAACATGTTAAAAAATAGTACCACATATGCTTATGCCGATGATACCACAATTATTGTCGCCGATAAAAATATTAATACTGCAGCACATACCATGCAAGAAGAGCTTAACAGAGTGGCAAGATGGTGTCATGACAACGGATTGGTCATAAACGCAAGCAAGACTAAAATAATGCACATTAAACCGCCTCACTTTGGATACACAAATATAATAGCTGTATTTGTGTGACTCTCTATCAGTGTTATCAAGAACGATTTTGACAGTTTTTCAACGTATTCCGGCTTTCTACTGTCAAAATTGTTTGAGATATCATTGATAGGAATGCCGCACAAACACAGCTAATATTAAAATTCCATAACACAGACTGTCTCCATAATTCTACAATCAACAACAACAAAAATAGTGATACATGCACAACAAATATAGAGCTAGTCGATAACTACAAATATTTAGGAGTATATGTGGACCAAAACTTTAAATGGAAAATCCACTGAGATCATCTGCATAAAAAACTGCGATCAGCATCGTGAGTAATTGCTCCACTTTTAGCGTACTGAAACAGGCATACTTTTCTCTAGTAGAACCCTACATTAGACATGGTATCACCGCATGGGGATCGGCAACGTACTGTCGGACGCTCCAACTGACCCAAGACAGACTACTGAAAATACTATGGAAAAGCTACTGCATTTCTACAATCAGAAACACATCAAAAAACGTAAAAGAAGAACACTCTATATCCAAAAACCTTAAAATAATGAAAATAAGAAACATCTATTATACAACTTTGGTCTCCGAGTTTGGCGACGACCCCAGATTTCTACAGGCATTGATCACCTGCACAATACAAGACGCCGAGCAGAGGGAAGATATAAAGTTGAACAACATAAAAACAACCATAAAAAGAACACCCTGCCAGTAACTCTACCAACAATTGTTAACATGCTGCCCTTAAGTATCGTAAATATAAAAAACAAATACACTAAAAAAAACATATTAGAAATTATTTTATAAACTTGGAATGAATTATCATATATATTTACACTGAATTATTTTATTACCTTTTATATCCTACAGACAAACCTTAGTGGCTTTGTGGGATTACTAAAATGTACATAATAATGAATATTGAATAAATAATGAATAATAAAAAAAAAAAAAAAAAAAAAAAAAAAGAAACGATGTGTCGCAATCCCGATGCATCAAATTTTTCTTATTTTGTTGTACTGTGTTATGTATCGAATGAAAAAGTGACAGTTTTGTTTCATCATACACTCTCGCGGCCCTATGCTCCTTGCAGGAGTAAAAAGAACAAATATATATATACTCTCGCTATCGAACGCCATCATCCCAAATTTAAAAAAGTTGACATAGAATACTCGATATCGGCGATTAGACCCCTGACTTCATCGGATATCATTAACCCACTTTAGCCTGAAATCCAAAATGACCCACGAATTTGATAAAAATGGAAAATCGTGTTTTTTTAAATTAATTTTAAAGATAAAGATAAAATGCCTAATTTGAAGATGTCGATTGCTATTTGTACCACATAATAGTTGATATTAAAAAAAAAAAAAATAATTTGGAAAAATGATAATTCGAGTCTGTGTTTGGAGCGACTGCTTTCCAGGTAGTGTCCAAAACCGTAACCGAAAACCGGTTAACCGGCTTTTTTAATTTAAAATCAGCACAAACTTATAATACCCTGACCACATAGTGGTGTAGGGTATAAAAACCGACCGGTTTCGAATAATTTCTAAATTCGAATAAACCGAAAACCGGTTATTATTTGTCGGTTAACCGGTTTTTTTGAAACATTTTTTTATCAAAACTATTTTTAAGCTAATCTTTCTAAAATTCTGTATTCCGACTGCATTTTATTTTTAAAATATTATTTTAATAAACGAAACTGCAGTTTTGTTCTCCTTTACATAAAAAATAATATCTTTTCAAAGGCATTCAAACAAATAAGATACGAAATTCCTTTGAAATATTTTTTAAATACAGGATGAGTGATGGATGTTGCTACAAAAAACGTAACTTTTTTTCTGTGTAAGAAAAATGTACGATTGAGATGATGAAACAAGAACTGTTAAATATACAAAAAATCTTAGTTATGTATATTGAAATAAATTTTAGTTGAATGCTAATGTTATTTACATTGTATCCTTCTAAAATCAGTAGACGGTTTTGCTGAATATTAATAGACTTAAAATAGTGAAAATAAATAGTAAGTATTTCTGCTGTTTTGAGAAGAGTAGATTGATTGCCATTAAATAATACATTATTTAAATTTTGAAAATGTAATTGTTTTTCTGTTATGTTATTAATTTACTAATATTCAGCAATGCTTTTCGCTATTTCAGCATAAAATGTCCTTTGCAATTAACTAAACATTTTCCTATAATTGCATCTGATCGTGTTATCTTCAGCGTTTTTGTATCATCCAAAACTCGCAATATTTGCGGTTAACGCTTTTTATAAAAAGGCGCTAGTTTGACGCTTTCCTATTTTTATTTAACGCGTTTAGCGCCTTTATGGCAAAACCTTTATTTTGATACAATTTTATCTAATTTTAGTGTATTGTTATTAATTTAAATTAACTGAAAAGTATCTATTTTGATCACATTTATAAATTAGCGCTTTTTTGGGGCCTGCTGGCGAGTTTTGTTCTTAAAAAGTTGGCACCATCACTCCATCTGCTGATGTAAACACAACTAGATTTGCGAAAAGATTTTTTGACAATAACATAGATAATGGAAATCCCGCGGTAGCAGATTCAGCTGATTTCAGTAATTGTTTCTGCAGGCTGCTTTTAACTAATTTTTATTAACTTTTTCTGCTATTTGTGCAGATTTATTTTCACAAAAAAAAACCGAAACCGGTTTTAACCGGTTTATTAAAGAAAACCATAACCGAAACCGGTTTTTTAAAAATAGTAATTTTCGAACAAACCGAAAACCGGTTTTCTGAAATGGCTGTCCTATTTCCAGGACATTTTACAAATTTCGCTTATTTTGTCAAAAATTTAACAAAATTTTAATGTTTCTTCACAGTTTACATAGTTTTCGTAAGACTATTGTTTTGTGAATTAGTAATAATCAGTTCAAACACATAAATTTGAACTGTACTAATTTGTTTTTTTTTTGTTTTTAACCTTCAAGCACTTGTAACTTGAAGGTAAGGCGATCAATAAATCGAGAACAAAATTCTTTTTTTACTGACGAATAATTCAACTTTTATTGCGGTATTTATACAATAATAATGTTGAGTCAACAAATAATTCTTAATGTCACTTAATGTACTTAAAAACAAAATTTACATTAAATTGACCAATCAAACTAAAGTGACTCAAAATAATTGCAATCAATTCAAAGTGTAATATGATATTCTTTTATTAATCAAAGTAAACAACATTAACGGGATTCGCTAATGTTTGATATTAACTTCCCAGTATAGAAAATCATTACCAGATATGTGGTTATGTAACTACATACTTGGTAATGGTAACTGGTTACTTTTGTTATTACATTTCTTATTACCTTTATATGGCGATGTCGCGAAAAATAATGAGTTGTCGTTACACACCAGCATACGAAAAATCAAAAAATATATCGTTACCTATGTGCTTACCAGTACTGACAAAAATAATGAGTCTAAAAATAGATTTTCTAAAAAATAAATTATATAAAAAAAAATATTTTTTATTGTATTTTTTTTTTTTATGAAATTTGCTGGTGCGGGAATCGAACCTGGGTCTACAGATTGCCAGTCAACAGCTCTACCATCTGAGCTATATCGACATGTAATATTTAATAGATAAAAACACAATTGACCTGCTGCACACAAGTAAGCTTACTCGCCAACATACAAAAAATCAAAAAATATGTGGTTACACATATCCTTACCAGTGTTTAAAAAATATTGAGTCTAAAAATAGATTTCAAAAAATTTTCAAAAAAATCTAAAAAATTATTTTCTATTTGAAATAATGATAAAAATAAGTCATTATCAGTAACTCATTATTATATGTTTTAAAATAATACAGAAGGTAAGTGGGTGTCATTACTGGTAGTCCAAAAAATTAATGATATGTCATTATTTTCTATTTGAAATAATGATAAAAATAAGTCATTATCAGTAACTCATTATTATATGTTTTAAAATAATACAGAAGGTAAGTGGGTGTCATTATTGGTAGTCCAAAAAAATAATGATATGTCATTACCGTTTCTACACAATAATTATTAAGTGGCTTCACATGTTTCTTAAACATTCTGCCCGCGTTGAACGAATGTTCAAAATAAAAATTTAAAGCAAATTTAGAGTCATTATGGTCTGTTTAGTTTGATCAGCCCAGCAAAACTTTCTATTACAAGGTAATTTTTTTTTTTTTTTTTTTTTTTTTTTATTTAATTTAATTTAAAAAGATTTACAATTCATTTGCATATATACCTTACAAAGCCATAGTAGCTTATCTGCAGGTTAAAAGTTAAACAAGTTTGTAGTAATCTACTTAATAAAGTTAGTATTCATTGCAAGTTCAAAAATGTTTTCTTAATTATTTTTTTAATTTTATTTGTGTTAGTAGTATTTATGATGTCTGGTGGCATCATGTTAAAAATTGTGGGTAACATAACGTTAAGTGTGCTTTTGCCATAATGGTTTTTGTACTTCCGGACGCTGTATCTTCCATCAGCTTTTCTTCTGGTGTTGTATTTATGGTCTATCTTGTGTAGAAATCTGGTATCGTTGTAAAATTCGATGGCCACTGTAGTATAATAGATACTTTTAACATTCAAAATATGTTCTTCAGTAGCTATTTTTGTTGTTGTTGACATTTGTTAGGTTGTTTCTCGAAATGTTGTTGTTATTACTTAGCGCATTTGCGGTGTAATAATTGTTGTTGGTATTGTTGTTTGTGTTGTTATCGGTGCTTTCATTGTTTGTGGTATTTGTTTGATGAATGTTGTTGGCTGAGTTGTTTTCTGATATGTTGTTGTTAGTATGGTTTCTGATATTTGTTGTGATGTTGTTCAAATTTGTTATGATAGTTTGTATAGTTGCATTATTGGGTTGTATCGTTTTTGTGTTTTTTTAAGTATTTTTAGAAGTTTGTTTTGGGTCTCTTGTAGGATTCTACAACGTTTTGAATTTCCCCATGCAGTTATTCCATGACGTATATGTGATTCCACGAGTGAGTAATAAGCTTGTCGCAGTACAGCAATACTAGAGCAGTTTTTTAATTGGTATAGCATATACGCAGCTTTCCTCAATTTCTTTCTTACTTCATCTATATGAACATTCCAAGTAAAATTATGATCGACATGTACTCCTAGATATTTGTATGTATTAACAAGTTCGATTGTAGTAGAGCATTCACCACTTTCGCATAAAAGATCGTTCAATTTGTTTTTGTGTAAGCATTTCGTTTCATGGAATTTCAACTGTATGTCCGTATACAGTATATGAGGTGGTTTAATATGCATGACTTTAGTCTTTGTAGCGTTTATTACAAGTCCGTGATCATGACACCATTTAGTTGCCATATTCAGTTGATGTTGCCTTATCTGGTTAGCGTTTTCAATATTTTTGTGAGCTACGACAATTGCAGTATCATCGGCATATGCGAAGGTTTTGCTCCTATCAAGAATATTCATTAACTCATTTGAATAAATAATGTATAGCATTGGTCCCAATTTTGAACCTTGTGGAACGCCATAGTTAAATTTTGTTTCAGTGCTAAATTTTGTTGAGACTTTTACATAATACGTTCTAAGATTTAGATAGTTTCTAAACCACTCTAAACAATTCCCTCTTATACCGTTTTTTCGAGCATTTGTAATAGTTTAGTATGGCAAAGAGTGTCGAATGCTTTACTAAAATCTATGTATAGCGTAAGACAGTGATGGTTTTTATTCAGTTGTTGATTGATAAAATTTGCAAAATTGCCGAGAAGTTTGTTAATATTTTTTCCCTTTTGGAAACCAAATTGATTTTTGTTAATGATATTATTTTTGGTTATAAATTCAGTAAGCCTTTTGCATACAATCTCCTCCATAATTTTTTCAATGACTGGTAGAATTGCTATTGGTCTGTAATTGTTGATTTTAGATCTTGTGCCACTTTTGTATATTGGTCGAATTATTGACACTTTAAACATATCTGGGATTGTCGCAGTATCAATTATTAGGTTTATAAGTTTCGTTATATTCGGTGTCATTTCTATTGCGTTGTTTTTTAAGTCTTTTGGTCTTATTTCATCAAATCCGGCGCTTTTATTTACATTTAGTGTGTTTAGGATGTTAAAAATCTCTTCCTCGCTAGTATTTGTTAAATAAATGGAATTTTGCAGAACATTTGAGACGTTATTTATTGTTTTTATTTCACAGTTATGTAAGATTTTGTTAACATTTTCTTTAAAGTTTGTTGCTAAATTGTTACATATGTCCGTTATATTTAAGCTTTTAAAATTCTTTAGTATAGTTTCATCGACAGTATTTGATTTCTTACCAATAATTTCGTTTATAAGTTTCCATGTTAATCGTATGTTACCTCTATTTTCAAAGAATTTATTTTTATAATAATTATTTTTTGCGTAATTCAGTTTTTTATTCACTATATTTCTATACTTTTTATAGTCTTTTTCGTATTGTTTATTGTTTCTACATAAATACCATTTTTTATAAAGTTTATCCCTATTTTGACATTTTATCAAATATTCACTCATCCACGGGTTTGTGATTCGATTAGTTTTTTTTACATTGTTTATTTCCGAGTTTTTATAGATGTTATTAAATATATTGTATATGGATTTAAACATGTCATTTGCATCTGTTATATTATCTAATTCGTGCCATTGGGTTGTACGTATCTGATTATTTACTTTAAAATTGCATACTCTTTTACTTTGTTTACTTTCTTTAGGACTTGGTTGTATTTCGTTTTCTAAGAGACAACATACAAGGGTAAAGTGATCGGAAATATTTGTTTTTATAATTGATGCATATGCGTTCGTGTTTATGTTTCTGTTTCTAACAAAGAGATGATCAATATTAGTGCACGTGTTCCTATTTAAATCCTCTCTTGTGGTATCATAATAAGGTTTGTAAGAAGAAATTAAGGTATGTAACCTCTTACTTTGCTATTCCATCAGC
Organism: Leucophora obtusa; assembly: GCA_949987735.1. Lineage (NCBI taxonomy): Eukaryota > Metazoa > Arthropoda > Insecta > Diptera > Anthomyiidae > Leucophora > Leucophora obtusa. The sequence continues at coordinate 76,671,995 of OX465297.1, read as the reverse complement.
TATTATTTTAACAAGGGCATGTCATTGGAGGTATGTGGTATGTACTTTCCAAAAGAGGGCTAGGTAACAACATAAGAACATGTTACTTTAATGTTACATGTTAGGAGTTACGTAACCACTTACATAACCGATACTGAGCACAATACTACTTACATAACAGCTTAAAGTAAGGCCAAAAAAATTTGTTACAAACAAGTCTGAACTAACACATTAAAATTATGCGCTCACTTACTGTATAACAATATATACTTACTTCTTACAAAAAAAATTAAAATAAGACGTTATCGTGTTGGTTTTTTATAAATGCTAAAACGAAGCATATTCATATTTAATTAATATTTACTCAGATTAATATAAAGTTAACAAAAAACATAAAAGATATTTCAGTCAATATATATAAAACATATAAATTATTTGTATTGAATATTTTAAATAGAAAATAACACTCATGTATCGGATTAAAAATAACTCCTTATTTTGAGGTATTTGAATACACCATCGGTAATAAGTGGCTATTTCTATTAAGGGATCACGTATCACATTAAAAGTAACTCCTTATTTTACGGTTTAAAAATATCCCATCTGTAATAAGTCGCTGCTATTATTTAGAACTCATGTTGTGTATTACAAGTAACTCTTTTCTTTGAGGTGTTTAAATATATCATTGGTAATAAGTTGCTATTACTACCCAGTAGTTATGCAGCACATTATACGTAACACATTACATTTTAGTTATGAAATAATGCAATGGTAAGGGGTATGGTATTACCAGGTAATGTGTTCTGTAATACCAACATATTACCAAGGTTTTGCTGGGAGTATAACAATAAAATATTTTAATGATATAAAGGAATATTTGTTCTAAAATATGAGATAACCTAAGTTAGTGATTTTGATGATATCGAATTGATTGATTCACGTCTTCAGCTGCTAGACATCTAGGGCGAATTTGGAATGCTGCCGTGGCATTGGTAGAGGTGTCATCTTGTATTCTTCAGCGTATGATTGAAGTTCAATGTTTTCTCCAGTGGATTCAATTGTTGTAATTGGATATGGTTTATGGGCATTTTTATTTGATTTGCATCTTGACAGCAGAATGATTAGTGCACTGATGCTTAGTAAAAGTGGTAGGTAGCCAATTATATAGCTGTGCGTCTGGTGGGCCTTCAATTTATTCGGTAGTTCAGCGATGTCATGTTGTTCCAGCGACCTTTGTAGAGTTCTTAGGTCCTTAATATTTTTCACGTATAAGCTCCAAATTTGTTCAGGTTTATTCATTATTGTTTATGGAGATCGTAGTGTTCTTTGGTAATGATAAGTCTAAGAATTTGCCAAGGCTTGTGTATGAAGACCTCACTGTGCTTGATATAGTTTTTCGTCCGTTCATATTGACAAACTCGTGCTTGAGCATGCATTCGGCATCGAGTGTCAGTAGACCGGATCCCTTTAGTGATATAGGAATGATTTCCCTGTTGCAGACAGCTGTGGTCATTGAAATTGATGTTTCCGACTAGTAAGAGGCTAAATCATAATATACAAATAGATTCCATTCGGTAGTTGAAATCGCTGTTCCAATTTGCTCAAAATGGATTCCGAACCTTGATCCAAACTTCTTATTTTCGACTGGATTTCCAAGTGTCAGTGGTAATAACAATAGTATCGTGAGTAACGCAAGGGTTAGATGATTTGTTGGCATTTTGATTCTCTTCGCCTTAGGTTCTTCAGTGGAATTGTTGGTATTCGTATTGCTGTCTGTAGCAGGAATAGATGCTTCTGGATCCTTATCTACGGGTAATAGTCAGTCGATGTATTGGACGCTTGAATATTCCTGACGCAGTTTTCACATCAGCAACTCTTGCTGCCCCGTTATCACCTTGGTAAACTTGAATGATTCTTCCCAAAGGCCATTTCATAATAGGTACATTGTCTTCTTTAACAATAACCATGTCTCCACTTTTGAGGTTAACAAATTGATATTCTGTTGACCGTCTATTCCAAAATTCCTGCTTAAGGTGGGTTACATGCTTCCAATGAGATAATCCTGAGGCGTTCATTGGCTGTGCCCTGCTATTTACTTGCGATATAAGTGGTTCGCCAATAAGAAAGTGACCAGGAGTTAAGGCCTAAAGGTTATCTGGATCATTTGTCATGGGTGTTAGTGGACGAGAATTTAGTATTGCTTCAATTTCCACCACGTCTGTCTCCAATTCTTCGTGTGTTAATGATGCATTCGCGACACTCCGAAGTAGAAGATTTTTCGCAGATTTTACAGCTGCTTCCCACAAAACTCCAAAATGTGGTGCTCTCGGTGGAATGAAATGAAAAAGTATCCCCTTTGAGCTGGAAGTGGAGATAATTGACTCCCGAGCCTTGCTTGAATAAATGCTATTGTCTAGTTCTGATAGCTGATTCCTTGCCCCGATAAAATTGGTGGCGTTGTCAGAGTAAATATTCTGACACCGACCTCGACGGCCTATAAATCGTTTTAAGGCGCTGATGAAGGCATCTGTTGACAAATCAGACACTAGTTCGAGATGAACGGCTTTTTTGGAAAAACAACAGAATACGGCTATATAAGCCTTTGTTGGCCGTTTTCCTCTAATATTGTAGTGAATCGAAAAGGGTCCGCAATAATCTACACCAGCGTTGATAAAAGGTCGTGCTGGAGTAACTCTAGTTTGTGGCAGATTGCCCATAATTTGTTGACATAGTAGTGGTCGTGCCATGGTACATCTAATGCATTTTTGAACCGTTTAACGTGCCATAATTTTGCCTCTTATTGGCCAAAATCGTTGTCGTATTATGTTCAATAGTGCCTTTGGTCCACAATGTTTATTTTCCTCATGAAGCATTGTAAATAAAGGTTTTATTAGAGGATCATTATATGGAATCAGCATTGGATGTTTCGCGTCGTATGATAATAATGAAGCCTCTAGTCGTCCCCCAACTCGTAGGATGCCTGATTCATCTAGGAATGGGGATAAACTTATAATAGAACTTTTCTTGTCGATTTCTTTATTTTTCCGAAGCTGCTTAATTTCTGGAGAAAAGTCGGACGTTTGAATGGTTCTTATAAGGATCTATAAGGTAGACGATCTTCCTTTTTCTTCCTCGAATTTCTGATGAATCTGAGAGTATATCCCAATAACCGCTGCAAAGTTCCGAAGAAATTTTGATGCGAAATCTTGTATATAAAATCGGAAACATTGACTGAAATTACAGTTGTCTTTTTTCTCTCGATGTCATTGAGAATTTGGAGTTGTCGCGAGAACTTGGGTGGCCACATTTCTTCTCGTCCGTGGAGAAACAGTGGTCCATAAAACCATAAATTGCATCCAGCAAGTTTATGTGCTGGTATACCCCTGGATAATATATCAGCCGGGTTGTCCTTTGACCTGACGTGACGCCATTGATCGGGCAACGTTAATGTTTGAATCTTGGATGCTCGATTAGCCACAAACGTATGATACCAGGAAGATTGAGTATTTATCCAGGATAACACTATTTCGGAGTCAGTCCACAAAAACATAGGCTGATTTTTAATCTGGAGATCCGTTTTTATTCTGTGCACAAGTTGAGCAGCCATAACTGCAGCACATAACTCCAGTCGAGGTAGCGTCTGCTGCTTTAGTGGTGCAACTCGTGTCTTGGCACAAAGTAATTCTACAATGACTCTTCCATCCTTAAGAGTCGCTCGCATATAGGCAACTGCGCCAAAAGCCTTTTCAGAGGCATCTGAAAATATATGCAGCTCTGTTTTTGTTGGAAGTTGCCCGTTAATAATGTGTCGAAGGACCTGTCCAAATCATTTCTGAATTTAGTCCATATTACATGAAGGTCCTCGGGCAATTGTTCATCCCAGTCTAACTTCAATTGCCATAACTGTTGAATGAACATATTTGCCTTGACCACTACAGGTGCTAGTAGTTCAAGAGGATCAAATAATTTGGCCAAATCTGAAGTTGCGGTACGTTTTGTAGACAATCTGTGGGTTATTCATTTTTACCTTGACGCAAAAATGATCTGTCCTAGGCAGCCATAACAAACCTAACGTTTTTACAGAGTTACTGTTGTTACTGTTGAAGTCTAAATCCATCTCCAGATCACCGGGTGGAATATTCTTCAATAATTGTGGATGATTAGCGCACCACTCTTTCAGATTGAACCCATGCATTTTCAGAATCGTTATAAGTTCCCATTGTGTCTCCTTTTGCATGTGTCCTAGTTGCTCGTACTCTTGCATGAATTTTATATATTGAATTCGAATGTCTTCATTTTTTAGCAGTCGACGCTCCAATGCCATAAACCTGTTGTATGTCATTGTATGGGATTCTCCTAAAGCTGTTGGGAAAACTGACTATGAAGCGGCCGTCTATGTTGGTATGCAAATGTTGGGTGAAATTTGATTCACATTGTTTTTCTGATGGTGAAAGAGCATTTTCGCTGCCTTCAATCTCGTCTAGTTTCCAAAGATGTTCTATTGCTTCTTTCAATGAAGTGGTGTCCCCAAATATTGCACATGTGAGTGAACATAATGAGTTAGGAATTGGATTTTTCCCTATTGCACCCCCTACAATCCATCCTAGGACTGTGTTTTGTAAGGTTGGGAGATCATCAGCAAGGTGTATCGTCCCATTTTTGGTTAGTTTGTAATAGAACTCTGCTCCAAGTAGCAAGTCTATTTTTTCCTGCTGATCAAAATGAGGATCTGCAAGATGAATGTCGCTGGGAATGTCCCAAACTGAAATGTCAACATGTTGACTTGGTTGTGCGGGAATTATATTTGGTAGTACGTATGCTTCCACGTTCGATGAAAAGCTGAGATACTTCATTTGAATGTTTGTGCGGTATTTGGAATTTCTTTGGGCTCCTCCAAAGCCGTCAAGGCAAAGGGAAGCTCCTGATGGTGAAATGGACAATTTTTGGCATACAATATTTACTTGTGATCCTGAATCCAATACTGCTCGAAATTCATCTGATTCACCATTTGAGGCTGTAATTACAACTTTTGCCATCGCTAGCAAAACATGGCCCTGGCGGCCCCCAGCGACGTTGGTTGTTGCTGATGTAACTGCTATGACGCTGGAGGCAGTCGCCTTTTCTGCTGTATTTGGATGTGAAATGCTTGATCCTGAACTAGGATTTGATGATTTCTTTTCCTTTTGAGTGTTGTCCTTCTTTTGCAAATGAAGCAACGTTTTGTGCCTTTTCTCACATTTTCTGCAGCTACTTGAATTGCAGGTTTTCGAAGTGTGATCATCTCTGAAGCAGTTGACGCATAGATTCTGTCGTTGTACCCATCGTAGTCGATCTGCTTCTGATAATAGCAGGAATTTGTTGCAGTGATACAGTTTATGGCCCCTATTATTGCATAATTTGCATATGCTACTGTTGTGTCCGTTGGATGTTATTACTGTCAAAACCGCTTTATGTGTGGGTTTTTCCCTCAGAACGATTGCCTCCATAGATTGGAATTGAAGTTCCAGGAACGATAAAAAGTCAGCTATAATTGGCACATTCCTTGGGTTAGTTAGTGATTGCATGTACCTGATGTGTGTGTTTTTATCAAGTCTTTTAATCAATAACTGTATAAGTATTGCATCCCAAGAAGCTGTTTCAATTCCCAAATTATTTAATGCCACACAGAGAGAATTCCTTGGACGAGTTTTAATGAAATTTTTTCACTAAACTAATGAAGTGTTCTTCACAATAGGAATGAAAAATTTCTTAAACTCAATGAAAAAGCTTCTGAGTTTTAATGAAAATATTTTTAATGAAACTTTTTCATTAGTTGTATTAAATTTTTAATAAATAATATGAAATTTTTCATTAACTTTTATGAAAAATTGCATTAATTTAATGAAAAGTTTCAATGGACGAATTTGTCATTGAATTCATAGATCTAATGCAAAAATTCATTGATATTATGCAGATAATTCTCTCAGTGCAGCAAGCACTCTTTGGTGGTGTCATGCATAGCTTTGATAGATTGTGCGGATGACGTCACGGACTGTTGGTTGAGTATCTTGTCCACTAGGTTAGCTACTAGAATTCTCTTGTTATTGTAGCGTTCCTGTAAAGTTTCCCAGGCAGTGTTATAATTCGTCTCGGATAGAGAGAATTGACTGATTAGGTGTTCTGCTTCTCCCGATAAATTACTCTTTAAATACCACATCATCTGAATAGCGGGAATCGGCTGTTTATCCACCATTTCAGAGAATAACTCGGAGAACTGGCGCCATTTTAAATAGTCGCCATCAAATTTTGGTATAGTAACCTTTGGCAAATGTAATGATGAAGCTGATTGATTTGAAAGAGTTGACTGATTTGAAAGAGTTGGCTGATTTGCACCAACGTGTTGTACCCTGTCAGCCATTATGAACAGGCTTTTGAACCTTGTCGTTTAATTCATAAAATTTATCGATATCAAAACCAGAAATTAATGGATCGTCAAAATTCTCGCATATACTATCGTATAAGTCCTGGATCTGGCCCCAGAGCTTGTTGATAGATGCCAGTTTGACGTCGTAGAATGGACGTGGTTGTATTTCACCGGTAGTGGTTAATACATTTAAGAACCTGCTTAAAGCTGTCATCCTAGCTTGTGCCTTCCGAATCAAGCCCTGGTTTTTATTGGACTCCTGCAGAGCCAATGATGCGGCACCACTGCTTTTAGTTGCCGGTAGCTTTTGTTAGGATAATGCCATTAGACGATTAGCCTCTGTTGTGTTATGTATGAGTCTGTTAACTCACTAATTTTGGAGTAATAACCTGCCGTAAAGTATTCATGCTCGTTTTTCAGCGTTTCAACATCGTCAAGCATGCCCAATTCTGTATCCTTGGCCTCAAATTCATTCCAGTATTCTGCGGTTGTTTTCCTATCCGCAGAATCCTTTTTAAAGTTTCGGACCACAGGTTGAATTGTCTCGCCTGTTTTCAATAGGGTATCCAATAATACATTTGCCGTTGCCATTGTGTATGATCAGGAACCGCCTGTTGTTCGGTTAAAGTCGGGGGTCACCAAAATGTTTTGTGAATTAGTACACGCAGAAAATAAATTGGTTGGAATTCTATCGGAACCAACGAAATATTTTCGTCATTCAATAATTTTAATTGCAGTTATTTAAAATTCATCATCAGGAAAGTTATATTTATTTGTGAACAGAAAATATATATGATGAACCAAAACACTGTCACCTTATCCAAAATATTGGCTTTTCTAACCAATATTGAAAAAATACCAACTTCCACATTAACTTCAATACCAACAACCACCAATTTATCGAATATTTAGCCATTTGAATAAAATATCGGCTGCAAAAATCTAGTATCAGTTGTGTTTCAATAAAATCGATCACTCTATCCAAAGTATTAGTTTTTCCAATCAATTTAAAATTCATTTTTCAACTTTAGTAGCTTTAACCATTAATTTCCATTATTTTGGTAATTGTAATAATATATTGAGACAAGGAACAGAAATTTTATTTATCATAATAAAATTTTGGAATATATCATAAGTTAGACAACAACTAAACGTAAGTATCTGTGGCGCAGGAGGTAGAGACACAGCCTTATAGCCTTAGAGATTTGAGTTCAAACCTCAACCAAGGCATTACTTTTTTTTTAAATAATTTTTTTATTGATTCAAATTAAAAGACACAATTGATTTTCTGTTGTGAAAATATTAATGGTCTAATTCATAAACTTTTACAACAGTCTTATTGCAGGATTTTAAGCTAATTTGTGAAAAACAGTATTCATATTTGCTTAATAATGAAGAAAATAATAAAGGTTTATAGTTGGTACTCACTAACTTTAAACCTTTTATAAAGTTTGGAGTGAGGAAGCCACAATTTAATTGTTAATTATTTAATTTTCAGGCATGAAATGATTTATTAAAGCCAGCCCATCCCTAGAATGTGTGGCTTCCAACAACTTGCATCCATTAAACTGAAAAAAAACTTCAACAATTGCGTAGCCAATGACCACTTTCAAAAAAATTTCAAAAAAAAAGTAAAAATTAAATTAAAAAGAAAAACAAAACAATAGTGATGTACAGACTGTCAAAATATTATTCGAAATTGGATTACTTTTGTATGCTTTGAATAATATGTTCTAAAAAATTACTTTTTTACACACATTTCCATTGATTTGCTTTATAAATGAAAAAAAAATATTTTTAATGGCTTTTAAATTTATCTTAGCACATTATTAGTTCTCTAATTTAAGGAAATACATTTTCACTTCCGATTACCGAGTCAATCGTTTACTAAATTTGTAAATCACTTACGACTTATTTGGGAGAAGAGAGAAAATAAACAATAGTGTTGCCAGTATCAAATCGAAAAATTAATTTATAGTTAAAATACGATTATGAATCAAGATTTTTAATAACTCTTTATTAAGCGAAATATCTACTTTAACTATAGCAAGCTTCAAATACCAAATAAATTTTTTTTATGAATTAGCACATAAAATTTCAACCTGAAGAAATTCAAATTTGAAATTTGACAAAAAAATTTATGTCGAGTTTAGCCTAGAGGAAAAGCAATGGGCTGACAAACGGTTCGCGATATAAATTTTTTTTTTAATTTTTCTTTTATATGATTTTCTTTTGTTGATATAATTTTATTTATAGACAAAATATTCAAACCTGAAGAAATTCAAATTTGAAATTTGACTAAAAAAACTTAATTAGAGCTTAACTTAGAGGGAAAGCAATGGGCTGACAAGCGGAGGTTCGGCGGTTCGATCCTAGTTAGCGACAAAAAAAAAATTTAATTTTTAAATAAATTTTGTGGAACGTGTTTTTCTATTTATACACCCTAAAAATTACATAGTTGTTGAACACTATTTTTTCAACTATGTCATAGGTGAAATAACCCTCACTATGGCATAATGGATATGAAATAGTGAAGGTTAACTACATTTACTTAAAATTTACAAATCAACTATTGGGAAAGTAATTGATGACGAGCATGTAGTTGAAAGCATCGACATTTTAGAAGTGGTTAATATTAACTACGTTCATTTTAAAAATGGTTAATAGGAACCACAAAGCTTTTTCTTTACATCCGAATTTTTAGAATAAATTAAGAAACAGAGCCTTTCTTTAATATGTTTATTTAAATTTTTACAATATATAGTACGAATACAATTGCTTTAATATTTAAATTGATACCTACGATTTTAATGCACTTGCATAAATTTTTCTAGTTATCTAACAATCACCTTCAGTTCGAATTATATATTAATATACAGATTTCCCGACTGGCTTTGAAAGGCATAAATTTGTATTGATCATCTTATTTCGTGCAATCGTATTTCTAATTAACTTCCTAAAAAAATTAAAAATGAATTTCAGTATTACCCAACTAATTTCTAAATCAGAAATAGGAACTTACCACACGAAACTCAACATTAAACGGGAATTAATTTTTATTTGAAAATATCTATAAAAATTTATTTGCTTTTAGATTTAAATTAAAATAAATAAAAATTAATGTTGAAATTTATTTCAAATGTTTTTCAATAAAGTGTTTGTCGGTTTCAGATAATTTGACATGTTATTTACAGGGTAATACAACATTTTTTTTGTAACTCAATCCATAGTTGTTATTGATTATAATAGTCATTTAGAATATTTTTCAATTCAACCACGGATTTTGTTAACTACGTAACTATGGAATGTTATCGGTGTAGAATTTATAATCCACAAACATTAAAATAATCTATTAACAACACAAAAATTCAAAAATTGTAAATAATTTTCGGTAGTTACAATGGTATTAAAAATAAATAAAAGTGATTGTATCTGGAACTACAAAAATTCGGTTGGCGAATAATTCGGTGGGAACTACGAATCTGTTTTCTGTGTGTAATAATCAGTTCAAACACTAAATTTGAACTGTACTAATCTGTACTAATAATCCATATATGTTCATAAAAAATACATATTTGTTCATATGTATCCATACATAACCCATATATGAACATGTTTGAGCGTATATGAGCTTTTTTCACCGGGATGATATTCTTTTATTAATGAAAGTAAACAACATTAACGGGATTCACTAATGTTTGATATTAACTTAATAATTATTAAGTGGGGTCACATGTTTCTTAAACAACTATAATTATCTTTACATTTGTTTAAAAAATCGTTAACCCTTAGTGGCCTGGGGTCAGAAAAGACCCATGAAACTTAATATTAATTATGACTACGAGATTGTAAAGCCATTAAATTGACAAAAAAAATTCAACTGGATAAAAGTAATTATTTCATGTAACATGATCCATATAGGATTAATTCTCATTTTCTGTATGTAGTCTTCGTTACCCATCGCAACGGTTTTGTTGCCTTTATCAGAATTTAAAATAAGTACATCATCATTTTCAGCTAAATATTGTCTAACTTGTCCCACTGTGTCTAATGTTAGTTTGTCTTTTAAACTTAGCTTTGATTTGCTAAAGTGATTGTCTAAGAGTGAGGTTAATTTTGCTCTCGCAATTTCTAGGTTTTCCTTGTTCTCTATTATTTGTATAATGTTTTCCCCATCTGCAATGCATTTGAATAATGGGAAAGTTGCTGTTGTGTTCGGTATCGCGTGTTTAGGACCCAACGATAATAACCACCTAACATTTGCAGGTATAATCTTATTGGTTTTGTTAACAAACCAGTCGTTAGTATTTCTGGTGCTCTTGTTTACTGATTTTTATTTTTAACTATATGACCTTGAGCCGAACCAAATCTATCACACAAGAAAAAAACAGGTCAACTGTAAAAACTTTTAACAAAATAAGCAATTTTTGTAAAATGTCGTGGAAAGCAGTCGCTCCAAACACAAACTCGAATTATCATTTTTCCAAATTATTTTTTTTTCTTTAATATCAACTATTAAATTATGTGGTACAAATAGCAATCGGCATCTCCAAATTAGGCATTTTAAAAAATCATTAAAATTAATTTTTAAAAAACATGCCCAATAAGCAATTTGTTCCGGTTACGCACCGTTTTCGGTCCGTCATAAACGGAATCCGACTCCGTTTACGTACCGTTTTCTGGATCCGTATACGGACCAGAAAACGGAAGTTAAGGAACATCGAAACTGATTCGAATCTGTTGAAAGTCCGTCAATAACGGACCGTTTACGGACCGTAATGTCGTGTTAAAAACTGACAAGTCCGTTTAAAGTCCGCCAGTGACGGACCGTTTGCGGACCGTTATGTCATGTAAAAAACGGACTAGTCCGTTGAAAGTCCGTCAATGCCGGACCGTTTCCGGACCGTTATGTCGTGTGAATAACAGAGTGACTCCATTTTTAGAAACAAAAACGGATTTGCATGTCTACCTATATTGACCCTATTTTTATAAATTATAAGTAACAGTTTTTAAGTTTTTTTTTATAGATTTATTAAAAATAGAATTTATTTTTCATATTTACACTATATTTGCATTTGGTGCAGCTTACGTCTCTATCCAGCATCAATTTACAACATCAGCAGACAATAAAATTCAATACCTGCATTCAAAAGAAAAAATAAATTAGATAAATTTTAACTAACTGTAATCACGATGGTTTTTTGCATACGATGTAAATTGGCACACTTTGCTATCAAAACAACTAAATATATCAGTAAATATTTTTTAATTGCATTACAAAAAACCATCTTTAAAACACATAACAATTTGAATAAATCTTACCCTCTTTCGTATGTGACTTGAAGTTCTTTGCTTGAAAGTGCGTTAGGACGGATTCACGCTACTGCCACTTATTTTTCGTCCCAATATTATTTTTTAGCAGCTGAAGGGCTTTGCTATATTTTTTAAAATAATTTCTGTACTTAAAAAAAACAAACTAATACCGATGAAGTCCGTATTTAACAATACGGAAACGGAGTTAAAACGTATTATGTTCGAAATCCGATTATACGGTCCGTTTGTGTTCCGTACACGCACACGCTATTACGGATACGTGCATACGGACCGTACGTTATGACTCCGTACGTTGCGGACAGTCCGTAAAAATGTTTCTTGGGTGTTTTTGCATTTTTATCAAATTCATGGGATTCCAGGCTAAAGTGGGTTAATAATGTTTTAACTATATTAAATGAATAAACGAAATAAAAAATATATTTTTTTTTAATTTCGAATTTTGGAAATTTTTAATAATAATATACTTTTTTCCAAATGGGCCATTTTCGTCCAACTTTCGGCACGGGTTCACGTTTTTTTTTTTAATTGAGTTCTTCCATTTGGGACCATTTCCAATAAAACTGGGGTGTGTAATGGCGAATCTATGTTTAAGGGACACCCTAGTGATCATGTTATTCGTGTGAAAAAAAAAATAATTTAACTATTTAATCAACTTTTTTGTTTGTAATTTAAAAATTTATACATGAGTTCGACTTTTCTTCCGAATTTGACGATTTCATGATGACTTCAATTTCAGCTCATTTAAAAGAATTCCGGTTTTGCTATCATATATGATATCATTTTCGATATCGAAATCGCCGGGAATAACGATAGTGTTTCGGTGCTGGACCAGATGGGCAATTCTGTAACATTTTAAGTAAACTGACAACTTAACTACCGAATTTTGTCGTTAAAAAGTTAGAGAATCCCACTACAGATTTTGGCGATTTTACTATCCTTATTCCAGCGAATTTCGATAGCGAAAACGGTATCATAATTCCTTGGAAATACGATATCGTTACGAAAGGTACATTTTAGAACAAAAAATCTATCGTTTTCGTATCACAAGTGATTATCACCTAAGTGACATCGTTTCGATATCGTGACGATATCGTTTGATTTATTGGGATGATACATATCAGAGAACGGTTTGAGTGCCTTATTTTATGCTTTTGAATGCAATCACAAAAAATGTGCATAATATTATTGTTGTCAATACACATCATTTCAGTAAAGCAATACAGACACAATTGAAAAAAAGTGAGTATGAGTAAGACATGCACTGCACTGCATGTCTTCTGTTAATCTTACCTAACACTCACAAAAGCAACGAATATAAAATGATTGGTATGAATACAAACCGATTGTTACGAATGGTCTCAATGTTGGTTGTATAAAAATTGAAAATTTTTTCTGTCAAATATTTTAGTATAGTTTTGGTGTTTATTTTTTTCACTTAAACTTTAACAAAATGAGAAAATATATACATCTTCTATCTCTATATATAAAAGAGTAACGTGACTGACTGACTGAATGACTGACTGACTGACTGACAGACTCAACATTGCCCAGCCCAAACCGCTGAAGCTAGGAAGTTGAAATTTGGTATGTAGGTTCCTCTTTCGGCGTAGACGACCGCTAAGACGGGATTTTTGGAAACTCCTACCGGAACGGGCAAAAAGGGGGAAAGTCTCCCTCTTGACGGCCTGCCAAAACCCCTTCGGCTAGAAAGCTGAAATTTTAGATATGTGTTCCCTGGAGTAGGGGCTAACTTTTCTAGAAAGTACTTTCAAGAATTTTGGACAGGGACATTGTAAAAATGGGGGTTAAAAAGGGGAAAAGAGCCCCCCTTGACGGCCTGCCCAAACCGCTGGAGGTAGGAAGTTGAAATTTGGTATAAAGGTTCCTCCACTATCGTAGACATCCACCAAGACGGGATTTTTTGTAAATTTTTACAGGGAGGGGCTAAAAGGGGAAAAAGTCTCCCCCTTGACGGCCTGCTCAAACTGCTGGAGCTATGAAGTTGAAATTTGGTATGTAGATTCCTCGACCGGTGTAGACGTCCGTTGAGACGGAATTTTTGGAAATTCGTATCGGGAGGGGCAAAAAGGGGACAAAAAAGTACCTCTTTCCAAAAAAGTACCTCTTTCCAAAAAAGTACCTTTTTCCAAAAAAAGTACCTTTTTCCAAAAAAAGTACCTTCTTCCAAAAAAAAGTACATTTTTTCAAAAAAAAAGTACCTTTTTCCAAAAAAGTACCTTTTTCCAAAAAAGTACCTTTAAACAAAAAAAGTACCTTTTTCCAAAAAAAGTTCCTTTTTCCAAAACAGTACCTTTTTCCAAAAAATATACCTTTTTCCAAGAAAAAGTACCTTTTTTCAAAAAGAAGTACCTTTTTCCAAAAAAAGTACCTTTTTCCAAAAAAAGTACATTTTTCCAAAAGAAGTACCTTTTTCCAAAAAAAGTACATTTTTCCAATAAAAGTGCCTTTTTCCAAAAAAAGTACCTTTTTCCAAAAAAAGTACCTTTTTCCAAAAAATGTACCTTTTTCTAAAAAAATTTACCTTTTTCCTTTTCGAATTTAAAATTCTAATTTCTGAGCGTTTTTTTTTTTTTTTTGGTTATTTGAATACACAGGAAATCACCAATTTATTTTTATTCTGTTTGAATAAAGTAAAACTAAAAAGGGGAATCAGCAAATTATATATGTTTTTCCCTATTTGTTTTTTTTTTTGTCGCATTTATGTACATTTTTGGCTAGTTTATATGTGAAATTTGATACGCGTGTACATATTATTTGGCAGTCTCTATTAAATAGTGAAAGTGTATCATTTAAAATGTTAAATAAACGTAAAAAAAACACTTTATCATTGGAAACTAAAGTCAAAATATTAGAAAAGCTTGACAAAGGCGTTCAAGGGAACCGGTTAGCCCTAGATTTTAATGTGACAACATCTTCAATCAGCTACATCAAATCACATAGAACAGCAATATTAAATGCTGTTTCAAACACATATCAGGAGGCAAACAATAAATCTTTGCACAGCGCTGAATATCCAAAAATGGAAAGTCGTCTGTATGAGTGGTTTTTAAATCAACGAGAAAAAAAGTGTACATTGACTGGGCCAATATTAAAAGAGAAAGCTAAACAAATATTTAGAGAGGAATATCCCGATAAAGATGAAAATGCATTCCGGGCAAGTGATGGATGGTTTACCAAATTTTCTTTCCAGTGATGTTGCTTCAGTCACTCCTTTTATTCATCGATATCGTGCAAAGATCGCTGAGATGGGTTTAATGGAGTCACAAATATATAATGTCGACGAAACCGGATTATTTTTTCGTTGCCTGACAGACAGAACCTATGTCTCTGCTTTTGAAAAAAACGCCCCTGGACATAAAATTCAAAAAGACAGAATTTCAGTCCTACTTGGTGCAAACTCTGATGGATCACACAAATTAGTTCCATTGGGAATTGGAAAAGCAAAAAAACCCAGGTGTTTTAAAAATTTCAATAATCCTCTGCATTACAACTTTTCAAAAAATGCTTGGATGACTTCTCGGATTTTTCACGAATGGTTTCACGGAATATTTATTAAAGAGGTAAACAAAAATATTGATTTCAGGTTCAGTACATAATTTTAAAATTTTTTTCAATTCCCAGGTGATCCGCTTTTCTCAGGAAAATAATTTGCTCCGAAAGCCATTTTGCTTATAGATAACTGCTCCGCTCATACACCCATTGAGAAACTTAAAAGTGACGATGGAAACATAGTTGCATTATTCTTTCCACCAAATGTGACAGCAGCTTTACAACCAATGGATCAAAACCCTATTAAGTTAACAAAGCTCAATTACAGAAGTATGTTTCTTTTTCAGTTAATTGCTGAAGGTGGTGAACTGAAGAATCGTTTGAAATCGATCCGCAATGCTATATTATTACTGAAACAAGCTTGGGATGCGGTACCACAAAGTGTTATGAAGAAATCTTGGTCAAAGTTGTCCAATTGGGACTCTAACCAATACGACAGCGACGATGACGTGCCAATAGCACAATTGTTGCAAATAGATCAGGACTGCAACGAAGTTATTCAGATAACTCAAGCTCTTTTAAAAGAAATAGCTCCCAACGATTGCATCGGTATAGAAGACATCGAAAGATGGAATGAAGATATGTTTGATGACGGATCTGTTTATGTTCTTAGTAGCGATGGTGAGTCTTCAGATAGCAGCGAAGACGACGTTGTTGCAGTATCATCAGTTGTCTCTAATACTACAGCCATTGAAAGCGTAAATAATTTAATAAAATGGTGCAATAACAGTGAATTGTTTTCAACTAAGCACATAAGTAATCTTTTGGCTCTCCGTAATGATATTTCGGATTTAAAGAAACCAAAAAAACAAACACATATAACTGATTATATGTCAAACAAAGATTAGTTGTTAACTTGGCCATTGTTTAATTTTAATTGTTTAATTTTTTTTAAAACAGTTTTTTAGTTTTTAATTAAAAAAAATACATGTGATGTAATTGGACTGCATTGCTATGTTTTGTTGCCATTCGTTTTTTTTTTTATATTCATATTTTTAATTTAAAAAAATACATTTGATGTATTGGACTGAATTGTTGTGTTTTGTTTTCTTGTGTTTATCAAATAAAATTGAATTAAAAAATATTAAAAAGAGTTTTATTTAAGTTTTTATAAGTAAATTTACTAAATTTTTTTTTAGAAAAAAAACGTACAGAAATTAGAATAATTCAGAAATTAGAATTGCCTCAAAAACAAAGCGGTTCTAATTTGCGAGCGTCTACTGTACCTTATCAAAAAAAGTACCTTTTTCCAAAAAAAAATCAATTTCCCAAAAAATACCTTTTTCCAAAAAAATACCTTTTCCAAAAAAGGACCCAAAAAATTCCATTTAAAAAAATATAATTTCACAAAAAGTACTTTTTTTCCTCCCCCCACGGATATCTCCACTAAAACAAGGTTTCTTGATATTCGGCATAGACGTCCGCTAAGACGGGATTTTTGGATATTCCTACCGGAATTTCCAAATATATTTGGCATAGACGTCCCCATAGACGGTCTCACAAATTGGAAAAGTGTCCCCATTAACTGCCTGCCCAAACTACTGGAGATAAGAAGTTGAAATTTGGCATAAAGATTCCTCCACTGTAGTAGACATCGACTAAGTTTGTATTTTTGGAATTCCCTACAGGATATCCCAAAAGGGGGATGTTTCCCCCTTGACGGCCTGCCCAAACTGCTGAAACTATGAAATTCGGTATGTGAGTTCCTCCTTCTGTGTAGGCGTCCGCTTAGACGGAATTTTTGAAATTCCTATCGGGAGGGAGATAAGGGGAAAAGTATTCTCCTTGACGGCCTGCCCAATTCCTTCTGGCCAACCTAAAATTTTAAATAAGTATTCCCTGGAGTAGGACTAACTTACCGGCAACGTAATTTTTCTATTTTGGAACAGAAACATAGTAAAAATGTGGGTTGAAAGGGAAAAATGTCCCCAATAATGGCCTGCTCAAACCGCTGAGGCAATGAAGTTGAAATTTGGTATGAATGTTCCTCATCCATCGCAGACAGCCGCGAAGATCGAATTTTTGTAAATTCCTAAAGGGAGGGGCAAAAAGAAGAAAGCCTCCCCTTGGTGGCCTGTAAAAACCCCTCCGGCTAGAAACCTGAAATTGTGGGTCCCTGGAATAAGGGCTAACTTATTAGAAAGATAGTATTTTGAATTTTGGACAGCGTCGTTATAAAATAGGGGCTCAAAAAGGGCACTTTCCCCCTTAACGACCTGTCCAAACTGCTGGAACTAGGAAGCTGAAATTCGGTACTTAGGTTCCTTTTCCAGCCTAATTCCAACCGGGAGGGACATAAAAAAGAAAAAGTGTCCCACTTGACAGCCTGCTCAAACTGCTGGAACTAGGAAGCTGAAATTCCCTGTCGATGGATTTTCGGAAATTCCTACCCAGAGGGGCACAAATAGTAAAAGTTGGCTAGAATCCAGAAATGTAAAACATATGTTCCTTGGAGTATGGGCTCACTTATCGGGAAGGTGCTTTGTGGAATTTTGGACAGGGACATTGCAAAAATGGGGATTAATGAAGCGAAAAGTGCCGCTGAAAGGCCTGCCCAACTGCTGGAGGTAGGAAGTTGAAATTTGGTACTAAAGTTCCCCCTCTATTGTAGACATCCGCTAAGATGAGATTTTTGGAAATTTCCACTGGTAGGGTCAAAAACAGAAAAAGTCTCCTCCTTAACGGCCTGGCCAAACTGCTTAAATACGGTATTTGGGTTCCTTCTCCAACGTAGACGTCCCCTAAGACGGTATTTTTGGAAACTCATACCGGGAGGGGTAAAAAGTGAAAAAACTTCCCCCTTGCCGAGTTGGGCAAACTGCTGGATATAGAGACCTAAAATTATGTATGTAGTAGGTTCCTCCTCCAATGCAGACGTTCTCGGAATTTTTGGAAATTCCTACCGGGAGGGGTAAAAACGGAATAATTCTCCCCCTTGATGGCCTAACCGAACCCTTCGGCTAGAAACCCGTAATCTATAATATGTTTTCATTGGAGTATGGGCTTACTTATCGACAAGGCATTTTTAGGACTTTGGACAGGAACGTGGTAAAAATGGTGGCTCAAAAGGGGAAAATTGCCCCCCCCCCCCTTAACGTCTGCGTCTTTAGCTATAAACATAAAACTTAAAGAACAAGTGTATATGGAACACTAAAATTAAGAAACTAAATAGGAAACGAGTGGAATTGAAACACTACACAAGTGGAATGAAATGGATACAAACATTGAACGAAGGGAATTGAAATTATAGACAATGGAAATGGATTGGAAGAGGGAACGAAATGGAATGGACTATAGAACTAAAAGGAATGAGAAGCGAGATGGCGTAGAATGGGGAACGAGTGGAATTGAAACACTTCAGTTAAAAGAGGAATGGAACGGAGCAAGTGCAAAGAAATGGAAATAGAAGCGACTGATATCAATATCGATACACAAGACAGTAGGAACGAAATGGGATGAAACGGGGAGGGAGTGGAATTGGAATAACAGATAATGGGAACGAAATGCAATGGAATGGTGAACAAAATGGAATCTTGGAAGGAGTTGCATTGGAACACTAAAATTGTTAAACAAAATGGAATGGAATTTGAATGACTCAAACTGGCGGAGTTTGGTACTTGAAATTTCGAATGCGATTGAGGCAAGATTATATATATTTGGGATTTTTACTGGGTGGAACAAAAAGGGGTGAAGAATCCCTTTTAATTACCTGTTCAAACACTATTCACGGAATATGAAACTTATGTAGCATTGAAACATACTCTCCAAAAAGTTAAACAAATTTTCTAAAAGAGAAAAAACCTTAGAAAAGGAATGGAACTTATATATTCCGATATTTAAACTGCAGGTAACGAAGCACCGGTGGAAGAAACCGACGCAGTAAATTTTCCAATGAATTTGTGAATTTACTTGAATTGCTAGGTCTACCTTTACAGAAACTGGAATTAAAAAAAAAAACTTTAAGGCACGCTAACAACGTAGCGGGCAGAGAAACAAGCCGACCAAAATAATCGGCGGCGGCGGCGCAAGCAAAAAATCGGCGGCGGCGGCGGCGATTGAGGTTGAGCCGGATAAAAATCGGCGGCGGCGGCGCAACCAAATAATCGGCGGCGGCGGCGGCTTGATCGGCTGAAAACAACATTTTGTAATGTGATTTGAAAACGTTTAAGTTTTTTTACGAAAGATAGATATTTTACTATCACTCTATATGCCTTTACGTTTTTTGCCATTACTCTTACCTGTCCACCTCTCAAGGATTTGTACGAATAATCTTCAAGGTTTACTATTTTTGAAAAGTTATTCATCATCGCTCTTATATCTGAAACATTTTCAATAATTATTGGAGGCGGTTTTTCTTCACACAGCTCTTTGTTAGCATTATCGTTAATATAATTAACATCATCATTATTGTCTACATCAAGTGCAGCAAACATGTTGTTGCTAGTAGGTACTTGGTATATCATCATTGGGGCAAGGAATTTCATGCACTTAAAATTGAAAAATATGCGCCTAAAATATGCGGTTAAAAAAGAAAAATATGCACTAACAATATAAGAAATATGCACTAAAAACTATAATTTTTGCAAAAATAATGCACTTTAAAACTTAAAAACATATTTAAGTTAGTTATTTTGCAAACAGACACAGAACTCGAAGATTTCCCATAGGTCAATAAAGTTTTAAAAATGTTTATTATGATTGAATCAAAATATGAAAACGTATCAATTTTTTATATTTTTTTACAAAATAAAAAATGCTACTAAAAATGAAAAATATGAACCAATATGCATTAAAAAGCACAAAATATGCATTAGAAAGCCACCAAATATGCATTTAAAGTCGAAATATGCAAAAACATGCATTTATGTCAAAATATGCAACTACAAATCGATGCCAGTTTGTTCTAAATTTGATGATTCGGATAAATGTTTAGTCTATATTAGTTTTGGACTATCGAGAAATAACATACATTTGCATGGAATTCCTTGCCCTAATCATCATTGTTGGTAGTTTTTTTTATTTTGATTGCATGCTTAACTAATCCTGGTGATCGATTTTGTCGTCGTTTCGTTGTTTTGTTTTCAGCGACTGTCTACCAGACAATATCGCTTTCTTCAGTAGACTCGCTGCTACTATCCATTCTGCTGTAACAGCAGAGGATTAGTATAGAAGAATATTAATCCCTTTGTTTACTACTTAATAATAAGTAATAATTTGTTGTTGATTTCAATATACAATGCAGTGTTGCCAACAAATTTTCAAAATAAATGGCTGGATCAGACCCAAAAATCGCTAGATTGTTGAAAAATGGTACTTAAAGCAGTTTTTACTCAAAAATTTCTTTAATATGTTAATAAGAAAAATAATAATAAATTAAATAATGAAAAATTTTACGATTAATCTTAGTATTGCGAATACACAATAGAGGGCGTTGTACGATGAAAAAGTGCATACCCATATTTTATCGAAATGTGTATTTTTAGAGTTTTTTTTACTAAAATCGTTTAAGATGTTGTGTTTTATAATAAAGGAATATCAATGTGCGAGTTTTATAATATTTTTCAACATAAAACCGAGTTTTAAAAATTATATTACGGCTGATAAAAAATCGCTAGATTTTTGGCTAATAGCTACAGAACAATTTTTCCCGCTAGGGGCGAAATAAAATCGCTAGATCTGACGAGAAAATCGCCGTTATGGCAACACTGATACAATGTAAAAAAAAAAAGTTTTTTCTTAAAACAATAACAAATGTTATTGCTTTTAATTTTAAATAGAATTATAGAAAAGAGATCACAATTAACGTCAGCACTTTATCACGGTCAGAAAATCACTCGCAAAAAAATATATATAAAATCAATTTATATAAGATTTGTTGTTGGTTCACGTGTGATTTGTTTCATGTTCGCACAGATCCATGGCTAGTCAAGACTATATCTAACAAATGGTCCTAAATATTTAATATAACATACAAGTTTTATTTAATAAATTATAAACATACCCTTTTACTACCAAGTCCTTTTCGTTGAAACATAACTTGTAAAATTTTAATTTCTGCCAGCATATTTTTTTTGCCAATGTAAAGGGCTCCAAAGTAATCCCAACATTGGGAAAATGTAACCCTCTTGGAACTCAAAACAATTTTTGCCTCTTATAGAATTTTCAGAAAATTAAAGCATACTGGGAATCAATTTTTTTTTATTTATTCTTTTTAATTTTAACAAATTAAGGAATAAATAAAGACCAAAGAAAAAATAAATATCGATTGATTTAAGAAATTAAACTTGTTTGAAGGCTTTTGAATGGAGGCTTTGTTAGAAAGTTTGGGCAGGATGCACATATCTTGTATGGACCCATTTGAATTAGATGCCCAATCAATAATGTCCTTAAATGATGAAATTATGTGATCAATTCGAACATTGGTTTGAGCATTTTATCCGTAAAAGTGTCCTTTTCTAAATATTATAGAATTTTACAATATCTCTTATCTTTACTTTTTCATTTATTTGTTACAAAATGTCTCATTTATCCAAAATATTCAACTGGACCATTTTTAAAAATGTATTTTAGAATTGAAAAAATATATATGGGTGATATCAAAAAATGTGATAAAAACCATGTAACCAACTAATTTCAAATGCATGGATTACATTTGAGTTATATATTTCGATATATATCAGCGCATTGTCACCTGTTTTACAAAATTTATAACAATCTGACCAATTTTTGGTTAATACATAAAATTTGTAACCAATTTTATAGGCCAAATGTAAACTCCGTAACCAGTAACTCGTAAGGTTTTTTAACTTTAATAGCTTATATTTGAATAACCAATGAAGCTAAACACTAACTGTAAGAATTTATATGAAGAGGAGAAGTAACGCTTTTAACAAAAATTAATGCATTTTACAAACTTTTTCGTATATCTATGCTAACACGACTTCAACTCTGTAACTATTTTTCGTCATAATTTTTGATAAAAATGCGTACACCAAATACATATATTGAGTTTTAAATGCAAAGTTAAGCAGCTACGTTTTTTTATTAATTGATTTTTTACACATCTGCAAAGAGTTGCATTCTGAAGTATTATATTAACCCATTAAGAACTTTTTTTTTAATTTTTTTCACAGTACAAATTTATATAAGCTTTTATAGCTTAAAAAAATTATATTTATAAAAATTTAATATTTAGAAGATTTTAACTTTTTTCTTTTCATATAAAAAAATTGTTTTTAGCTCTGGTTGTTCAAGTTTAATGAATTAGTAAATTCTTTTTAAAAAATATATTTATTTTTAAATTTTTTATATTTGAAAATTGATACTTCCAGCCGAAATGAGCCGAAAAAAATCGGCGGCGGCGGCTGAAGCTAAAATGACCGGCGGCGGCGGCTTAAACGGCTCACGGCGGCTGGCTTGTTTCTCTGGTAGCGGGCTTTGCCCGGTATTTTTAATATTATAAAATGCTTTCCAATTTTTATTCAAAACACAAATGAACAAAACTACTTACGGGTCTATCTACCTAAGTTCGCACTTTACCAAATTATCTTAACATACACACGTATATTGCAATTTATTATGGATTCATTACTAACAATCCACTTTCATGAGAAAAAGTGATAAAATATTTATTTATTTTAAACCCATTGTTGTGCAGAATTATTTATTTGTGGTAGCTGCGTGAAGGCTTTTATTATAAAAACTGTACTTTAAATAAAAAACGAATTTAAGAAAAATTGTGGGGGGGGGGGGGGGCACAGCCCCCTCTAAACTTTAAGGCACGCTAACAACGTAGCGGGCTGTGCCCGCTAGTATTTCATATTGAAATAAAAAAAATGGAAATTTCTTCACACTGCATTTTTCAAAATACTGCAACAGGTCACCGAATACTAAATGAATGTTGTGATTGATTTTATATTTTTAATGTGTCATCTCTTCATTTCGTTGCTTGACATGTAGTGGCATTATAAAAATAATGCGTAAAAACCACTCATCAAAAACAATGAACGTATATAATAGAATAATAAAAACGAATGTACTCAAACCGTTCTCTGATACATATATAATTTTTTCATTTAAATTCTACCACACTTCATACAGGATCAGATGGCCATATCATCGTCAGAAGCTCTGGAAGTTACTTAAAGTTGTGTAATTAAAACATATTTGTTTTTCTGTCATCATTGCTTTAATCTCCCTTATTTCAATCTTCTTATTTGTTTGAAAAATTGTTATTTTTTTCTCAATTTAAGTTGTTTAATTGTTGTTGTGAAAACAATTTAAACACATTTTCCTAAACTTAAATTTATTCCTTTTGAATTTAATTTTTTGATTTTGTTTTTTTAATCAGTGTAGAAAATTATTACCAGATATGTGGTTATGTAACTACATACTTGGTAATGGTAACTAGTTACTTTTGTTATTACATTTCTTATTACCTTTATATGTCGATGTCGCGAAAAATAATGAGTTATGGTTACACAACAGCATACGAAAAATAAAAAAACATATCGTTACCTATGAGTTTTACAGTACTGATAAAAATAATGAGTCTAAAAATAGATTTTCAAAAAATTAATTATTTAAAAAAAATATTTTTTATTGTATTTTTTTTTTTTTATAAAATTTGTTGGTGCGGGAATCGGACCTGGGTTTACAGATTGCCAGTCAATAGCTCTACCATCTGAGCTATATCGACATGTAATATTTAATACACTCGAAAAAAAGTCAGTAAAGTCAGCAGAAAATGTTGCTGTGTCAGCAAATTTTTTGTCAGGAGCGTGCTTGCAAAAAAGTTAGTAATTTCAGCAAAAGGTTTGCTGAAAATCAGCGAGCTGATTTTTGCCAAAAAAATAGTAATCTTCAGCAAAAGTTTTGCTAACACTTAGTCGATTGCAAATGAAAAAAATCCTTGCTAAAATCACTAAACTTTTTGCTGAATATTAGTAGACTGAAAAAAACTCAAAAAACTTGTAGCGAAATTTTACTTTAGTTAATTTATTTGCTGAAAAAATTTTCAGCAAATAAATTAACTAAAGTAAAATTTAAATAAATATAGAATATGTGTAGAGTTGTTTTTCTTTTGTTGTCATTTCCGTTTCCAGAAAATTTAAATTTTAATTTTAAAAAATTTTCAGCAAATAAATTAACTAAAGTAAAATTTAAATAAATATAGAATATGTGTAGAGTTGTTTTTCTTTTGTTGTCATTTCCGTTTCCAGACGAGCTGCGACATCTACATCTTGTCAGCACAATTTTTGTAGCAAAATAAATTGGTAAAACATAAGTTCAAAATTAGTTTAGTGCTAAAAAAATACAACTAAAATTTTTTATGAAAACGGAATTTCAGCAAAAGAATTGCTGAAAACTAGTACACTTGATATACAAGACGTTTTACTAATTTTTCTACTAACTTATTTTTTTAAGTGTAGATAAAAACATAATTGACCTGCTGCACACTTACTCGGCAACATACAAAAAATCCTTACCATCCAAAAAATCCTTACCAGTATTTAAAAAATATTGAGTCTAAAAATAGATTTAAAAAAAAAATTTTCAAAAAAATTTATAAAATTATTTTCTATTTGAAATAATGATAAAAATAAGTCATTATCAGTAACTCATTATTATGTTTTAAAATAATGCAGAAGGTAAGTGGGTGTCATTACTGGTAGTCCAAAAAAGAATGATATGTCATTACCGTTTCTACACTGGGTAGATTGTGATAAATTCTTTTAAATTTTATTTTGGTTTCCTTGTGGGTTTTTTTATGATTAAGTGTTTAAATTTTGAATTTAGGGTGGGTGCGAACTGGCTAAACTAATTATAAACTAAATTCAGGTTTACCAGTTTCTTTGAAATTAGAAAATTTTTTAAAACAAGTTTCAAAGAAATTTTAAACCCTTTTGTCAATTTGTATTTAGTTTAGAACAAATTTAGCCACCTCGCACAGGGCGGTAGTATTACAATAACAACAAACGAAATAATCAAACTTTTAGTTTTTTTACATTGTTTATATTAGGTTCATTCGATTACTTTTCTCAGTCAAGCCCAGTAAGAATTACTCAGTACAGGGATGATAAATGGGATTTTCAAAATAGTACCAACCTGCTTAAAAAATAGTACTATTTCGACCTCCATAGTACAAAAAAATATTTTCTGTACTCTACACAACTCTATGGGTGTATTGAGTTGGTGTTAATGATGTCGGTTCGTCTGTCCTTATAAAATGAACGATCTTTATAATAAAACTATAAGTAGTTCGCATTTCAAAAGATAATTTGACGAAATTTGGTACATAAGTTTGTACTGCATCGATTACACAGTACAACAGCCAATCTGGGGGGGGTGAGAAATTCCAAGTCAGGGTGATGGTACTAGGTCAGTATAGTAAAACCCTCAAAGGGTTTGGCGTTCGAATTTTTTTTATGACCTTTTAAATTTTTTCCTTATCTTGATGTTTTTTCGCTTAGTTGTAACATTTTGGCAAAAACGTAGTTTAACATAACTCGAGAACCACTTGTCCGATTTTGATGAAACAAATTTAGAATTACAATTTCTTTAATCCGTTCATATAACGTTTTTCTTTATAGTCAACAGTTTTGCCGGTAAAAATAAATTTGTGGAGAAAAAAAAATATTTTTTTGCCTAAAAATTAAAATTTTTTTTTTTTTAATTCATAAAAAATCCAAAACGGAAAAAAGGATCAAGTGTTATTAATTTCAGGTAAAGTCACATAACCTATAAACAAAATTTAACGCGTTCTGCTTTTATTTACAATTAAGTGAAGGTATCCCATTTTGACAAGAATATTGATATTTGTTTTTATTCAAAAAAGTGTCATTTATCGCCTTTTTCATAAATTTTCCCCAATAACTCCAGACTTCTGGCCATAAACTACTAAAAAAATTAAGTAAACATTTTTATAATTTTTTATTTTTATTTTATTTATTTATTTTAATAAATATTGCCTAGACTTTTTCGATAGTGGTTGTTCGGGACTAGTGGCATCGCATTCATCGCTATCATCAGTTTCTGAACCACACATAATGTCAATGTGTGACTCCACTGTTGGCCCTTCTGCATCTCCTGAAAATTCTTTATCATCAAGATCATCCTTGTCTTGCCACACTAACTTACTCCACCAGCAAATTTCCGCAATTATTGCACTCGGCGACTTTTTGCCTCTATATCTGTAAGTTTTTGTTTTATTAAAATGAGTTTGAAAAAATAAAAAATCAGTATTACCTCATTTCAAATGGCATAGCAACTTGATGATAGCGTTCACCTTGTTCATCAGATTCGGTAGCAAATTGTTTGCTGAAGTAGTCCAGATGATGATGTAAATAATGGATTTTCAAGGACATGTGGACACCAATTTCCGAGAATGCTCTTAACATCCTTGCGACAGAAACATCGTAGTTGTTAGAACGATGCTTTCCCAACAAGCCTTCTATTACTTCTTTGATTGCCTGCCATGCATTCAATTCAGCGTCAATCAAAATATTGTTGAATGCGTCACTTTTAATCAGCTTTCGTATATCTGGACCATTTAGTACGCCTGATTGGAAAAAATTAATTTGTTAAGATGGAAAATCATGGGAAATGAATGTGATATTATAACTTACCTTCTTTAATTTTACTTTCGCTGAGTCTCGGGTAAATTAGTTTCAAACACAAGAAAACTTCATCTCTTTTGGCGACAGTTTTAATAAAATTCTTAACAATTCCAAGTTTAATATGCAGTGGAGGCAGCAATATCTTCTCCTTCGGCACTAGAGGCTCACGAATAATATTGGCCGTTTGTAACCTGCTGTGCTCTCTGAGTTTCCATCCGTGGCATGCATATTGGTCACCGGAAAATCGTGTGTCCCAATCGCACAAAAAGCACATATATTTTATATAGCCGCTTTGAAGACCGCAAAGCATTGCTACAACTTTTAAATCGCAGCATATGCGCCACATATGTTTGGCGTAGTTAACCATTTTTAAAATATTTTCCAGTGCATCATATGTTTCTTTCGTTTCTGTACTGTAGGCGATTGGAACTGAAGGTTTTTTATTGGTCTTATGCAGTAAAACCGCCTTCAAGCTGAGTTTTGAACTGTCAATAAATAATCTCCAGTCATCTGCTTCATATTTTATTTCCATTGCGTCCATCAATTTTCCTACATCCGGGCAATATGCAGAAGTTTTTTCATCATTCACAAGGAATAAACTTTGGAGTGTTGCCTGACGACTTCGATAAGCTGTGACTTTCACACCGGGTGCCAACAAATTGTTTGATTTCAAAATGGAAGCCAGCTCTTCCGATTTATGCTGTGTTAATTCCAACTTGGCAACAATTGAATCAAGCTTATTTTGATTTATTAAAATTGGCTCATTGGATACTGATGGCTCATATGGGGAATCATCACGTGCATGATATGTCGGAGCAGTCGTAGAAGAGAAAATATTTGGGCTAGAAGCTTTTGGCACAGGAATGTGGTCCGAATGAGGCAATGGTGTTGCGGCACTTGCAACACCAACGTAATTATACGATTTTCTTATCCTTTTTTCGGCTCCTTTATTCGCACATGCATAGCAATTCAATGGATTGTGACCTTCGCCAGGATTAGTCCAAGTCATTGGGATACCGAATGGCATACTTTCACGTCTTCTATTTTTCCAATCCATTAGACGGTTGTAGCAGCTTTTACACACTATATTTGGTACCCAATTTTCGTTCACTATAACATTTTGGTTGAAGTACATCTCGTATGTTTGAACAAAATCAGTACTGAAATTTCCCCTTTTTTTATGTGTTGAGACATATTGACCACAGCAGTAGCAAAAGCTATTTATATCTGGCTTGCACAGTTCCATATTCTGTTCTCTTTTGTTCACTTTTAAAAAACTGGAGAAAAATCACTTTTACTGTTCGCGTTCGTCGGCACTTGTTGAATGACAAAAATCACAGAACCAGTGTGAGAAAGAGAAGAAGTATAATGACAATGCATGTTTTATGTGAACATTACAGAACCAGTGTTGCCACATCAATATTTCTTTTTTAGTACAGTAGAAAAATATGAGAGAGTTCGGCTTGTGAGTGTCAATGTTTTCTCCAAATAATGTTGTGCATATCTGGAGCAAATTTTTGAAATTCATACATTTACCTAATTGTGAATAAATGAGAAACGCGTGCATCGATTTTCATGATCTATGCCTTTTTTTGCTCATGAGTTATGTGACTTTACGCGAAAGTAATTAGTTTTGGCACCATTTTGGATTTTTTATGAATTTTAAAAAAAAAAATATTTAAATTTTTAGGCAAAAAATACTTTTTTCCCTTCATACATTCATTTTTAACTTCGAAAGTGTTGCACATATAGGAAAACGGTATAGAAACAGATTAGAGAAATTGTAATTCTAAATTTGTTTCATCAAAATCGGACAAGTGGTTCTCGAGTTATGTTAAACTACGTTTTTGCCAAAATGTTACAACTAAGCGAAAAAACATCAAGATAAGGAAAAAATTTAAAAGGTCATAAAAAAAATGACACATACGAACGCCAAACCCTTTGAGGGTTTTACTATACTGACCTAGTACCATCACCCTGACTTGGAATTTCTCACCCCCCAGACAATAATCCCAAAAATGTTCCATAGTGTTACTAACGCTATTGAAAATTGTTAAAATCGGTCCGTGTTTTTAATCCTGAAGAGGACCTATCTGATATTGAATGCCTTGGTATTTAATGGTATAACCAAATCAAAACCTATCTGATATTGAATGCCTTGGTATTTAATGGTATAACCAAATCACGATTTTGTACTCGAAAAAGTTCGAAAAATTACGAATATTTTATTTCTTTTTCGTGTTTTTTTATTCTTTGCTATTTAGTCGCTATCTAGACTTAACTGTTACACTAGTATATACACCTACAATTAAAATGTGTTGTCCCAACCGAATCGTTCGGTTGCTGCAACCGAAAATTGGGTTGTTTCAACCCTATTTCGGTTGTCGCAACCATATTTCGGTTGCCACAACCCCATTTCAGTTGGAACAACAGAAATAAGGTTATGACAACCGAAGTATCGGTTGCAGTAATCGAACTATTCGGTTGGAACCAATAAAGTTTAAAAAAAAATAAAAACCCGAAAATATCAAGATCATCATTTCGGCTTTATCTCGCAAACTGTAGGGCCGATATTTACAATTCAGAAACTAGAATATCAGACGTAATAGATACACTCAAAAAAAAAAAAGTCAGTAAAATCAGCAACAAATGTTGCTGTGTCAGCAAATTTTTAGTCAGGAGCGTGCTTGCAAAAAAGTTGGTAATTTCAGCAAAAGGTTTGCTGAAAATCAGCGAGCTGATTTTTACCAAAAAAATAGTAATCTTCAGCAAAAGTTTTGCAAACACTTAGTCGACTGCAAATGAAAAAAATCCTTGCTAAAATCACTAAACTTTTTGCTGAATATTAGTAGACTGAAAAAAACTCAAAAAACTTGTAGCGAAATTTTACTTTAGTTAATTTATTTGCTGAAAATTTAAATATAGAATATGCGTAGAGTTGTTTTTCTTTTTTTTGTCATTTCCGTTTCCAGACAAGCTGCGACATCTACATACATCTTGTCTATCTGGTTGTCGTCCACGCTATGAATGCGGTTATCAGCACAATTTTTGTAGCAAAATAAATTAGTAAAACATTAGTTTAAAATTAGTTTAGTGCTAAAAAAATATAACTAAAATTTTTGCTGAAAACGGAATTTCAGCAAAAAAATTGCTGAAAACTAGTACATTTGATTACAAGACGTTTTACTAATTTTTCTACTAACTTATTTTTTTGAGTGTAGCATAAGCACGGAACTACGATCTCTTCCAAGTTTAACATATTTGGAATTATACATACATTTAACCTGTATGGATGCATATATGTCGATTTTAAGCTGGGTAGTTAATTTATTTGCAGAAAATTTAAATATAGAAATTGTGTAAGTTGTTTTTTTTAATTATCATTTCCGTTGTCTGTACTACATACAGATAAGCTACGAAATCTACATCTTGTCTGGTTGTCGTCCACGATATAAATATGGTTATCTGCACAATTTTTTTTTAGCAAAATAAATTAGTAAAACATTAGTTCAAAACTAGTTTCGTGCTAAAAAAATATTACAATATGCGACAGTCAAAATCGGGATGGGATGCAACCAACGGGAAATGTTATATCGGTCAAAAACAAGTTATACGTGTCCCGGCGTTTCGCTGGGTCACCTCTAGGAATCGAGATATATCTTTTTTTTTGACATAACTCGAGAACCACTAGTCCGATTTTGCTCAAACAATTTTAAAAAAATTAAAAATTACAATTCCTTTAATCTGTTCATATAACGTTTTTCTATATACTCAACAGTTTTGCCGGTAAAAATAAATGTTTGTTACCGCTACCATAAAAATCAATAACCTTTTGTTTATTACTTTTTTTAATATTTTAGGCAAAAAATATTTTTTTCTTCATACATTTATTTTTACCGGCAAAACTGTTGAGTATATAGAAAAACGTTATATGAACAGATTAAAGGAATTGTAATTTTTAATTTTTTTAAAATTGTTTGAGCAAAATCGGACTACTGGTTCTCGAGTTATGTGAAAAAAAGACCACCAAAGGTCAAATCGATATATCTCGATTCCTAGGGGTGACCCAGCGAAACGCCGGGACACGTATAACTTCTTTTTTACCGATATAACTTTCCCCGGTAGTTTGAACCCTTCCCGATCACTGACCCCTACCATTTGTCTCACAGTGTTATTATTATTATTTATTTATTTATTTATTAGTATTTTCAATACTTTAAAAATTCGAAAATGTTTACATTATTATTTTAACAAAAAAATTTATAAATTGTTCTCTATAATACATACATCAGTTTTCACAAAATTTACACGTTCTCTTTTAAATACATATTCATGTCTTTCATTTTTAATATTGTTTGATAGTGAATTATATAATTTCAATCCTTTGTAGAAAAGGGATAGCTGCATTCATGTTGTGGTAACTCGTTGCAATCTAAAATCCTTTGCGTTTCTTAATCTATACAGTTGTACATCCCCTACATATCGTATCTGCTCACACAGGTACTCTGGCGCTTTTCCAAGTTTCATTTTCTGTATGAAAAGAAGGGTATTTAATTCTAATCTCTGTCTAATATTTAACCACCTGAGTGTACTAAGCATTAAGTGTATATGTGTATATCTGTTGCATTTTAAAATTGTTCGCATTGCTTTGTTTTGAGCTTTTGCATTCTTTCCATTTGCGTTGTTTTACATCAAGTGTAAATAATTGTAGATCCAAATCCAAAATGTGGTTTAATTATTGTGTTGTATATGTATGTTAATTGCTGTTATTGTTGATACTTTATTACGAATTCTTTTGAAAAAACCAATTTTTTCCCCTATTTTTACAAATGTATTCTATGTGATCTTTAAATTTTAGTTCTTTGTCAATTATAAAGCCTAGATATTTGATTTGTTTTACTTTTTCTATTATTTTATGGTTTATTTTAAAGTTTGCGTTGCTAGTAATATTTATTTCGATTATCTTTGTTTTATTTTCATTTAATTTTAACTTGTTCATTTTTAACCAATTGTTAATATTATTTATATCATGCATCATATTGTTTTGACATTGCTCCTCATTATCTCCTTCCGTGTAGAATAAAGTGTCATCTGCATATAAAATGATTTCACTCCTTGTTAGAATGTTGGGCATATCATTTATATATATCGTCACCTAAAATGCAAAAGGGCGTAACAACAAACAAAATTTAAGCCGATTTTCTGATTGATTATGATGCACTAGACTAAATTACATTTCCTTACAAAGTTTTAAACTTATATGTAGAAATAAGTCTATAGTCGTGTTTTAAACAAGAGAAGAAAATACGTTTTTTTTCGTTCTCGTGTAAAAAAATAAAAAGTGTTGTTACGCCCTTTTGCATTTTAGGTGACGATATACTAAATAATAGCGCTCCCAATATTGAACCTTGTGGAACACCAAACTCATTATCTGTTGATTCGGATTTTATTCCATTAACAGTTGTAACTTGTTTTCTATTCGTTAAGTAAGATTTAAACCATTCAAGTTCAACACCCTGCACACCATACATATAAAGTTTCCTTATCATTATTTCTCTGTCTATCGTCTCGAATGCTCGTTTAAAGTCTAAAAAAATTGCCATTATTTTTCTCTGCTTTCCAATTTTTTTCCAACGATTTATTACAAAATTCACTGCCGTTGCACATGAAAATCTTTTTCTATATCCAGATTGATATTTTGATATTAATGCGCTTTCTTCTACATAATTTTCCAATTGTTCCTTAACCACTTTTTCTAAGACTTTTCCGCATGTCTTTAATGAATTAATTGGTCGGAATTCTTCACATTTCTTTGTGTTCATTATTTTTTTAACTGGTGTACCATTGTTTCTTTCCAATTTTCCGGAAATTTACCATTTTCTAATGATTTATTTATTATTTTCAATAATATGATTCCAGTAATATTCCAGTTATCTATTATCATTTTAGTTGATATTTTACAAAAATCTGGTTTTTTCTTTAATTGCATTACTATACTCTTAAGTTGTAAAATTGTTATTGCGCGAAATTTAAATATTTTTGTTACTATTGGTAGTGTCCGACCGAACTCACTTTTTTAAGGCCGAACCGAAGCCGAAGCCGAACTTCGACCAAAATTACTAAGTTCGGCCGAAACCGAAGCCGAAGCCGAATACTTTTGTGTTTGAATAAAAACACAATTTTATGCAACTTTTTCAAATTCAAAAACGCGGAAACCAATTTCTAAATATTTTTAAATTGCAAAAACATAAAAAAGTTGTATTTTTCGCTCTTTAAATAAAAATTAAGTTAAAAATGTGCATATTTATAAGTTACTATACAAAATTAAAGAGCTAAATGTTGCAAAATATTGATTTATAGAAAAGTTCGGTATTCGGCCAAAATTTTGCCGAACACCGAACTTGGCCGAACATCACTTTTTGGCTGAACTCCGAAGCCGAAGCCGAATACTCGGTCGGACACTAACTATTGGTATATTGTTCACATATTAGGCGTGTTCGTTTACTTACTACAAGTTACTAATTTTACTACAGCTGGAAAAATTCAATACAAAAAGTAAACAAAACTTTCCAGTTATAGTAAAACTAGTAAGAAATTCGAGTAAACGAACACACTCATTGTATATTTTCAATTGAGACTCTTATGGATTTAACACTATTCACGAAATAGTTATTAAAATGACTAGCTATTTGTTTATTATCTTTATATTCTACTTCATTAAATATCACATTTTGTATCACAGATTGTTTCTTTTTTAAAACTAAGTCTTTAATTGCACTCCACATTTGTTTTTGGTCTTTGGCATTGTTTATCTTATTGTTGGTATATTTGTTCTTTTCATTTTCAATTCTCACTTTGTATAAATTTCTGATCAATCTATAATTTGACAATGCTTCATCAGTGTTTTCTATCCTTGCAGTTTGGTATTTTATGATTTTATCTCTTTTCAATAATCGTAGTTCGTTATTACACCATTTAACATTATTTTTTTGATTTATTGTCCTTTTAATTGTAAATTTGTTTATAGTTTCTTGAAAACATTTATCAACCATCGTAGCATTTTCATTTACCTCACTTATATGTTCATAATTTATTATTGTTCTTAAATGATTGTGAAATAAGTTTTTATTATATTTGAATATTTCCTGTGATTTAGCGCATGATTCTTGTCTATTGCTTCGCTCTCTTTTAACTCTTATATACAATGTTTCGTGATCTGCTATTTTATTTTTGCAACAGTTTTCCACTGATACTTTATAACTATTTGTTATTACGTAATCAATTAGAGTCTTAGAATTTTTTGTTACACGTGTATATTCATTTACGATTTGTTTAAGACCATTGTCTTTCAGACTGCTTTCAATTTTGCTTTTATAAAAATTACTTTGCATATAATCTATATTAAAATCTCCACTTATTATTATATCACAGTTGTTATCATTGATTTCATCTAATATTTCATCGAATACAGGACAAAATTCTGCTTCTCCACAGCTGGGTGATCTATATACTGCAGCAATAACCATGCGAATGTTGTCTTGTTCCGCCATGCAAGCTAAAATCCAATATTTTGAGTTCTCAACCTTTTCCAGTATTTTTGTCATCTTCCAAGTTTTTTTAAAATATATAATAACACCTCCAGTTCTTGTTGAGTTTGAAAACGATATTAAGTGATCATAGTCTTGTAATATTATTTCACTCTCTTCAGCAGTATCTGTTAGGTGTGTCTCCGATAGTATAATAAAATCTATATTTTCCGTTGCAGCAATTATCTCAACTTGGTTATAATTACACAGTACAACAGCCAATCTGGGGGGTGAGAAATTCCAAGTCAGGGTGATGGTACTAGGTCAGTATAGTAAAACCCTCAAAGGGTTTGGCGTTCGTATGTGTCATTTTTTTTTATGACCTTTTAAATTTTTTCCTTATCTTGATGTTTTTTCGCTTAGTTGTAACTCGAGAACCACTTGTCCGATTTTGATGAAACAAATTTAGAAAAATTTAGAATTACAATTTCTTTAATCCGTTCATATAACATTTTTTTTTATAATCAACAGTTTTGCCGGTAAAAATAAATTTGTGGAGAAAAAAAAAAATTTTTTTGCCTAAAAATTAAAATTTTTTTTTTTTAAATTCATAAAAAATTTTAATTTTTAGGCAAAAAAATATTTTTTTTTCTCCACAAATTTATTTTTACCGGCAAAACTGTTGATTATAAAGAAAAATGTTATATGAACGGATTAAAGAAATTGTAATTCTAAATTTTTCTAAATTTGTTTCATCAAAATCGGACAAGTGGTTCTCGAGTTACAACTAAGAGAAAAAACATCAAGATAAGGAAAAAATTTAAAAGGTCATAAAAAAAATGATACATACGAACGCCAAACCCTTTGAGGGTTTTACTATACTGACCTAGTACCATCACCCTGACTTGGAATTTCTCACCCCCCAGACAATAATCCCAAAAATGTTCCATAGTGTTATTAATCAATCCTTGTATATTTGTATATAGGGCGCTTATATTATTTAATTGTTACATGTTTAAACTCATTCTCCTCTTTTTTATGTTTAGTTTATTTTGATAAACTTCGCACTCGATATTGTTTGTTAAATGATTTTCATCTAATCCTATATTAAGTTTTTTATTCATTCTAACACAGTTTATACATTTAACAATTCGTCCTTTATTGCAATCTCTTGTTTTGTGATTGCCATGACATTTTAAACAAATTTCTTCATTTCTGCAATCTTTGGCCATATGATTGTATCCTTTACATTTAAGGCATTGTAGAACATCTGTACCATCAAAAACTCCAAATCGTTCCCATCCTATATTTACTCTTTGTGCTGTGATCATTTTAGTATAAGTATCATTATCCACTGCCGGTCTTACATTATGTATAACTTTGATTCCTCTTTTATACTTGTATTTTCCTATTATTTTCATTTTACTATTATTGATCATTGGATTCTGTTTTTTTAATTTTTCAATTATTTCGGTTTCCTCATATTCAAATGTCATATCTGTTATTTTAATTTTTAGATCCATGGGACTGGGCACTTTAATTTCATAATCCTCATTTAGTTCACTTTGTATTGCATTTTTTATTTTCTCCCTTTCTTCGTTATTTTCACTTTAAATAACCACTGCTCTATTTCTTCTATTTTCTACTCTTAATATTTTCAAATTTACTGGATCTACCTTTTTGTTTAGTTCTTCTTTTGTTTTATCCACTCCTTGCTTTTCCTTGGGCTTGACAATAGGTCCATTCGAGAACTGGATAATTTGTACTAATTTTTACTGGATGGCGTTCGTTAACACAAATTCTCAGTAAACAGAAAGAAAAAAGCGAGAATAAAGTGACAGTTCTATGTTGAGAGTTTCTAAGTCTTCTTCTTTTTCTTGCCAATTTTTACTGGATAAATTTTTCTCAGTAAGAATTTGCAAGCAGAAAAAAACATATGTTTCAAAAACATATGTTCGTTTATTGAAAACAAAAAAAAAAATATTTTACAATTATGTTATTTTATGGAAATTCAAAGCAATGAAACTTTCAAAACAAATTACGGGAAAGATAAGAAAACCTTGTAAAAAGTTTCTGCTTAAGATTTAACATCAAAAAATATCGTCTTCCATAACGACCAGTTAAAATTTATTTGTATATTTGGCGTTGTAATCAGCAGTGTCTACAAACTTGCAAATTATTGCAAATTTTCTGTTCGCGTACATGTTTGGGAAAATTTAATTTTGAGAGTAAATCGTGTCTTACTCTCTGTAAGTTTTTACTGAGTAATTCTTACGGGACTTGACTGAGAAAAGTAATCGAATGGACCATTGTTTTAAACATAAACATAAAATGTAGCACAAAACTTATAGACATTAAGGCTTATTTTATTCTTATACATTAACCCTTAAATGCATGGTGTATCTATATGGCAACATACCAGTTTTTTTAATAAAAAAACCCACTTGATGCACAAAACTGCATTTTTGGGCATTGGAGACCCTTCTATAGACAGTGTTCTTATAGTTTCGCGCAGATTTTTTAAACAGTTATAGGAAAAATCTTGGTTTTGCTTCGTATATTTGTGAAAAATCTAACACACGCATTTTTTTTTTACAAAAAGTGTAATATTCGAAAATGTTTGTTTAAATAATTATTTTAACGAGTATGAAAAGCAGAAAAAAATATTTAAACTATGAACTATACATTTATTGTCGCCAAAATTAATTTTATTGCGAGAATATATGTCTGTGAAGATAAATGTAAATTTAACTAGCAAAGACACAAAAGACCGATTTCGTTAACAGAGCTATGTTATGAGTCAACAGAGCTCTGTTAACTACTTAACAGTAACATGTTAAAATTTTTGGAATGAAGGGTTATGAATTTCAAGCATTATGGGCGATAGGGGCGTGGTCCGACTGACGGAATGAACACAATCTGTGAAGCAGGGTGTATATAACTTTCATCATTTTTTTTTTTTGAAAACGCACGTAAGGAATACTTGTAAATAAGGTTTTAAATTCAGTAATTTTAGGCCAAACTGCGGGAAATGTTTGGATCCACAACGGACAACTGGGAACAGGTTCCTCAATGGTGTATATACTGAAGGTAATACAAGTGATGTATGTTTCAGCCTTGCTATTGAAATCTTCCCCGTCAATTTAGAAAGTTCTAAAAAATGACGCTAAAATTTTCATATTCTATGTTAAATATTTGGATGAAACTGGTGGCCAGTATGGAAAATTGGACAGAGGTTCCTGGAAGAAAATCATTTTACAGACTATATTATGGCTGAACTTTCCAATTCTAGTCCTGAACTTTTCCAAGTCAATTTAAAATTGGGAGCAATCTAACATTAAAATAATGTCCTTTTAAGTGAAATTTCATGGGTGAACCTGGTGGTCACTATGGAAAATTGGACAGAGGTTCCTGGACGAAAACAATATCGTAGGCTATTTAAGAGGTCTAGTTTCCAGCCAATGTTTTGGAATTGTGCTGCTCAATTTAGAAACTTGTTAAAAAGGACCCTAAAATTTTTAGAACCTATGTTAAGTATTTGGATGAAACTGGTGGCCTGTATGGAAAATTGGACAGAGGTTCCTGGCTGAAAATCATTTTACAGACTATATTATGGCTGAACTTTCCAATTCTAGTCCTGAAATTTTCCAGGTCAATTTAGAATTGGGAGCAATCTAACATTAAAATAATGTCCTTTTAAGTGAAATTTCATGGGTGAACCTGGTGGTCACTATGGAAAATTGGACAGAGGTTCCTGGACGAAAATCATTTTACAGACTATATTATGGCTGAACTTTCCAATTCTAGTCCTGAAATTTTCCAGGTCAATTTAGAATTGGGAGCAATCTAACATTAAAATAATGTCCTTTTAAGTGAAAATTCATTGGTGAACATGGTGGTCATTATGGAAAATTGGACAGAGGTTCCTGGATGAAAATCATTTTACAGACTATATTATGGCTGAACTTTCAAATTCTAGTCCTGAAATTTTCCAGGTCAATTTAGAATTGGGAGCAATCTTACATTAAAATAATGTCCTTTTAAGTGAAATTTCATTGGTGAACATGGTGGTCACTATGGTAAATTGGACAGAGGTTCCTGGACGAAAATCATTTTACAGACTATATTATGGCTGAACTTTCCAATTCTAGTCCTGAAATTTTCCAGGTCAATTTAGAATTGGGAGCAATCTAACATTAAAATAATGTCCTTTTAGGTGATATTTCATTGGTGAACATGGTGGTCATTATGGAAAATTGGACAGAGGTTCCTAGACGAAAATTGTGTCATAGCTAGCATAAAGGATATATACTCCGGTCGTGGTGGTAAAATCTTCATGGTCAACTTGGAAATGCATCAATTTACAACTTTAAAAAGTTTAGATTTATGTTAAGGAATATAATTAAAATGGCCATCTAAAACTGTTAACTGAGCTATGTTATGCATTTAACAGCGCAATATAAATAAAAATAATGCCAACCCATACTGTTACCTCAGTTATGCTAAGCAGTGGGAAATATCTGAAGCTACATCGGGCAACTGGAAACAGGTTCCTCAATGATGTATATACTGATGGTAATATTTTTAACAATAGAAACGCTTTTTGGTAAGATTGGGTTCCCGCGGGTACCCACGGTAACGTACGTGGAACAGAGCTAAGGTATGTATGAAAAAAAGTGTTGTATGTTCAATTATAAATATTTATCAAAATATTGTAAAATTTGTAAAATGTACGGAAAATAAAGTCCAAATATGAAGTGATGCATGCTGAACCATCTCTTTCAAGGATATTTTTATAATGTTGCATCATTAAAGACAAACCAACCGTCTCTACTCCTGTTAAAAAGTCTCTTTAATTTTATATGCCACCTGGTTTTAACAGTTTTTAAAATAAGAAAATAGATTTTCTTACCTCAAATGCACTTAAGTGCCCATCAGTCTTACCAGGTTTGACGATTTATCGTCATTTTGACGATTTTACTATCAAAAATAAGTAGCTAACAATTTGAAAATTTTTTTCTTCAAAATAATGATTTTTTTCCGAAATACAACAAGAAATGTGCAAAAATACGATATTGTTTCAGTCTCTAATTAAAGTACTTAGTTTTTAAAATTATCCAGAATCGCAAAAAACTTAAGAAAAACTGCTGCAAAATCAGAAAATTTTTCTTCTTCTGCACTATTTTTGAAAAATATTTCAGAATTTGAGATAAAAAGTATTGATATTGAAAGCCTAATCGAAATTATATTTAGAAAAAATAAGAAAATTCGTTCAAGTGCATCATAATTTTTTTATTTATTGCAAAAATGCCAATTTTGCTTTAAGACACCTATTTGAAAATGTACAAAGCTTTCATACTTACAAAATAAATACAGTCACTTTTTGTTAGTTGTTTCTGAAGTTTTTCCGTTGAGTTTTTTTTTTAAATAATAACAGTTGTTCGTAGAAGAAATATAATTTTTAACTTATTTCACGAGTTATTTAAAAGCTTAACTAAATGAAAATACGGATATTTCGTAACAGTCAAATTTTCTAGTCAATTTTTATTGTTTTAAAGTAAAACTAAAAAAATTAATCAAAAAAAGGTATTTTGTAGTAAAAGTTCTTTGAAATAAAAAAAAACAACAATACAATTATTTGAATTGTTTTTATTTTAAATTTTTTAGTAAAATCAAATGTAAATTTAGTTCTTCGCACCATTTTTCTTGTTATTTTTATAGTAAAAATAAATAAACTTCAAATTGATTTTACGGTTTCTTATACTAAATTATTGGTAGTCAAAAACAAATAAAAAAATTGTTCAATTAAATGAAAATGTGAGTAGACCGGTTTTTAACAGAATTTTATTCTCTTTAAATTGTATTTTTAGTTAATTTTACCTTCAAAATAATTTGTGTGCAGGAAAAATAACAAAAAATCTGACAATTTTTGTATAAAACTTCTGTCGTAATACTGTAGAATCCCAATTTTTAACATGGGGAAGAATGTCTGTAAAATACATATGGATAGAAAGTATATTTTGAAACCTGAAATTTGGTGGTATTTCTTTTTTTAGAACAACTATTTCAGAATATGGAAAAGTTCGATGTTTTTAAATGTCATATTAAATATGTTTAATCGAACAAGCGCGAACAATTATTAAAAAAGGATAATTTTTACATTATTTAATTTAATTTTTACAAAATTTTCGACGATTTTGTGCCTAATAAAACTGGCAACACTAGTTGCAGTTTAGGCCACCATACATTTTCAATATTTTTAATCAATTTTTGATTGTTTACAAATTAATTGAAGGTCTGTGCCTATGGTCTGTGCCCTGTATTCACACAGAAAAAAACAGGGGGAATATTACCTAAGAGCTATGTTATTATACAACTACTTAAAATACGAAAATATCACTAATTTACTAATTTGGAACTGCAATATTGATGTTGAAATGTATATTTTTTAATGAAATTTGTTCTTTTCTAGTGGGCAGCCCTATATTGAAACTACAACGCGAGTATTTGCCGCCAATAAATATATTTTTGCGCGCCAATACTATGATGTTATTCTCATTATTGCTCTGTTAAACAGCTTTGTTAACATTGATTGGCCACATGTTAAATTATATAACTTAACATATGGCTGACTTCATAAACGCAGTAATGAAAAGCAACACTGCAAACATATGCGTTTACAATGCAAAACAATACTGCATGGCATCACTGCTTTGTCAAATAATGCGATGATATTTTGAAACGGTTATGAGCGCTAATACTGCTTTTCGTCTGTTTTTCACTATATTAATACATAAAGTCATATAAAATAATTGAAAAAAGCTAAATGCATTTTATTTGTATAAAAGTTATGTTAAATTTTAACTTACGATAAACTCAACCGCCGAAAATCACAAAGCAACACAAATAAAAATACTGCACAAATTTGACAAATGTTGCGCATCAAAAAGCGTTATTATGCATTAGTGAACTGACGGCATTGTCAAAAAAAAAAGACAATGACGTTTATGAACACTATGCAATGCAATGTTGCTTTGCATTACTGCGTTTATTAATTCAGCCAATGTATTTAAAGTTCAATTAATAATATTTCCAAATTGACCAATTCTCCACTGTAAATACCATCCGAAAATGTAAACTACTTACTTTTCACTTGTAAGAATTTTCATAATAAAATTTTTCAATTTCAACATCAAATTGTTGGAATTTCTAAAATGACCAGGAGACTGGAAATAGCATCTTTGGAAAGTACACACCAGAGAAACAAGCCAGCCGCCGTGAGCCGTTTAAGCCGCCGCCGCCGATTTTTTTCGGCTCATTTCGGCTGGAAGTATCAATTTTCAAATATAAAAAATTTAAAAATAAATATATTTTTTAAAAAGAATTTACTAATTCATTAAACTTGAACAACCAGAGCTAAAAACAGTTTTTTTATATGAAAAGAAAACAGTTAAAATCTTCTAAATATTAAATTTTTATAAATATTTTATTATTAATTATAATTTTTTTAAGCTATAAAAGCTTATGTAAATTTATACTGTGAAAAAAATTAAAAAAAAGTTCTTAATGGGTTAATATAATACTTCAGAATGCAACTCTTTGCAGATGTGTAAAAAATCAATTAATAAAAAAACATAGCTGCTTAACTTTGCATTTAAAACTCAATATATGTATTTGGTGTATGCATTTTTATGAAAAATTATGACGAAAAATCGTTACAGAGTTGAAGTCGTGTTAGCATAGATATACGAAAACGTTTGTAAAATGTATTAATTTTTGTTAAAAGCGTTACTTCTCCTCTTCATATAAATTCTTACAGTTAGTGTTTAGCTTCATTGGTTATTAAAATATAAGCTATTAAAGTTAAAAAACCTTATGAGTTACTGGTTACGGAGTTTACATTGGTTACAAATTTTATGTATTAAACAAAAATTGGTCAGATTGTTATAAATTTTGTAAAACAGGTGACAATGCGCTGATATATATCGAAATATATAACTCAAATGTAATCCATGCATTTGAAATTAGCTGGTTACATGGTTTTTATCACATTTTTTGATATCACCCATATATATTTTTTCAATTCTAAAATACATTTTTAAAAATGGTCCACTTGAATATTTTGGATAAATTAAACATTTTGTAACAAATAAATGAAAAAGTAAAGATAAAAGATATTGTAAAATTCTATAATATATAGAAAAGGACACTTTTACGGATAAAATGCTCAAACCAATGTTCGAATTGATCACATAATTTCATCATTTAAGGACATTATTGATTGGGCATCTAATTCAAATGGGTCCCTACAAGATATGTGCATCCTGCCCAAACTTTCTAACAAAGTCTCCATTCAAAAGTCTTCAAACAAGTTTAATTCCTTAAATCAATCGATATGTATTTTTTCTATGGTCTTTATTTATTCCTTAATTTGTTAAAATTAAAAAGAATAAATAAAAAAAAAATTGATTCCCAGTATGCTTTAATTGTCTGAAAATTCTATAAGAGGCAAAAATTGTTTTTAGTTCCAAGGGGGTTACATTTTCCCAATGTTGGGATTAATATGGAGCCCTAAAAGGGTATGTTTATAAATTATTAAATAAAACTTGTATGTTATATTAAATATTTAGGACCATTTGTTAGATATAGTCTTGACTAGCCATGGATCTGTGCGAACATGAAACAAATCACACGTGAACCAACAACAAATCTTATATAAATTGATTTTATATATATATTTTTGAGTAAAAACTGCTTTAAGTACCATTTTTCAACAATCTAGCGATAAAATCGCTAAATATTTACACTGTTTATAATCTAGAGATTTTCTAGCGATTTTTGGGTCTGATCTAGCCATTTATTTTGAAAATTTGTTGGCAACACTGCATTTTATATTGAAATCAACAACAAATTATTACTTATTATTAAGTAGTAAACAAAGGGATTAATATTCTGCTATACTAATCCTCTGCTGTTACAGCAGAATGGATAGTAGCAGCGAGTCTACTGAAGAAAGCGATATTGTCTACCAACAATGATGATTAGGGCAAGGAATTCCATGCAAATGCATGTTATTTCTCGATAGTCCAAAACTAATATGGACTCATCAAATTTAGAACAAACTGGCATCGATTTGTAGCTGCATATTTTGACATAAATGCATGTTTTTGCATATTTCGACTTTAAATGCTACGTTTTCATATTTTGATTCAATCAAAATAAACATTTTTAAAACTTTATTGACCTATGGGAAATCTTCGAGTTCTGCGTCTGTTTGCAAAATAACTAACTTAAATATATTTTTAAGTTTAAAAGTGCATTATTTTTGCAAAAATTATAGTTTTTAGTGAATATTTCTTATATTGTGAGTGCATATTTTTCTTTTTTAACCGCATTTTTTTCATTTTTAAGTGCATGAAATTCCTTGCCCTAATGATGATATACCAAGTACCTACTAGCAACAACATGTTTGCTGCACTTGATGTAGACAATAATGATGATAAAAATGTTTCAGATATAAGAGGGATGATGAATAAAGGTCTCGTTACTAGATCGTAAATGTAACGAAAACGAGTCGTAACGTGGTAATTTATTTTTGCTAAGTTACTCAAAATATGTAACGTGCTATTAAGGATTGATAAATTTGATTTTCAGAATAGTACCAACCAGTTTAAAAATAGTACCAAAACTTGCACTTTTTAATAAAATAACAAGCAAGAACTTTCATAAAAATTCATTGTGGATTATATTTTATCCCTGAAAATCGGATTCAATTTCATTTTAAATCGAAAATAATTTGTAGTCGATTTAGCTCATTTGATTCATTCAATCATTAAATTAGTTTTTATTTACTTAATTTGTTTACTTTTCAAATATAATATTTTATGTGTTCGTTTTAAGCAAAAGTTTTTGTATGAAAATTAAAAAAAAAAAAATTATTGTTTTTGCCAATTAATTTCTTTTTTTAATAAACTGGATTTCTATAGAATATTTGGAAATAACAAAACTGTGCCAGTGTACCAATCAAACTTTGATTGTGCCAAACATTGTACAATTGTGCCACAAATTCCATCACTGATATGCAACTAAAAACAGCTGTTTTGCTCTCTCACGTAAAAACGGAGAAAAATTTCTGTTTTCAACAGAAATGAACGGCACGTTACGACTCGTTTACGTCTAGTACTCAGCACTATGTGTTTCTCATTAAGCAGGTTGAATCAGCTGATTCGTCGCGTTACATTTACGTTCAAGTAATTTGGGCTTAACTTTTCAAAAATAGTAAACCTTGAAGATTATTCGTACAAATCTTTGAGAGATGGTCAGGTAAGAGTAATGGCAAAAAACGTAAAGGCATATAGAGTGATAGTAAAATAGCTATCTTTCGTAAAAAAACTTAAACGTTTTCAAATCACATTACAAAATGTTGTTTTCAGCCGATCAAGCCGCCGCCGCCGCCGATTATTTGGTTGCGCCGCCGCCGCCGATTTTTATCCGGCTCAACCTCAATCGCCGCCGCCGCCGCCGATTTTTTGCTTGCGCCGCCGCCGCCGATTA
This sequence comes from Leucophora obtusa, assembly GCA_949987735.1. Lineage (NCBI taxonomy): Eukaryota > Metazoa > Arthropoda > Insecta > Diptera > Anthomyiidae > Leucophora > Leucophora obtusa. The sequence continues at coordinate 76,627,011 of OX465297.1, read as the reverse complement.
TTTTGGTCGGCTTGTTTCTCTGGTACACACCCTAAAGCACCAATGATCAAACTTTCTTCCAGGAACCTTTTTCCAAACTTTAGTTGTGAGCACATTAGTTGTCACTTAAAAATTCTGTATGAATTTTCATAATAAAATTGTACAATTTCAACATTAAATTGCTCCAATTTCTAAGACGACCAGAAGAATGGAAATGGCATCTTTGGAACATACATACCCTATTGTAAAAAGGATAAATATTTCATCCCGGAACTCTTTTCCATGCATTTGTTTTTGTCATTAAAAATGTCTTCATGTATTTTTCTTATTTAATTTTAAAATGTATTATATGTGGCTAGGAAACTGCAGTTTTTACTTTTATCATGACATTATTGTCAATAAACAATTTTGCATACATTTTTTAATGCAATTTTTACTATATTAGTGGGCAACCCTATATTGAAATTACAACACTTGGTACTTGCCACCAATAAATTTCTGATTAAAAAAATATACTGCAATGTTAACCAGCTTTCTTAACATTGGTTGGTCACCTGTTAATTTCTATAACTTAACATAATGTATTTAAAGTTAAATTAATAATATTTCTAAATTGACCAGAAATATTATACCACAATGGCTGGAAAATGTCCATTTTTGATTATCTATGCCATGATTTTCGTCCAGGAACCTCTGTCCAATTTTCCATAGTGACCACTATGTTCATCCATAAAATTTCACTTAAAAGTACATTATTTTAATGTTAGATTGCTCCCAATTCTAAATTCTAAATTGACCTGGAAAATTCCATGACTAGAATTGGAAAGTTCAGCCATAATATAGTCTGTAAAATGATTTTCATCCAGGAACCTCTGTCCAATTTTCCATACCGGCCACCAGTTTCATCCAAATACTTAACATAGATTCTAAAAATTTTAGGGTTGTTCTTAAGAAGTTTCCAAATTGAGCAGCACAATTCCAAAACATTGCCTGGAAACTAGACTTCTTAAATAGCCTACGATATTGTTTTCATCCAGGAACCTCCGTCCAATTTTCCATACTGGCCACGAGTTTCGTCCAAATATTTAACATAAAATATGAAAATTTTAGCGTCCTTTTTTAGAACTTTCCAAATTGACGGGAAAGATTTCAATAGCAAGGCTGGAACGTACATCACTTATATTACCATCAGTATATACACCATTGAGGAACCTGTTTCCAGTTGCCCGATGTAGCTTCAGATATTTCCCACTACTTAGCATAACTGAGTTAACAGTATTGGTTGGCATTATTTTTATTTATATTGCGCTGTTAAATGCCTAACATAGCTCAGTTAACAGTTTTGGATTGCCATTTTAATTATATTCCTTAACATAAATTTAAACTTTTTAAAGTTGTAAATTGATGCATTTCCAAGTTGACCATGAAGATTTTACCACCACGACCGGAGTATATATCCTTTATGCTAGCTATGACACAATTTTCGTCTAGGAACCTCTGTCCAATTTTCAATAGTGACCACCAGGTTCACCCACGAAATTTCACTTAAAAGGATATTATTTTAATGTTAGATTGCTCCCAATTCTAAATTGACCTGGAAAATTTCAGGACTAGAATTGGAAAGTTCAGCCATAATATAGTCTGTAAAATGATTTTCACCCAGGAACCTCTGTCCAATTTTCCATACTGGTCACCAGTTTCATCCAAATACTTAACATAGATTCCAAAAATTTTAGGGTCCTTTTTAACAAGTTTCTAAATTGAGCAGCACAATTCCAAAACATTGGCTGGAAACTAGACCTCTTAAATAGCCTACGATATTGTTTTCGTCCAGGAACCTCTGTCCAATTTTCCATAGTGACCACCAGGTTCACCCATGAATTTTCACTTAAAAGGACATTATTTTAATGTTAGATTGCTCCCAATTCTAAATTGACCTGGAAAATTTCAGGACTAGAATTGGAAAGTTCAGCCATAATATAGTCTGTAAAATGATTTTCACCCAGGAACCTCCGTCCAATTTTCCATAGTGACCACCATGTTCACCCATGAAATTTCACTTAAAAGGACATTATTTTAATGTTAGATTGCTCCCAATTCTAAATTGACCTGGAAAATTTCAGGACTAGAATTGGAAAGTTCAGCCATAATATAGTCTGTAAAATGATTTTCATCCAGGAACCTCTGTCCAATTTTCCATACTGGTCACCAGTTTCATCCAAATACTTAACATAGATTCTAAAAATTTTAGGGTCCTTTTTAACAATTTTCTAAATTGAGCAGCACAATTCCAAAACATTGGCTGGAAACTAGACCTCTTAAATAGCCTACGATATTGTTTTCGTCCAGGAACCTCTGTCCAATTTTCCATAGTGACCACCAGGTTCACCCATGAAATTTCACTTAAAAGGACATTATTTTAATGTTAGGTTGCTCCCAATTCTAAATTGACCTGGAAAATTTCAGGACTAGAATTGGAAAGTTCAGCCATAATATAGTCTGTAAAATCATTTTCACCCAGGAACCTCTGTCCAATTTTCCATACTGGCCACCAGTTTCATCCAAATACTTGACATAGGTTCTAAAAATTTTAGGGTCCTTTTTAACAAGTTTCTAAATTGAGCAGCAGAATTCCAAAACATTGGCTGGAAACTAGACCTCTTAAAAAGCCTACGATATTGTTTTCGTCCAGGAATCTCTGTCCAATTTTCCATAGTGACCACCAGGTTCAACCATGAAATTTCACTTAAAAGGACATTATTTTAATGTTAGATTGCTCCCAATTTTAAATTGACCTGGAAAAGTTCAGGACTAGAATTGGAAAGTTCAGCCATAATATAGTCTGTAAAATGATTTTCATCCAGGAACCTCTGTCCAATTTTCCATACTGGCCACCAGTTTCATCCAAATATTTAACATATAATATGAAAATTTTAGCGTCATTTTTTAGAACTTTCTAAATTGACGGGGAAGATTTCAAAAGCAAAGCTGAAACATACATCACTTGTATTACCTTCATTATATACACCATTGAGGAACCTGTTCCCAGTTGTCCGTTGTGGCTCCAAACATTTCCCGCAGTTTGGCCTAAAATTACTGAATTTAAAACCTTATTTACACGTATTCCTTACGTGTGTTTTCAAAAAAAAAATGATGAAAGTTATATACACCCTGCTTCACAGATTGTGTTCATTCCGTCAGTCGGACCACGCCCCTATCGCCCATAATGCTTGAAATTCATAACCCTTCATTCCAAAAATTTTAACATGTTACTGTTAAGTAGTTAACAGAGCTCTGTTGACTCATAACATAGCTCTGTTAACGAAATCGGTTTGTGTCTTTGCTAGTTAAATTTACATTTATCTTCACAGACATTGTTTTGATTACGATCATCTGTGCTATCGGCAGATACCTATTCTGACAAGTTATGCTTTAAGCTTTACCCAATAAGCGCTACAAAAATTTAAGTGAAATCAAAGTCAAGGCTTACATTTTCTTTAAATTTCACTTTGATTTTATGACTTACTCCAGCAATATTAATATACTGATAGAAATAAATCTGTACAAATAGCAGAATAAGATGCCAAAAATTAGTTAAAAATGGCCCTGCCGAATCTGTTTAGTAAATTTTTGTTAGATAAAACAGAAAAAATAAAACTGTAAACTCTACAAAATTTCAGCTGTATTTTAAACTGTTATTTCTATAAACTTTTTGTTATAAGTTAAACTTAGTTAAATGCCAATAATATTCTATCCTGCTGAAATTAACGAAGTCTTGTTGAAAAATTGTTAATTAAGACCTGTTAACTTATCCCAAAATAAATATAGTTTTGAATCTCAAATTTATATGAAAATATCTGGGGTTAACGTTTAACCATGGTTACATTGGAAAAAAGTTACTCGCCCTAAGTATAATTCAAAAAGTGTAAAGTCATTGAAATCGGCCGACAATTTAAGAAGCCAAAGGTTCCGAAAGCTTGTTTACACTCGAGGTGGTCTACTTTGCACGCTGGTGCTAAATAGGTGTCCTATTAATAAAAAATTTTTCCAAAAGCCTTATTCCTACTCTACAATATTCTATAAACTTTGTCCAAATCGGACGATTCGTTTAGAAGTTGTGTATGTATTACCGCTTCTCTCAGTTTAAAACCACTGTGTATCGTAGACATTTTAGAGTTTTTTTATGTCATATTTAGGGTTTGGGGTTCGGGAATTCCCGGGAAATCCCGGAAAAAGTTTGCCGGGAATTCCCGGGAAAATAATATATTTTTCCCGGGAAAACGGGAAATTTTAAAAATATTAAATTTTAAAATTTTTTTTGTTTCGAATAGGATTTTTTAATTTTAGTCATAAAAAACATTTTAAATACCAAAACAAAAATGTCATTGTCACACAAATAAAATTTTTGCCAAGTAATTAGGAGCAATTCAACTAATAAAAATTTTTCGCATAACTTATTCAAAATTTAAGTAGTAAAACCTAAAAACTTGGTCAAATGTTTAAAAGAAATATGGAAAAAAGCTTTGTTTCTTACAAATAATGGCCCTTACTATCTAAATTTTTCAAATGTATAATTTAGGTAAAGTCGACTTTAGTTAAAATATTGGGTGGCAGTATACCTTGACTTGGTTTATTTTTGGAGCATTCTGATTGGTTAATTAATTTTCAACCAATAAAAATATTTGAAAATATAAATATTTTTGTAAGGTTTTCATACACAAAATGAATAAAATCGTTTGATTAAAAATAAAGTCGACTTTAAATTTAAAATACTCTTTTATATTAAGGGCCAATAATTTTATAAGTAACGTTTTCATTAATAAATGTGAAAAAAAAGACTGGTTAACGTTGGTATCTAAATTTGGTTATCCGACATCTAAATTTGGTTCAAAAAAAAAAAATTGATGGTCATGCAACTTCTCTTGAAGAAAACAACAACAAGAACAATGTTTCAGCTAAAATTAGCAAAGTACCCGAAGAAAAAAGTGTAAGCTGAATAGGCATTAAAGGTTTTATGGTAGGGAAAACATTTCCTGAAATGGTATCCAAATTAGCCGCAGTCAATCCGCACCATAACTAGATCTTCGTTTATTCGAGAAAGTTTTTATAATAAAAACCTGGCATTGCAAAAAAATTAAACCGATGTAAAGAACATTATATTAAATTACTACAATCATGTAAAAGATATCATGATGAAAGAAATATCGAGCAATATTTCTAACAAGATTTACTTTAATATTAGATGAATGGACAAGAATATCACAAAAGAGATATTTGAACATATGTATAAATGGAAATAATTCATTTTATAACCTGGGGTTGGTTTATATATCAGCTAATGATTCTTCTGATGAAATAGAAGAATTGTAGAAATAAGACTAGAAGAGTTTTATTTGTCTTTGGAAATAACATTGTGGCCACCATATCTAATGGGCCAAGTGTGATGAAACGGTTTGTTTCCGACAGTCCAGTAGTAGGTGCTTTCTGCTGGAATCATGCAATTCATTTGGCAGTGCTGCGAGTAATTTATGTGAAATCAAATGTTCAACATTCTGATATTTTTTACTTTGAATTCTCACTACACAGACTGCATTTGTACTGAAATAGTTTTTTTTTAACAAAAATTACTTATATAGGTGGTTTTCATTAACAATTTAATTCAAATATATTTCCCGGGATTCCCGGGAATCCCGGGAATCAAATTTTTTCATTCCCGTTTCCCGGGAAATAAAAAAGTCCGGGAAATCCCAAACCCTAGTCATATTTCACTTCCAATAGATTAGCAACACTTGCTTAATTTTTTCTATTGTGTTATATCAGCAAAAACAAAATTTACTTCTTAGCCATATGGTAATAAGTAAAAAAGTCGAAAGCAAAAGTCGACTTTGCGACTTTTGCATCACAAAAAAGTCGACTTTCAAAAAGTCGAAAATTTTCGCAAAAAGTCGATTAATCGATTAGTCGAAAGTCGATTTATAGAACCCTAAATTGTATCACATGTGTCCCAAAACCGCTTCAGATCGGAGATATAAATTTTTGAAGAAATGGATAAATTTAAATTTACTTTAAAACAAATATTGGAACAACATGACCCATGTGGCCAAAACGGGAAAAGGTGGGGTAACCATTTCTTCTTTAGATTAAGACGCAGGAATAGTAGATTACAGAATTTATCACATGTGTCCCAAAATCGCTTTAGATCGGAGCTACACATTTTTTTAAAAAATGGATAAATTTAAATTTACTTTAAAAAATATAGTGGAAGCACATGACCCATGTGGCCAAAACGGGAAAAGGTTGGGTAACCATTTCTACTTCAGATTAAGGCACAGGAATAGTAGATTACAGAATTGTATCACATGTGTTCCAAAACCGCTTCAGATCGTAGATATAAATTTTTGAAAAAATGGATAAATTTAAATTTATTTGAAAAAATATATTGGAACAACATGACCCATGTGGCCAAAACGGGAAAAGGTGGGGTAACCATTTCTACTTCAGATTAAGGCACAGGAATAGTAGATTACAGAATTGTGTCACATGTGTCCCAAAACCGCTTCAGATCGGAGCTACACATTTTTTAAAAAATGGATAAATTTAAATTTACTTTAAAAAATATAGTGGAACCACATGACCCATGTGGCCAAAACGGGAAAAGGTGGGGTAAACATTTCAACTTCAGAATAAAGTACAGGAATAGAAGATTACAGAATTGTATCACATGTGTCCCAAAACCGCTTCAGATCGGAGATATAAATTTTTTTAAAAATGGATAAATTTAAATTTACTTTAAAATATATAGGGGAACCACATGACCCATGTGGTCAAAACCGGAAAAGGTGGGGTAACCATTTCTACTTCAGATTAAGGCGCAAGAATAGTAGATTACAGAATTGTATCACATGTGTCCCAAAACCGCTTCAGATAGGAGATGTAAATTTTTGAAAAAATGGATAAATTTAAATTTACTTTAAAACAAATATTGGAAGAACATGACCCATGTGGCCAAAACGGGAAAAGGTGGGGTAACCATTTCTACTTTAGATTAAGACGCAGGAATAGTAGATTACAGAATTATATCACATGTGTCTCAAAACCGCTTTAGATCGGAGCTACACAATTTTTTAAAAAATTAATAAATTTAAATTTACTTTAAAAAATATAGTGGAAGCACATGACCCATGTGGCCAAAACGGGAAAAGGTGGGGTAACCATTTCTACTTCAGATTATGGCGCAGGAATAGTAGATTACAGAATTGTATCACATGTGTCCCAAAACCGCTTCAGGTCGGTGATATGAATTTTTGAAAAAATGGATAAATAAATGTGATTAATATCTAAACATGAACGAAAAGCGATTAAACACCGCTACATTAGACGAAAAATAGCTAAATTGACAACAGTTCATGTTGACTAAATACCATCCAATCCTCTCACCGCCTGTTAAACGCTATCTTAAATTATATATGAATGTCAACTGGTACATATTACACAAATTGTGCAAGTGTTACTAGATATACAGTTTTTAATGTGTTTTATATATATAATTAATTGAAATGTTGTTAATTCTGAATAATTGGTGGAGGGAACGTAAAATTTAATTTCAATAGCTTAAAAACACTATAATAAATTATTAAAAGTACCACTGTTAATACATTCCACAAAAACAAAGAGAACGAAATGTATGCAAAACAGGGATGATAAAGTTAGTACTATAGTACCTTTTCTGGTACTATTGGAACCTCAAAAGTACTATGGTACTCATCTGACTCATTCAGTACTATTTACACATTTTTAGATTTTTTAATTTTTTGTGCTTTTTTAATTTTCAGAGATATTATTGTGTGTATAGCGAACACTTATGTTGAAAATATTTAAAATATTGGATGTTACTATTGAAAACTCAAGTTAAACACATAAAGAATGTTCTTTCGCAATTTTTTTTATTAAAATATGTATGTATACAAAAAAAAATAATTAAAAATAAAGAGAATTAAGAAATCTAGAAATTTTTGTATTTTTTGAAACGAGCAAATGTTTTTACCCATCTGACCTCCTAAAGAATTCACTCATTTGATTTTCATTTCTGAATGATTAAATACTTAAAACCTATTTCGAAGAACCAAATGAATTCTTAATGCACCTAAAGTAGTCATTAAATTCATTTGATCCGATTGTCAATCAATTTGTTCATTCGAAAATATTCTTATAACATTACAAGGTGGAATAGACCTGTAAATAACTTTAAAATAATATTCGCTTTAAAGCGAAGTCGAATACGATATTCAGGGACTTTAAATTATGTACCCTACACTCACAGAAATAAACCTGTAAAAATAGCAGAAAAAGCTACTAAAAATTAAACAAAAATTGCCTTACAAATGAAACTGCTAAGATTAGCAGATTTTTTTATATATTTTTTATATTTAACTTTTAGTTCATTGAAAATAACAAATCATACTGTAAAATCTGCAGAAAATATTAACATTAGTAGAGTAATAGCAAAAATAAACTGTTGTATCTACAAAATTTTTGTTACTTTTAAGTTAAATTTATTTGAATGAAAATAGAAGTCTATCCCGCTAAAATCAACGGAAATGGTTGCTATAAATAGTAAACTGGTGATTTCAGAAGACTAGATTTTTATTCGTATTAAAAGAAATAGAAAAAAACTTTCTACCCGGTTAAAAAAGTTCATATATGATCAAATTTGATCATATATGGCTGCATGTATGTACAAATATGGCCATATATGTTTCCTGTATGGACATATTTGGAAATATATGTAATTTCATATATTAAAAAGAGAGACATATATAGACAAATATGAAAGTATATACGACTCCATACATCCGAAAAGGACTCATTTACGGGCGTATATGTATGTATATGACATCCCATATATGCAAAAAGCACTCAAATATGGGTGAATATGGAAGTGTCGACAGTATGGCTTTCGTAGAAGTCGTTCTACGGGAGACCTGATGGCGTTCCTTTCGGAGCGTTGGAGTCGGTCCATTCACAGATTTGGTGAAAGCAAAGTGGTTGCGCTGGATATTTCCAAGGCGTTTGATCGGTTGTGGCATAAAGCACTCGTATCAAAGCTTATTGCTTTTGGTGTCGGTGACGACTTCTCTCAATTCATATCGAGTTTTCTTAGGGATCGCACTATAAGAGTTGTTATAGATGGGGTCTCATCTAATGAGTTTCAGTTGAATGCAGGGGTACCACAAGGCTCTGTTCTTTCTCCTTCTCTCTTTCTTTTCTTTCTGAATGACTTACTTTGTCAGACTTCCAATCCTATCTACTCTTTTGCAGATGACAGCAACATTTGCCATTCATATTCCTTTGATTATAGGCCAAGCCTTGTAGAGATTGGGGGCAAGAGGCAGATTATGAATGACACACTCAATCAGGACCTAATTACGATCTCTGAATGGGGTCGCGCGAATAGTGTCGATTTTAATCCACGCAAGACCCAATGTTGTTTGCTGACTCATAGGATCGCTGAGCCATCAATGTCATCTGTATACATGGGTGGTACCAATATTGAGAAATCTGAAGCTCTTGATGTTCTGGGCATGAGAATACAGTGTGATGTCCGTTGGAAGGATCACGTCATTCAAGTGTCGAAAGAGGCATTCAAGTGTCTTGGCTTTCTTAACCGGTGTAAGAACTACTTCACTTCTTCTGATCTCCTTACTATTTATGCCACCTATATCCGGCCGAAGATGGAATACAACTCCCACATATGGGCAGGGGCTGCAAAGTCTATTTTGGAGCTTTTGGACCGTGTACAAAGGAGGGCGTCGGCGCTCATTAATGACAGTAGGGTATCCAGCTCTATTGCCTCATTGGAGCATCGTCGGAATGTGGTTTGTGTAACACTGTTCTATCGTTACTACCAAAGGAAGTGTTCTGCTGAGATAAGTGTTCTTATCCCGAGGTCCGTTCACAAACACTACTCCCTATTTCCTCCTCCCCATAACCTATTTTCCTGATATCAACACAATGCATTGCATTAGTAGGGGGCATCCCCTGAGTGTTGGTCTATGGTAAAAAAAAAAAAAAGTATATGTATGTCATATGATAGACACAAAAATGACATATATGGACATACATATATGGAAGTATATGTGATTCCATATCTGCAAAAATCACTTATGTATGGGTATATATGAAAGTATATATGATTCCATATATGCAAAAACCACTCATGGATCAATTTGGAAGTACATGTAATTTCATATATGCAAAACGAACTCATTTAGGAAAATACATCGAAAAACTTGAGTTTTTTTTTTATTTTCAAAAACCGCGAATAATTAATAAACTACAATTTTTTTCAAATTTCGACTGCAGATTCATATTCTTTGTTAAAATAAAGATCAGATTTGAGAAATTTGCTCATATAATGCATGAGCAATGGGATTTTTATTTTCATATTTTTAGGAAATTTGGCAATTTTAGCCAAAATATGTATTTTTTTTTTTGTATAATTTAAAAAAACTGCGAACTACTTAAAAGTTACCTATATTTTTTAAGTTTTGATTTCATATTCCTTTTCTGCACATTAATTAACACTAGAATAAAAAAAAAAAATAATTCAGAAAATAATTCAAAGTCAACCCTACTTTTTGTATAAATTATTCTAGAGACAAATTAAAATTTATTAAAAGATAACTTTTTCTGGCCAGAATAAAAGCGAATTGTGCTTAAACTTGGCACAGAGAGTTTTTAGACATTAAGCAATAGGGGCAATATTGTAGACACCGCGAATTCCAACTTTCATGTTTTTTTTGGCAATTCTAATGTACATACATGGAAGTAGATATGAATACTCCTATTTATGTCCGAATATTCTGATATGTGTATGCGTTCATATATGATTATAAATAATTTCTATTTTCTATATTCGTTATATTAAGGTGGAGTTTTTGGGATGTAAGCTAAACTTTGTTTAATTAAACCGAAAACGATTTTTTTAGCAATTTCTATATTAATATGAAAAATTGGTCTTTATGGAATTAAAAAAAAAAGTTTTGTTCCATTTCAAACTAAAATACTTTATTTTCAAAAGCAAGAATGTTAATTGTGTAACTGCATTGTATGTTCATTATTTTACAAATATAATTTCCAATCTGTATAATATGTTAAAACACGAAAAATTATTGTACTTTGACAGAACACTACAGAAAAAGTGTTTAACCTAGAAGTACGGTTTTAACTAAAAGTATTGTAGAATTAATATATTTTCACCCGGTACCAAATTTTATAACAAAAACTCAATTATAATCAATTAAGCGCCACTTTTTAATCGATTCAACCCAATGTGGTACGTTACCGCGGGTACCCGAGGGAACCCAAAACAGCCCAAACAACAACAATTTCCACGCAATTTTCAGTACGGGAACGCCTTTGTGGTAGTTTGGGTAACTGCGGTAAAGTACGGGAACAGACATATTAGGTTCGTTCCTTTACGTTACCGCTGGATCCCAAATTTACCCAAAAAGCGTTCCCGTACTCGAAAATTGTGTAAATGAGAACATTCAATAGAGTGCATTTGTGTTTCTCTTTTCAAAGTTACCCAAACTTTTTCTTCAGGTAACTTTGGTAAATTGTTAAACTAAGAGCTGATGCAATGATAACCAAAAACAACAATTGTAAAAATAAATTGAAAAATTAGATTAAACAAACCAATACGCAAAAAAAAATGTTTTAATTATAATAATTTATTGAACAAAATCAATAAGAACTTTTAAATGCAAATAAATTTGTGTGTTTATTCAGGCACTATCAACGGCTCTCATCTAAAAAAACTGAACTGGTTTTAAGAGAGTTTCAATGTAAAATAACAAAAAACCTGAAACAGTGGTATTTTTAATTAATTATTTTTATTGTTTTTAAGCAATTTTAATTAAATGTAAAGTGCACTTGTGTTGTTTGATATTTTGCTTATTAATATTAAAAAATACGCGTTAAAAAAAACCATAAAAAATGTTTCTCTTAAAACCAGTTTGCATATAAAATCAAAGAGACTTTTTAACAGCAGTTGAGGCTGGTGTTTGTCTTTAGTCTATATAGTCGTTGGTTTATTCAATTTTTCAAACTAAAATTATACGCATTTTCACATTTTTCTTTCAAATGCATTTTTGGGCTCGAAAAGTGGTTTTGTGCGTTCCTTTACTTTTGGGTAATTTTGTCATTTTGTGAGAGGATTTTTTGCTTACTCTCATTTTACCGAACTTTACCCAAAAAGTAAAGGAACGCACTTCCCAAGAAACATTTTTACGGACTGTCCGCAACGTACGGAGTCATAAATCCGGCTTTTACGGTACGTTAATGGTCCGTATGCACGTATCCGTAATAGCGTGTGCGTGTACGGAACACAAACGGACCTTATAATCGGATTTCGAACATAATACGTTTTAACTCCGTTTTGGTGTATCCGTTTCCGTATTGTTAAATACGGACTTCATCGGTATTAGTTTGTTTTTTTTTTAAGTACAGAAATTATTTTAAAAAATACAGCAAAGCCCTTCAGCTGCTAAAAAATAATATTGGGACGAAAAATAAGTGGCAGTAGCGTGAATCCGTCCTAACGCACTATCAAGCAAAGAACTTCAATTCACATACGTCAGAGGGTAAGATTTATTCAAATTGTTATGTGTTTTAAAGATGGTTTTTTGTAATGCAATTAAAAAATATTTACTGATATATTTAGTTGTTTTGATAGCAAAGTGTGCCAATTTACATCGTATGCTAAAAACCATCGTGATTACAGTTAGTTAAAATTTATCTAATTTATTTTTTCTTTTGAATGCAGGTATTGAATTTTATTGTCTGCTGATGTTGTAAATTGATGCTGGATAGAGACGTAAGCTGCACCAAATGTAAATATAGTGTAAATATGAAAAATAAATTCTATTTTTAATAAATCTATAAAAAAAAACTTAAAAACTATTACTTATAATTTATAAAAACAGGGTCAATATAGGTAGACATGCAAATCCGTTTTTGTTTCTAAAAATAGAGTCACTCTGTTATTCACACGACAAAACGGTCCGGAAACGGTCTGGCATTGACGGACTTTCAACGGACTAGTCCGTTTTTTACATGACATAACGGTCCGCAAACGGTCCGTCACTGACGGACTTTAGACGGACTTGTCAGTTTTTAACACGACATTACGGTCCGTAAACGGTCCGTTATTGACGGACTTTCAACAGATTCGAATCAGTTTCGATGTTCCTTAACTTCCGTTTTCTGGTCCGTATACGGATCCAGAAAACGGTACGTAAACGGAGTCGGATTCGGTTTATGACGGACCGAAAACGGTGCGTAACCGTAACGAATTGCTTATTGGGTTATTTAGTGTCAAATGCAAGAAATTTGAACGACGCATCCAACGATGCATAATGCATGCCCGAGAGTTTCAAAGTTTTTAAGGAATTCAATAAAGAAAAAAAGCTTAAGCGACACTTTGCGGTCACGAAAAATATAAACAAACTGAAGTTTGTTCCTAGGAGTTGGCACTTAAGATATTTTTGCTTTTTGCTTAACCCATATTATCCTAGCGTCGTCATATGACGACATGAAAAGGCCATGATACCATTACGTTAAACATGGAAGGAGATCTGTTAATAGTTTTGTGACCAAAAACTGTCAAATATTCATTCTGTGTTTATTTTATCCACATTGGTTTTTATTTCTGGACACATGATCATCATGTTACTAGTTATCATGATGTTACTATTTATCATGATGTTAATACCCAACAAACAAATCGGTTCGTTTACGTACCGTTTTCGGTCCGTCATAAACGAAATCCAACTCCGTTTACGTACCGTTTTCCGGGTCCGTATACGGACCAGAAAACGGATTTTAAGGAACATCGAAACTGATTCGAATCCGTTGAAAGTCCGTCAATGACGGACCGTTTACGGACCGTTATGTCGTGTAAAAAACTGACAAGTCCGTTGAAAGTCCGTCATTGACGGACCGTTTACGGACCGTTCCATCGTGTAAAAAACGGACAAGTCCATTGAAAATCCGTCAATGACGGACCATTTACGGACCGTTATGTCGTGTATAACCGGAGTGACTCCGGACCAAAAACGGACTTGTATATCTATCTAAATTGACTAATTTTGAGTAAATTTTTTTTTTATTTTTAATAGATTTATTAGTAACGATATTATTTACATTTACACTATATTTAGTACATCAGTTTACCTCTTTATCTAGCGCATCAATTCACGACATTCACCCATAATAGAATCGATCATCTACATGCAAAAGGAAAAATAAATTAGTTATGGTTTAATTGATTGTATTTACCATGGCGTTTTACTCGAAACAATAACAATTTACACACAATTTGGGAAAAATTGCGTAGCCGCGTTAACGTACGTGGAACAAAGCTTTTGTTATAAAAACAAACGATCTTACATAAACCACAAACCATTGTAAAACACGCACTAAATTTTATTAATCTTACCATCTAGTATATGTATGCGACTTGATGATTTGTTGATTATGTTGTGTTGGATATATTCTAGCTACCGCCACCAATTTATCACCACAAAAAGTTTTTAAAAGAATTTAATTGTTTTTATTTTGAACACAAATTAAAATCCATTAAGTCCGTATTTTACGCTACGGAAAAGGAGTTAAAACGTATTATGTTCGAAAATCCGATTACACGGTCCGTTAATGTTCCGTATACGTACAAGCTTTGACGGATACGTGTATTACGGACGGGTAGATTATGAAACACCTAGGCTCCGACCGTAGTAGAGGGGTATGTCAAATGAAAGTTATTGGACAGATGATTCCAAAAAAATTCCCTTGCAAACAAAATTACTGAATAGTTTTTGGACAAATCAGGAAAACCTATTTAGTGGCCATAATGGGATTCCTGGAAAGATTCTGGAACAACTAGGCTTCGACGGTACTAGTGCGGTATGTCAAATGAAATCTATTGGACACATGATTCCAAAAAATTACCTTGCAAAAAAAGTTACCGAATAGTTTTTGGACAAATCAGGAAAGCCTATTTAGTCGCCATAATGGGATTCCTGGAAAGATTCTGGAACAATTAGGCTTCGACGGTACTAGTGCGGTATGTCAAATGAAATCTATTGGACACATGATTCCAAAAAATTACCATGCAAAAAAAGTTACCGAATAGTTTTTGGACAAATCAGGAAAACCTATTTAGTGGCCATAATGGGATTCCTGGAAAGATTCTGGAACAACTAGGCTTCGACGGTACTAGTGCGGTATGTCAAATTAAATCTATTGGACACATGATTCCAAAAAATTACCATGCAAAAAAAGTTACCGAATAGTTTTTGGACAAATCAGGAAAACCTATTTAGTGGCCATAATGGGATTCCTGGAAAGATTCTGGAACAACTAGGATTCGACGGTACTAGTGCGGTATGTCAAATGAAATCTATTGGACAAATGATTCCAAAAAATTACCATGCAAAAAAGTTGCCGAATAGTTTTTGGACAAATCAGGAAAACCTATTTAGTGGCCATAATGGGATTCCTGGAAAGATTCTGGAACAATTAGGCTTCGACGGTACTAGTGCGGTATGTCAAATGAAATCTATTGGACAAATGATTCCAAAAAATTACCATGCAAAAAAGTTACCGAATAGTTTTTGGACAAATCAGGAAAACCTATTTAGTGGCCATAATGGGATTCCTGGAAAGATTCTGGAACAATTAGGCTTCGACGGTACTAGTGCGGTATGTCAAATGAAATCTATTGGACAAATGATTCCAAAAAATTACCATGCAAAAAAGTTACCGAATAGTTTTTGGACAAATCAGGAAAACCTATTTAGTGGCCATAATGGGATTCCTGGAAAGATTCTGGAACAAATAGGCTTCGACGGTACTAGTGCGGTATGTCAAATGAAATCTATTGGACACATGATTCCAAAAAATTACCTTGCAAAAAAAGTTACCGAATAGTTTTTGGACAAATCAGGAAAACCTATTTAGTCGCCATAATGGGATTCCTGGAAAGATTCTGGAACAATTAGGCTTCGACGGTACTAGTGCGGTATGTCAAATGAAATCTATTGGACACATGATTCCAAAAAATTACCATGCAAAAAAAGTTACCGAATAGTTTTTGGACAAATCAGGAAAACCTATTTAGTGGCCATAATGGGATTCCTGGAAAGATTCTGGAACAACTAGGCTTCGACGGTACTAGTGCGGTATGTCAAATTAAATCTATTGGACACATGATTCCAAAAAATTACCATGCAAAAAAAGTTCCCGAATAGTTTTTGGACAAATCAGGAAAACCTATTTAGTGTACATAATGGGATTCCTGGAAAGATTCTGGAACAACTAGGATTCGACGGTACTAGTGCGGTATATCAAATGAAATCTATTGGACAAATGATTCCAAAAAATTACCATGCAAAAAAGTTACCGAATAGTTTTTGGACAAATCAGGAAAACCTATTTAGTCGCCATAATGGGATTCCTGGAAAGATTCTGGAACAATTAGGCTTCGACGGTACTAGTGCGGTATGTCAAATGAAATCTATTGGACACATGATTCCAAAAAATTACCATGCAAAAAAAGTTACCGAATAGTTTTTGGACAAATCAGGAAAACCTATTTAGTGGCCATAATGGGATTCCTGGAAAGATTCTGGAACAACTAGGCTTCGACGGTACTAGTGCGGTATGTCAAATTAAATCTATTGGACACATGATTCCAAAAAATTACCATGCAAAAAAAGTTACCGAATAGTTTTTGGACAAATCAGGAAAACCTATTTAGTGGACATAATGGGATTCCTGGACAGATTCTGGAACAACTAGGATTCGACGGTACTAGTGCGGTATGTCAAATGAAATCTATTGGACAAATGATTCCAAAAAATTACCATGCAAAAAAGTTACCGAATAGTTTTTGGACAAATCAGGAAAACCTATTTAGTGGCCATAATGTGATTCCTGGAAAGATTCTGGAACAATTAGGCTTCGACGGTACTAGTGCGGTATGTCAAATGAAATCTATTGGACAAATGATTCCAAAAAATGACCATGCAAAAAAGTTACCGAATAGTTTTTGGACAAATCAGGAAAACCTATTTAGTGGCCATAATGGGATTCCTGGAAAGATTCTGGAACAAATAGGCTTCGACGGTACTAGTGCGGTATGTCAAATGAAATCTATTGGACACATGATTCCAAAAAATTACCATGCAAAAAAAGTTACCGAATAGTTTTTGGACAAATCAGGAAAACCTATTTAGTCGCCATAATGGGATTCCTGGAAAGATTCTGGAACAATTAGGCTTCGACGGTACTAGTGCGGTATGTCAAATGAAATCTATTGGACACATGATTCCAAAAAATTACCATGCAAAAAAAGTTACCGAATAGTTTTTGGACAAATCAGGAAAACCTATTTAGTGGCCATAATGGGATTCCTGGAAAGATTCTGGAACAACTAGGCTTCGACGGTACTAGTGCGGTATGTCAAATTAAATCTATTGGACACATGATTCCAAAAAATTACCATGCAAAAAAAGTTACCGAATAGTTTTTGGACAAATCAGGAAAACCTATTTAGTGGACATAATGGGATTCCTGGAAAGATTCTGGAACAACTAGGATTCGACGGTACTAGTGCGGTATGTCAAATGAAATCTATTGGACAAATGATTCCAAAAAATTACCATGCAAAAAAGTTACCGAATAGTTTTTGGACAAATCAGGAAAACCTATTTAGTGGCCATAATGGGATTCCTGGAAAGATTCTGGAACAATTAGGCTTCGACGGTACTAGTGCGGTATGTCAAATGAAATCTATTGGACAAATGATTCCAAAAAATTACCATGCAAAAAAGTTACCGAATAGTTTTTGGACAAATCAGGAAAACCTATTTAGTGGCCATAATGGGATTCCTGGAAAGATGCTGGAACAAATAGGCTTCGACGGTACTAGTGCGGTATGTCAAATGAAATCTATTGGACACATGATTCCAAAAAATTACCTTGCAAAAAAAGTTACCGAATAGTTTTTGCACAAATCAGGAAAACCTATTTAGTGGCCATAAAGGGATTCCTGGAAAGATTCTGGAACAACTGCACTCATAAAAAAAAGTTTGTAGAAAAGTTAGTAAAATAAATCCAGTGATTAAAAAAAGGGCCAATATTTGCATAATATTTCAAGATGTACGGGTACCTTAAGTTCGGAGAAGAACTATTTTTAAAAGCTGTAAAATTAATTTATGTACATAGTATCGCTCAGATAATAGGGGTTATTTTATAAAACGCAACGTCTTGCGTTGCGTGGTTTTTCACATAAATTGTTTTTGTAACAATAACAATTTACACACAAATCAACGCAAGGCAAGGCGTTGCGTTTTACAAAATAACCCACAATATCTGAATATGTATCATAAAAATATTCATAAAATTACAACTAACATTTTTTTATTATCATTTCATTTATCTCTTAAGCCTTTATTTTTATTTAATTGTTAAACTTACAACATATTATTTTACACGGAATGTCTGTTTCACATATTTTTTTATGTAAAGTAACCCAACAAACAAATCGTTCCGTTTACGTACCGTTTTCGGTCCATCATAAACGGAATCCAACTCCGTTTACGTACCGTTTTCCGGATCCGTATACGGACCAGAAAACGGATTTTAAGGAACATCGAAACTGATTCGAATCCGTTGAAAGTCCGTCAATGACGGACCGTTTACGGACCGATATGTCGTGTAAAAAATTGACAAGTCCGTTGTAAGTCCGTCATTGACGGACCGTTTACGGACCGTTGTGTCGTGTAAAAAACGGACAAGTCCGTTGAAAGTCCGTCAATGACGGACCATTTACGGACCGTTTTGTCGTGTATAAACGGAGTGACTTCGGACCAAAAACGGACTTGTATTTCTATCTAAATTGACTAATTTTGAGTAAATTAAATTTACTAAATTTTTTTTTTATTTTTAATAGATTTATTAATAACGATATTATTTACATTTACACTATATTTAGTACATCAGTTTATCTTTGAGTTTACCTCTTTATCTAGCGCATCAATTCACGATAGTCACCCATAATAAAATCGATTATCTACATGCAAAAGAAAAAGTAAATTAGTTATGGTTTACTGTGTTTTACTCGAAACAACAACAATTTACACACAATTTTGGAAAAATTGGGTAACCGCGTTAACGTACGTGGTACAGAGCTTTTGTTACAAAAACAAACGATCTTACACAAATCATTGTAAAACACGCACTAAATTTTATTATTCTTACCATCTAATATATGTATGCGACTTGAAGTTAGTTAATTGATGATGTGTGCGACCTATTCCAGCTACCGCAACCAATTTCTCGTCACAAAAAGTTTTTAAAATAATTTAATTGTTTTTATTTTGAACACAAATTAAAATTAATTAAGTCCGTATTTTACGGTACGGAAACGGAGTTAAAACGTATTGTGTTCGAAAATCCGATTACACGGTCCGTTAATGTTCCGTATATGTACAAGCTTTGACGGATACGTGTATTACGGACAGTTAATGTGCCGTAAAAGCCGGATTCATGATTCCGTACGTGCCGGAGAGTCCGTAAAAATGTTTCTTGGGAAGCTAAATATTACAGAAATGAGTATTTTTGAAAGTGCCGATTTTTAAAAATCAAAGTGCCGAAAATGCCGATTTTTTTGGGAAAAAGTGCCGATTTTTCATCAAAATCATCTGGCAGCCCTGGTTATAATCGAATAGACCTATTGTAAATTTTAAATTAATTTTTTGTTTGTTGTTTGAATTTTTACTTTTAATTTTTTTCTACGTTTGATAAATAAAATTTGGATTTTTCTTATAACGTTTTGGAAAATTACTGTGTAAGTTTTTTTCTTGTTTTGAGTTGTGGAAATGGGTAACGATATGTCCAGATAATTTAAATAGGTATTTAGTTGAATTTAGGGGTAATATCTATTAGCGGTATTCATAAGTTAAAACTAACGACTAACATCCAGTGCAAAACTTTTAATACACACAAATTCCCATAACGGAAAGTTATGCATTCGTTGTGCAGCCGTTATTTTTAACTTATGAATACTGTTCGCCGTGAGTCGCCGAAGAAGAAGGTTATCTGGTGACCTGTATTAAATTTTAATAAGGAATATCCGCTAATTGTTTTTGTTTTGCGATACTCTAAAGCGTGTCTCAGCATGCCGTTAGACTGTTGAGTCTAACCATATGCAAACCTTTTCTGGCGTATTGGAACTTCATCACGATTAGCCTCCATTGTGAAGGCAATGGTTGTATATGTGTTGCTGTGGTTCCTGTGCGTCTGATTTGTAAATCACGTGGACGGAACTTTCTCGAAAGTTCGCCACATTGTTTTTTTTATCTATTGCGTATTAAAACGCATTGTGGAATATGGTGGGTATGGACCAGTGCTACACAGCCTTTCTTTTTGTATAAATTACTCTAGAGGCAAATTACTAATCATTAAAAGATAACTTTTTCTAGATAACTGCGTTAAGCTTAGTTTAAAGATAATCTACATCCTAAAAACAGGGACTAAATAAAAGCGCTTTTAGCTGAAAATTGGCACAGAGAATTAAGGGGCAATATTGTGGAGACCGCGATTTCTAACTCTCGTTTTCTTGGACCGCTCTAATGTACATATTCAAATACACTCCAAACTGTTGAACATGTAGGTACTACTTTGTAATACAATTTTCTCAGTGGGGTTCAAAGTAAACAAATGGAAATATTGTACCACCAAATTGTGGTAATTTTCATTACACTTACTTGTGGTTTTGTTGTGGTGGAAGTAGTTGCGCTGCTACTAGATATGTGATGTGATGTTGCTGCCCCCTCACCCTGTATTTGTAATCGTGTTTTTGTAAGATCCAAGGGATATGTAACCAGTTCAGCATTTGCTGCAGCCACCACTGAAACGATGTACGTACACGCAAAACTATCTGCATAATCAAATTTAACAGGCCGCAATTGATTGCGTGTCGTTCCGGAGGATGGTTCAACTATTGTTGTTGAAGCTGCTGTTGATGTATTTGCAGCGGCGATAGCCGCATCGCTGCTGGCAGGTGATATTGCAGCAGCAGCTGCAGTAGCAGCTTGCTTTTGAGTTTGCATGGCGATTATAAAATTTAGTATTAAAGTTCACGTTGAGAATTTTGGGGGTATGAGAAAGAAACAAACCAACCAATACCAATTGCTCTTATTTGTTCGTGTGATTTTTTATATATAATTTTTTGAATGACTTGTTGGAATTGTTCTCTGTTTGATGGCGATGTGATTATGTGCAGCATATGATTTACAAAAAAATTTAAATAATTTGACTCGAAAACAAAAAGATGAATTGACGCCAAGTATTGAATAATAACTTTGCAAATTCGATTAGATTTTCTTTATTTTTGCACAATACTTAAACTATATAACGAAAATCTTGCATTAATATTATAAACAAAAATATTTAAATTGATCACAAAAAATAAATGTAAAATTATGCAAAACAATAAAACAATTCTTTTTCTAACAAATTTTAATTAAAAACAATTAAATTCCCTTGTGTCCCAACAAGCACACAATTTAAACAACTTTCGCTTTTTTATTATCTGAAGTATTTCAGGTTTCACACTGCAATTTGTTGCTATTACTTTTTTATTTACAATTCACTTTTTGTACATTAACTTTACATAACTTTTTATACATTTTTTAACTCTCGAATTTTTCCTGCTTTATGCGTTGTTAAATCAAATAATGGCCGTTCACTAGCACATTTTCATTTTGTTCATGTGGTTTAATTTTAGTTTCTTATCTTCGATTGTGATTTTGGTTTTTATAAGAAAAAAATACAGCAAAAAAAACATTTCAACAGAATTGGTCCAATTGAAAACAAAAAAACACCGACAATCAGCTGTTTTTATGTGACAGTCGGAGACCTGCGCTGACCAAATTAATCTGTTGCTGCTGCTGATGTAAAAATTTGCGACGGCTGTAAGCCTGAAACTAATCGGCTAGCCCAAGGACCGGAAACTTTATTTTTTTGGTTTTTATCAAATATAATTATCGTAAAAGTATTAAGATAAAAATTCAAACACAAAAAAATAACAAGAAAGAAATATTTAGTTAAAAATACTCCTCATGATGAAAAAAAAATTTTTTTCTGTTTTAATTTTCTTTCCAAAAAAAAAATAAATAAATAAATAGATAGATAAAAAAAAGAAACTTTTTTTGTGTTGTTAAAAAAATGGTTTCAACAATTTAAAAAAAATATACTTATAAATATATTTTTTTTTTAATTTTCTTTTGCTGTAAATTTTGTTTAATCGTAGCATTTAAAAAATAAGATTACATATTTAACAAAAGCGCAGCTAAAAAATTGCAAAATATTGGCAGAACGCGAAGAAAGACTTTATGGTAAAAAAATTGTATTAAAAAACCTTATCAAACAAATATACTGATGTAAGAATTTTCCTTTATGCAAATTTTTTCCCGCGACTATTTTTTCGCGATTTTCTTTGGTTCCTTTGGTTTTATTATTAAGGGGGCATTTTTCGAAACATCTGGCATCACTATATTATTTGCCAGTGGCTGTGCATAACCCCCCGTTTCCACATGCAAGTAAATGGTTGCAAGTTGAGAATACGTATTATCAGCGAAAATTTCGAAAATTAACGAAAAAACATGAAAATTTTACATGTGTCCACACTACTTGCTGCAAGTTCATTTTTAAAATGTCGTCGAAAGCATAGGTTGTCACTAAATAGCACTCTAGTATTGCCAAGTATTCAATATTCTAACAAAGCTGGGAAAAAATTTGTTCTTAACAATTTTTTTTTTCAAAAATTTTTAAAATTTATATTTTGAATTACCATTAAGATATGCCGTTGTGTTCTTTTTTACTTTTTTTTTTACAAATAAATACAAAATTAGTTGCATTACAATTTTTACTTTACCAAATACTAGTAAATTAATAGAAAACATTACTAGGCAACACTGTTTTCTTCATTCTGTCATTTCACTTGCCGCAAGTATCAAAAATCTACTGTCTTCTAAATTTACTTGCAAGTTGAGCCACAAGTCGTATAAGTGTGATAGTATTAGTAAAAAAGTGTGAGTGTATTGAGTTTTTCGAACTTGCACTTGCATGTGGAAACGGGGAGTAAGACATTTTTGTTTTGACGTTTGTATCGTTAACTATTTTCTTTATTTCATTACACATCTTTTATTAAGGGAACTCACGATGGGTATTGATTGATTGCAAATCAATTGATTGCAAAAAAACAACGATTGCATCAACACAACAACAAAATGTATGTATTTGCAATTTGCTTTATTTTTCCAACGAGCATATAATTAAAAGAGGTACCAACTCACCTAACCTCTGTTAACCCCCCGTTTCCACATGCAAGTGCAAGTTCGAAAAACTCAATACACTCACACTTTTTCACTAATACTATCACACTTATACGACTTGCGGCTCAACTTGCAAGTAAATTTTGAAGACAGTGGATTTTTGATACTTGCGGCAAGTGAAATGACAGAATAAAGAAAACAGTGTTGCCTAGTTTTGTTTTCTATTAATTTACTAGTATTTGGTAAAGTAAAAGTTGTAATGCAACTGATTTTGTATTTATTTGTAAAAAAAAAGTAAAAATAACACAATGACATATCTTAATGGTAAATTAAAATATCAATTTCATAAGTTTTTGAAAAAAAAAATTGTTAAGAACAAAATTTTTTCCCAGCTTTGTTAGAATATTGAATACTTGGCAATACTGGAGTGCTATTTAGTGACAACCTATGTCTTCAACGACATTTTAAAAATAAACTTGCAGCAAGTAGCGTGGACACATGTAAAATTTTAATGTTTTTTCGGTATTTTTCGAAATTTTCGCTGATAATACGTATTCTCAACTTGCAACCATTTACTTGCATGTGGAAACGGGGGGTTAAGCACTCTCTTCATAATTTGTATCGAAAAATGTTACCATATGAATTACACATGTCTGTAAAGACTAACATTTTTCGATACAAAATGTTAATGTTCGAAAGAGGCGATGAAAACCGCCTGATTTTTCTTCATTTGCAATAAAAAAAAACCTTTAGCAAAAATCACTTTGCATATAAGCTAAGTTGCAAATAAAACAAAACATCTGTTTTTAACATATCGGCCGCCATATTATGATTTATAAAATAGGAAATTAAATAAAAAAATTGGTTGTGATTTTTTATTAACTTAAAAATTTTTTTTATTTATTATTTTATTATTATTTTTATGATTCACAAATTTTCTCAAAGATACGATTTATTTTTACTTTTGACGTAAACAAAATCACTGTTGCCAATTTAGCTATTTTCTTGTCAAATCTAGCGATATTTTACCATTTTCAGCTATTTTCTAGTGATTTTTTAGTTTGATTTAGCGATATTTTTAGGAAAAAATTTAGCAGCAGTGAAGAAAATAGCTCATAAAGCAAATATGCAATTGATCTTAAATAAGACGCTCACGATATGTTACAATTTGCATATCAAATTAGCAAATTGCAAATATGCACATGTACCATCGTGAATGCCTTATTGGTTTTTCAATTATGTTGCACATATCTTTGTTTTTATTTTCAACCTCATTTAGATTTCCATAAAGGTTCTTTACTTCTTGTACATTTTTTTCACATTGTTTTTGTATATTGTCCATTTTCCTAAATCTTTCATCATAACGTTTTTCAATTGCTTCCAATAATGCTTTTATTTCGTGTTCATTTTGTTTCAGTGAACTTTCAAATTCATGTTTGTAGTCCACTAATGTTTGTTTGTTTTTAATAACTCCATCTTGAATTTCTCCTAAAACAAGATCAACATTCCGAATATATTGCATACAATCATCGTAAATAAAACGAACATAATTACCAGTGTTGCCAACTCTTGAAGGCAGGAAAGCACCGTGAGCATTTTGAAAACGGGTAAAAAGGGTAAAAATTTACCAAAAATGGGGTAAAAAAGCACGATAATAAGTTTTTGAAAAATTTAAGTCAAGATTATAAAAGCACATTTTAGCTTTGTAAAATCGTGTAAAAAAGGTTCACAAAATTACCAAAAAAGGGGTAAAAAAGCACCAAACTAATATTTCAAAATTTTAAAGTTAAAATATAACGAAGTTGTTATTTAAAATTGTACTACAAACATTGCGCAAAAATGTATTTTTTGTATATTTCGTATTATTTTTTCAATTTTGACAAAAAATTCAAAAAAAATTGAAAAAAGGAGAACAAATACCAAAAATATAAACTGTACAAAAAGCATTAAAGCACTGCCAGAAATCTGAAAAAGCACTGTAAATACCCGCTTTTTATAAACGGGTATTTGTAAAAAATCACCGGGTACGGGAAGGAAAAAAGCACTAAAAAATACCCGAAAAGCACTGAAATGGCAACACTGATAATTACCCTTATCAATGGGTGCCTTCGGCAGATACAACAGAATAGGCAACAGTTCTACAGTAAATGAACAACAACAAATGTATCACTTATTGATCAAAAGTAGCAAATATTTTTTACGCTACGAAAATATGACAGCGCTACATGAGCGCTCAGACTGAGCGGTTAGTGTTCAGGTCGTTCAGCAGATAGTTGAACAACTGTTGTAGAACTGTTGACTATTAAATTGTATCTGCCGAACGCACCCTATAACTTTTATGGAGTAATCATCTATACCGACTAGGGATGCCAATCGGGATTGGTTTTTTAAAATCCCGGGATTTTTCGGGATTTCGTGATTTTTTGCCATTTTGGGAATTTTTTATTTAAAAAAATGTGTAAAACCTCAAATTTATGTGAAAAATTATTGGGGCATATGCATAAATACTTTACAAATTTATAAGTGACTTATAAAACAAATTTTTCATACAAATTTCATTTTATAAACATGTTATAAGGTTTCCAAATTATTATGCCTGAGCACTGTAAAATACAACTGTTTTATACGTTTTTTACATACTCCTATTTATTTCTACAGAACGAAAGAATTGAAAAAACTCAAGAATTAAGAATTTAACTCGATATGTTGTGTGCTATTTTTGTTTATAGTAATTTTATATTCAATATTCTTATATCATTTTAATTTAAAATTGGCAATTAAATTTTAGAATTTTCAATTAGTTTCAGAATTTTTTAATTTATTTCCACATATAGTGCACAAATTCAAATAAAAAATTCTGAAATATAACTTTTTATTCTGAATTTTAATCGATGATTTCCGAAATATAATACACGCAGAAAAAAACAGGTGTATCTTTTAAAAAGCCTGCTATGTAAAATTTGCATAGTATTAAACTAATAGAAAAATACAAGCCCCAAATTCCTGGTAATTAATTGATATGCATTTTTGCTAAATTACGAATGCTTTTTTTTGTTAAGTTGGCTAAGTACGTGCTTTGTTAAATTTACATTGGTGAAATTTATTTAAAAACGTACTATGTAAAATTTGCATTGATCAAATTTTGAAAATAAGATAAGCAATAAGTATATTTTTCTAATAAGACAGGTAAATGTCAAAAAGTGCTTAGAATTTCCTTTGACATATGCAAATCAATATGGTGGATGTACATCTCTAATATAAAAGAATAATGATGGTGGATTTTCTGAAGTTTTTATCTTATATTATTAATGGAAACAAAAATAAAAAATATTAATGCAAATAAAAACAAAAATAATATATTGTTAGTGTAATATTCATGCCAAAGTTGAAAAAATACAAGCCTAAAAGTATTGAGTAATTACTTTTCAGCATTGGGTACCCTAAAAAAAAAGATGGGAATGAGTACTCGGTACTCAACACTTTTACAGACAGTCATTTTTTATTTACTGAATTTTTTTTTTGCAAAATGTGTCTTATAATTCCTATTTGTTTTCAAGACAAATAGTTTTCATATATACATCCACATTATTATACCTACAGTTATTGAACACCCCTATATCTTCAAGTCGTGCAAACCACCTATGCTAATGCTGATCCTCTCAGAAGATTATGTCGTCAGTTTATTGAAATATATGACTATCGATTATTCTATAGATATAGGCATTATAAAACGAAATATAATGCTTTTTGTAAATACCTAGATTTAACATTATATTTAGTTGTACTATTTCAATATATATTATAGTCTGTAAGGATGTAATTCCATAGACTTAAATTAAATAAATAAATAAATAAATAAATAAATAAATAAATAAATAAATAAATAAATAAATAAATGAAGGGTTGGTAAACACAATTACAGTTCGGCAGCAGAGGAATTGAGGACAATGAAAAATAATAAAATATAAATAAAATTAATTAAAATAAACTAAAATAAACTAAAATAAAAATACAGAAATTGCAATTTTTCTTTTATTTATTTAAAAAATAAACCATTATTTTTTTACTAAAAAAAAAAGTTAATTTTCCTTTGCGTGTTGTTATATTAAACAAAGGCTTCGATTTAATTACATATATATGTCTTTGAAAATTTACCTATCTACCACGGAACTTTGTAAACTTTTACTCTAATTTTTGTAAATGTTACACCTTTTTTTCTGCGTGTAAGAAACACTGCACAATATAAAGTGTGTTTGGTACCCAAAAATTTGTACAAATTCGTACAAATTTGTACAAGTTTTTACTGGAAGGTGTTTGTTTACACAATTACTCAGTAAGGAGAGAGGAAAAATAGAGAGTAAAGTGACAGTTCAATACCAGAGAACTTACAAGTTTTTACTGGATGAATTTTTGTTAGTAAGAATTTGTAAGAAAAAAAAAAATAATAAAATATAATTTAGCTATTAGCGAGAAAACTAGCGATTTTTCTTTTTAACAGTCTTGACATTTTCTTAGCATTTTTTTACATTTATTTCCTTGACAGAAATTTTGAATTATTATTATTCAGCGATTTATCGCTAAATTTTTATGAAAAACTTAAAAGTTCGAAAAGTTTGGGGATGTATTGTTAATTTTTTAAGAATGTTTTAAGAAGTTTGAAAAATTTAGCTATTTTTGTGAAATTTTTTAACAGAACCTGAAAAGTTCGTGAAATTTAGCGATTTATCGCTTTTTTGAGTTTTTTATAATTTAGATATTTTCTAGTGATTTTTTAGTTTGATTTAGCGATATTTTTAGGAAAGAAGTTGGCAGCACACTGAACCAAAAGTCGTAAGTGAACTCAACATAAAAATTTTGTTACTTTTTGATGAAATGAATTGTTAAAACAATATATTTTTTATTCAAATTAATGTGTGTTTTTTTTTAAATCAACTACTTTTTTTTTAAATGAACATACTTATTTCCGTCAATAATTCTCCACAAAACAATTGTTGTTTTGATCATTTTTTGTCCATTTTTTAACAAAATTAAATTTGTTAATTCTAAAAAATTTTGTAAAAAAGCAGTAACGTAAATTTGATATAATTTTTCTTCAATTTGAAAAAAAGATTATTAAATCTGTGGAAAAAAGTTTAGTGAGGTTAGTTTTGTCGCGTCATTACTCGTGCTAGCATGTATATTTGTAATTGTCGGAAATATCAATAAATTGTTTTTGTTTTTCAAAGTATAGATAATTAACAAATTCAGTGACTTAAAGTGAATTGCTAATTGAAGATTTATTAATTTTAATTTAAATAAATTTATATAATTTTGAACGTTCTCAATTAAATCGTACATTTAAATTTCTGTCATTAATTTTGATATTATGTATCGTTTTGTTATTTTGTTTAAGGCAAACTAGTTGAAAGTTATAAATATAATGTATTTGAGTTATTAATTTAAATAAAGTTATATGTTTTTGTATATAAAATCGTACATGTGTTTTAAATAAAGAGTTTTTAGCATAGATGGGCACAAGAACATTAAGTACAAGTACAAGTACCATGGTACTTGTACTTGAAATTTTTTAAGTACAAGTACCAAGTTTCAAATGTACTTTGTAATGAGTACCAATTACTAGGGAAGTACTTGATACTTAAGTACCAATACCTTAAAATGTACTAGGTACTTGCTAAGTACACTTGGTACTTGCTAAGTCCAAGGTACTTGCTAAGTACACTTGGTACTTGCTAAGTCCTATGGTACTTGTTAAGTACCTTTGGTACTTGCTAAGTACTATGGTACTTGCTAAGTACCTTTGGTACTTGTTAAGTACCATGGTATTAGAGTTGTGAAATTTCGGTATTTTTTGAGTACTCAATACTACTCAATACTTTTCAATTGAGTACTCGATACTACTCAATACTTTTAACGGTTTTTTTAATTTAAAAATAAAAATGTTATGAATTCGTATTTATTAGGAAAAATTATCACAATTCACATACACGTGTTAAATAACTATTGTTATTTACATTTTAATTAATTTAAAACATTTTAAATAAATTAATTAAATAATTTTTCCCAAAAATTCGTTACAAATTTCTTTGCTTCACAAATAGAGTTGTATTTTCAGAGCTGTATTTTTAGAGTACTATTTTTAGAGTTGTATTTTTATACGAAAAATACACATTTCTACGGAAAATTGCATCTTTAAAAGTATTGAGTAGTACCGTTTTAGTATTGAGTACTCAAAAAAACAGTCAGTATTGAGTACTCAGTACCGGAATACTCAATACTTTTACAACTCTACATGGTATAGCGTAAACCTTGTATTTATACCAGGGATGGAAAGAAAGCTCGAGTGAGTCATAAATATATACATTTTTTTAAAAAGCTCGGAAGCCAAAATTAAAAGTGCTGCTCAAATGAAAAAAGCTCGCAACTAAAAAAAATTAAGAGCTTATACAAGTGAAAAGGTTCGTTTACAAAACTGAATGATTTTTTAAATCGAGCAGCTCGTATAAAAAATTTCATAGAGCTTTTTTTATCGAGTAGCTCTTTAACGAAATTTAATTGAGTACTCAGTACCGGAATACTCAATACTTTTACAACTCTACATGGTATAGCGTAAACCTTGTATTTATACCAGGGATGGAAAGAAAGCTCGAGTGAGTCATAAATATAAAAATTTTTTTAAAAAGCTCGGAAGCCAAAATTAAAAGTGCTGCTCAAATGAAAAAAGCTCGCAACTAAAAAAAATTAAGAGCTTATACAAGTGAAAAGGTTCGTTTACAAAACTGAATGATTTTTTAAATCGAGCAGCTCGTATAAAAAATTTCATAGAGCTTTTTTTATCGAGTAGCTCTTTAACGAAATTTAATTGAGTTTTTTGAAATTGAGCCGCTAAAAAAGCTCGCTCCCATTAAAATAATTTAGTTATTATAAAAAACAAAAACGGTAACTTATGGTGTTGTCTTTTCTGACAAAAATGTTGCATTTTTTTTGCACTTTGCTTTTGAATTGCCTTTTTTGTGTTCTTTTCTAAATTAAGGGTAATATTCTGAGAGGGCATCGTGTTCTTTTCTAAAAATGTTGTCTAATAAAGTGCAAAAGTGCAACATTTTCCGCCCTCAAAAAATTTACGGGGTAGAGCGTTGCCCTGTTTTTTTTTTTTCATCAAAGTTATGTGTATATACTGCAATGTTGTTTGCCAGCAAACTCGCAACTTGGTGGCCTAGGGGGTACTATCCTGGCTTCTGATGCAGAAGGTCGCAGGTTCAAACCCCGGTTGGACCACAACATTTTTTTTAATTTTATTTTTTTTATATAAAATTTTATTTTTTTTTATAAAATTTAATTTTTTTATAAATGTGATTTGTTATCATATTTTTTTATAAAATTTTATTTAGTTTTTTAATAATTTGCTCTGTTTTATTTAGTATTTACTAGTTTTTACGCTACCAATAAATAAAAAAAATTATACAATTTTTTTTAATATGGAGGAAAACTTCTAAATTGAAAAAAGAAAAAGACAGTAGTATATAAAAATTAATTCACCTTGGCTGGGATTTGAACCTGGCCATCCCGAGCGAAAGGCAAGCATCACAACCACTAGGCTATCATATAGTAATAGCCAGCGTAAACAATATTGCTTATAAATGAAACAACAATATATACATACACATGTGTTTTGAAAAATGCAAATAAGTGATTTTATGGTTCTATTCAGATTAAAAAAATGTAGAATTTTATTGGAGTGAGGGTAGCATTTTTAAAATTTTACACTTCAACAAGGCAACATTTTGTTCCAGAAAAGAAAACACCATTAGTTACACTATATCTAACAGTAATATTAGCTGTGTTTGTGTGACTCTCTATCAGTGTTATCAAGAACGATTTTGACAGTTTTTCAACGTATTCCGGCTTTCTACTGTCAAAATTGTTCGAGATATCATTGATAGGAATACCGCACAAACGCAGCTATATTTTGGAAGGAAGCCATAATGAATCGTCTGTCAAAATTGTTCGAGATATCATTGATAGGAATACCGCACAAACGCAGCTATATTTTGGAAGGAAGCCATAATGAATCATCTGTGAAAAAATAAAGGCGAAAATCGCTTAAATAAAACTTAAGTCGTCCATATCTCGAAAACTAGAAGGGCTAGGGGAGAAATGTTTACACCAGAGGTCAAAACCCAGCCCCAATGCCCGGATACCGAAACTTAATTTTGGCTCGCATTGCTAGATTTTAAGATCGCGTTTTTCTCGAAAACTAAGCCTCGTAGAGAGAAAAGGGCTTTTATTTGGTATATCGCCCATATCTCGAAAACTGAATGAGGTAAATGAAAACGGACAACGGTTTTGGAACATTGAAGTCATAGTGAGTCATCTGTGGAAAAATAAGTGGGAAAATCGCTAAAATAAAATTTTAATCATCCATATTTCCCAAACTAGAAGAGCTAGAGGAAAAATGACTGCACCAAAGGTCAAAACCCACTACCAATACCCCGATATCGAAACTAAATTTTGACTTGCATTGCTAGATTTTAAAATCGCGTTTCTCTCAAAAACTAAGCCTCGTAGAGAGAAAAGGGCTTTTATTTGTCATATCGCCCATATCTCGAAAACTGAATGAGTTAAATGAAAATGGACAACGGTTTTGGAACAAGGAGGTCATTGCGAGTCCCCTGTGGAAAAATTAGTGCGAAAATCGCTAAAATAAAATTTTAAGCATCCATATATCCCAAACTAGAAGAGCTAGAGGAAAAATGACTGCACCAAAAGTCAAAACCCACTACTAATACCCCGATACCGAAACTAAATTTTGATTTTAAAATCGCGTTTTTCTCAAAAACTAAGCCTCGTAGAGAGAAAAGGGCTTTTATTTGTAATATCGCTAGTATCTTTAAAACCAAATGAGTTAAATGAAAACGGACAACGGTTTTGTAACAAGGAAAAATAAATGCGAGAAATAAATTTTGTAAATTTCGTTTTTTAATACCTGGACAATTTTTTTCAATTTTGTCGATTTTTTCTAATTTTTGTCGATTTTCAAAAATTTTTACATTTTTTCAATTTTGGCAATTTTTGCAATTTTTTCCATCTTTTGACAACTTTTTGAAATTTTGGTAATTTTTTAAAAATTTTTAATTTTTTTCAATATTTCAAAATTTCCCGATTTTTTCCAATTTTCCAAATTTTGACGATTTTGGTAATTTTTCACATATTGACAATTTTTTCAAAACGATTTTTTCAAAAATTTTACGATATTTTACAATTTTGGAGATTTTGTCTAATTTTTGGAAATTTTTTGAATTTTGATAACATTTTTAAAAATTCCCAATTTGATACAATTTCAAAAATTATAATAAATTTTAAAATCTGCACTCGATTTTAAAAATGAAAATTGTATTTGTATTTACAGATGGTGGCCGACCTTCAAGAAAATAGTTCATCTTTTGACCATTCCTAATTTTGCCTGGAGTGGGTATTAAATTAAATATTTCCAGAAATCTGGGTTACAACACATGTTTAATTACAAATCAATAATTTGTCTCTTTATGACTTTTTGGGCACTTTTGCCATTGATGGGTTAATTTTCACTAGAATCTAACTTTTACTCCCCTTTTTGTTGGGACTTTTTATACAGATTCTAGCGAGTACTTAAACGTTGTTGTTCACCGCCTTAAGAATTCTTGTTATTATATTATTCGTTGTCCTTACACATACGATCAACATCGATTTACCGACGGTAATTTAATAATTATATAAATAAATTAGAGAACCCTTTTTTCTCACCAAAATCGAAATTTTTATTGTTTTTATTTATTTACATATTTTGCCTTCACGCAAACATTTGATCCTCCGAGCCGGATCTTGGCCTACATTTGGAAAGATTGGTTTAATTGTAAAAATTTATTTATTTAACAGCCTCCATCTTGGTGCAACAACAAAAACAATTTTTTTCAACAAATTATTTTAATTTTTTTAAGGTACGTATAGTTCAGTTTTTATGTGAGCTTTTTAAGTGAAAAAAAAGGAATAAATATTGCAAAAATTAAGAATTAATTAATTAATTGTGTTAAACTTGCATATACAACATAAAAAAGTATATTTTTTATACCTTTATGTTGTTTTAAAGATCGTTTTACAACCCTTATTTAATACAGTGCTTTTTCTCATTTCTCATTTTTATATATTTTGTTGCTTTTTTTTCGCGACCGTGTAGTTGTTTACGTGGACGGACAGAATTATTTTTTTTTCTGAAAATTTTTAAAATAATAGTGTTTTTAATTACCTTAAAATTAATAACTTATTAAGTGGTGAAATAAAGTAAAATTAGTTCTTGTTTTTTATTGTAAAAAAGCCGGGTTATTTTCAAAGTGATAAGTGAGTTTTTTTTATATTAAAGTTTACATACAAACCTTTAATTTATTAAGGAACATACATACCTACGTACGTACATACAAGTGTTTTCTATTTTTTTTTTGTGTGTTCTCCTTTGTGCTATATTCTTTAAATTTAACTTAAAAGCATTAAAATCTGTATTGTTTACAATTTGAAATTAACTCGCGTACAAACACTGTATTGTTGTTAGTGTTTCATTTAACTACGTGTATGCACCCTACAGTCCAGTATAGTCGCGACTTATAACGTTTGTGTCTGAAATTGGAAAATATTATTCTTTTAATATTTTTTGTTGAATTTATTGAGATTTTGAATTAAACTTCCCTAATTTAATTTTTCTTTCGTGGAATTTTTCGTAGTTTGGGAATTTTCGTATTTTTTAAATTATTTTTCCATCGAATATACAAAAAATGTCTAGTAACGCTTTAGATATTTTTATTAGAGAGTCCGACGCTCTTATTAAATTTGAGGCAAAGTTCAATGAACTTCGCGAGAACGTACATACGGTGTTTACACTTGAAATTCGCGGAAAAGAACTAAGTGTTTTGTGGGAAAGCGTTAAATCATCCTACAAATCGTGTTTAGGTTTTTTGGAAAAGGCGGAAAACGCCGAACC
Source organism: Leucophora obtusa (assembly GCA_949987735.1). Classification (NCBI taxonomy): domain Eukaryota; kingdom Metazoa; phylum Arthropoda; class Insecta; order Diptera; family Anthomyiidae; genus Leucophora; species Leucophora obtusa. Next base: position 76,592,625 of record OX465297.1, on the reverse strand, counting down.
AGCTGATGTGGACGCGGCCGAGGCGAAATACGACGCGAGTTTTAACGCATATGTTAGTTGTTTGGCAGCAATTAATGAAAAATTGCATAACTTGGAACCGCGGAACAATGCTAACGCGAAATCAAACGAAGATTCTCCGGTCGTACCGGTTATGACGGATGATTTTGGTCATAATTTTAACATTCCGCCGTGCAACATACCAGTTTTCGATAGCGAAGTTATTTCTTGGCCCACCTTTCGGGATCTTTTCACCGCGGTTTACATAAATAACTCGCGTATTAGTCCAATTGTGCGATTATTTGCTTTATTAGAGAAAACTCGTGGTGACGCACATGATATAGTTTCAAAAGCGCCGCTAACGAACAGGGGCTTCGACATTGCCTGGAAAAGTTTAACGGATAAATACGAAAATTTGCGTCGATTGGTGAACCACCAGCTCATTACGCTTTTCGATCTTCCCTTCCTTGACAAGGAAACGGATGAGGGTTTGAAAAAGTTACAGCGCGGTATAAATAGTTGTCTTTCAGCCTTATCTGCTTTGGACATTTCCGCGAACGGTGATTTAAGTTCACATATAATCGTTTTTATGTGTATCCAACGGTTACCTGCCATCACCGTGAATCTTTGGGAGCAGTCCGTTAGGGATAAAAAAGCTTTGTCACTTTGGAGTGATTTAGATCGCTTTCTGACGGAAAGAATCGACACTTTAGAGTGTTCTCGTGATCTTAGGGGTTCTCACCTGTCAAAAAGATCCGCGGAATTGAAAGTAAAAGCACACCATACTGCGGCCTCCACGTCTGCGAGCACTTCGTGCGTTTTGTGTAAAAATCAGGTGCATTTTTTGCGCTCTTGCCCACGCTTCAAAAGTCTATCGGTTGCTGATAGGTATTTGAATGTGAAGAAGTTTCATTGTTGTGTCAATTGTCTTTCAAGGACACATGAGGCTAAAAACTGTACAAGTACACATAATTGTTCAATGTGCGGTAAACGTCACCACACTTTGTTGCATCGCGATTTAGCTGCTGGTGAGGCAAGGGGGAATAATTCTACAAATTTGACTGCAGGTTCGGGTACAGCTCCTCGTCTTCCCAACTCTGCGTTAGTTGATCCAAATATACAGTCCACTTCTAGTGGTGGCAATCCCACATTGCCATCGAATCGACAGGTATTTCACGCATCGGTGAATAGGAATGTGTTTTTAGGAACGGCTATGGTTAACATCGTTCACCAGGGTATTACGTACCCAGTTCGTGCGCTTATTGATCCCGCCTCCGAAAGTTCGTTTATTTCGGAACGTTTAGTAAATCGTTTGAAACTTCCTACACTTTCTACGAAAGTCGGCGTTTCAGGTGTGGAATTGATCTCGACTTCGTCGAAAAAGCTTTGTTCGGTTAAAGTTGGCTCTCCTATTGATTCTGCGTTTTCAATAGAGGCCTTACTTCTTGTGTTGACCAAGGTTTCTGGAAATCTGCCATCTTTTGAAGTACCTTCGGATATAAAGGGAAATTTGCCAAATCTTCGTTTGGCTGATTCTAATTTCTACGACAGTAGACCTGTCGATCTTTTGCTCGGTTCTGAATTATATCCCAGAATCATTGTTGCGGACCTTCCTCGGCATATTTTGGGTTCTTTGATTGCTCAAAACACTGCGTTTGGTTGGATTATTTCTGGTCCTCTCTTGCAACCTCGGGTTCAAGTATATTCTACTCATGTAGAATTTTCAGAAGAAGATTGCCTTAATAAAAATCTTCTTCGGTTCTGGGAACTTGAGGAATCTCCTAGACGGAAAAATTTGTCACCTTTTGACAAATATTGTGAGGAATATTATAAAGCGACTACTCATCGCTCCCCTGATGGTAGATATATTGTATCTCTACCTTTTAAACCAGAATTTCCTGAATCTCTTTCGCTAGGATCGTCTAGGTTGAGTGTCATGGGACAGTATCTTAGGACGGAATCTTCTCTTCAGCGGAAACCTGAGATTAAGGAGATGTATGATAATGTCGTTAGGGAGTATATAGATCTCGGTCATATGCATCCAGTTTCGAACTCTACCTTGGATCCTAATTTTTCGTGCTACCTGCCTCATCACCCGGTCATTAAGCCTGAAAGGAAGACTACAAAATTGCGAGTTGTTTTCAATGCGTCAAATAAGACTTCAAATGGAAATAGTCTTAACGATTGTCTTTACGTTGGGCCAACACTGCAGGCAGACTTAGTCCTCTTAATTCTTCGATGGCGTCTTTTTAGATTTGTTTTCAACTGTGACATTACTCAGATGTATCGACAGATTCTGGTCCATTCTTCTCATACCCCATTTCAGCGTATTTTGTTTAGAAGTTCTCCGACGGAGGACGTTAGGGAATACGAGTTACAGACTGTGACTTTTGGCGTCAATTGCGCTCCATATCTTGCGATTCGGACTTTACTACAGTTAGCGGACGATTCTGAAGCTGAGTTTCCTATGGCATCACACATTTTACGAAAGTGTATGTACGTTGACGACGTTTTAACGGGAACTCACGACGTTTCAACTGCTTTGATCGCTCGTGATCAGCTTATCGCAGCCTTATCTTCTGCTAAGTTTGAACTTAGAGAGTGGACTTCAAACGAACGTACAATTTTGGACGGATTTCCTTCGGAACATTTAGTTGACGCTAAATTACTGACTTTTGTAGAATCCAGTAGCTCAAAGACCTTGGGAATCCAATGGAATGCTCAGCTGGACTCTTTCTATTTTAATGCGACTCCTATAGCACATAAGTCAGGTTATACAAAGAGGGAAGTTTTATCTACCATAGCAAAATTGTTCGATCCTGTAGGTTGGTTAAGTCCTGTTATTGTTGTCGCGAAAATTATCATGCAAAGGATTTGGCTTGATAATATCAATTGGGATGATTTGCTTCCGCTTTCTACGGAAAATGACTGGCGTAAATTTGTTGCATCCTATCATGAAGTTAATTATATTGAGATTGCACGGTGGGTTCATTATACCCCAGAAACTTCGGCGGAACTTCATGTCTTTTCTGATGCCTCGGAAAAGGCATACGCGGGGGTGATTTATATTCGTATTGAGACCTCTACCGGAGATGTTCACACCCATTTACTTGCATCGAAGACAAAAGTGGCTCCCATTAAGTCAATTTCTTTACCGCGACTTGAACTGTGTGGTGCAGTACTGGCGTCTGACCTTTTGAAAACAGTGCTAAGCGAAATTGATATTAAACTGGATCAAATTTATTGTTGGACTGATTCCACTATAGTCCTTTCTTGGTTGAAAAGGGCACCCTGTTCTTGGACCACGTTTGTGGCAAATAGAGTTTGTCGTATTCAGGAGAATGTGGGAAATCATAATTGGTACCATGTCCGATCTGAGGACAATCCTGCAGATTTAGGTAGTCGGGGAACCTCTCCCTCTGAGTTGGCAACTAGTGAACTTTGGTGGCACGGCCCACAATGGCTTCGTCAGGAGAAAACTAAGTGGATTGTTTCCGATATTTCTCGCCTTAATACGGACATTGAGTGTCGAACAGTTCGAACTCATGCTTCGTTTTTTACCGATGCCAGAGGCGCTGACGTATCTGAGGATATTCTCACGAATTATTCGAGTCTTGATCGGGCACTTCGTGTTCTATCGTATGTCTTCAGATTCATTGAGAATACTCACCCGGCTCATAAATTAGGTCGTAATATATACGAAAATAAGACTCTTTCTAGTCTTGAGGTGAAAAGGACCAAGTTGCGTTTGGCCATTATGGCTCAGAAATACTATTTTGCTGAGGAATATAAATGCCTTCTGGAGAGAAAACCTTTGCGTTCGAAAAGTTCTCTCCTCCCTTTAAATCCTTTTCTTGATAAGGATGGGATCATTCGACTGAATGGTCGTTTGACTAAATCGCCTTCTCTTTCTTATACAGAGAGGCATCCTATAATTTTGCCGTATTCCAGTAGATTTACGCTACTGTTGACGGAATATACTCATTTGATTTCTATTCACGGCGGAAATCAGTTAATGTTGCGAATACTTCGCATAGAATATTGGATACCACGATTGAAATCTAAGATTCGCGGAGTTATTGGTCGTTGTAAACGGTGTATTATTGACCGAAAAAGGTCTTGTAGTCAGATTATGGCAGCTCTTCCTCCCGAACGGAGCACTCTCGATAGGCCTTTCACTACAACTGGCGTGGACTTTGCAGGCCCCTTTGATATTAAGAGTTTTACTGGTAGGGCTTGTAAGATTACTAAAGGCTACGTTTGTGTTTTTGTTTGCTTTTCTACAAAGGCAATTCATTTGGAAGCAACCTCTGACTTGTCTACGCCGACCTTTTTAGCGGCTTTTCATAGATTTATTTCGAGAAGAGGTTGTCCGAATACAATATTCTCTGACAATGGGACAAATTTTGTCGGTGCTTCGCGTGAAATAGAGAGGGATTTTAAAGCTTTTATTAAGGAAAGTCATACAACTCTGTGTTCCGCTTATCGCATTCAGGGTCTCTCGTGGCGGTTTATCCCAGCTGGGGCTCCTCACATGGGTGGTCTTTGGGAAGCCGGTGTCAAGAGTTTTAAACTCCATTTTAGGAAAGAGGCACAAGCTTTTAAATATACATTTGAGGAGTTCTCTACAGTTCTTTCTCGAATTGAAGCTTGTTTGAATTCGCGTCCTCTTTGTCCTATGGCGGACAATCCCCAGGACCCGGTTGCCCTGACTCCTGGTCATTTTTTGATTGGCTCTCCAATTCTGGCCCCTCCAGAGCCTATAGTACACGAGTCCCCTTTGAGTTTAATTAATCGATATCGGAAAATGAAAGCTATCGCACAACTCTTCTGCCGTCGGTGGAAGGAAGAGTATTTGGCGAGTTTGCATAAACGATATAAATGGAAAAATCCGGAACGCGATCTTCAGGTAAATGACTTAGTCGTGGTAAGACATGAACAATTACCTCCGACTTCGTGGCGACTAGGAAGGGTTATTAAAGTTTATCCTGGAAGCGACGGACATGTAAGGGTCGCTGATATACGTACAGCAAACGGGGTTGTAAAACGACCGATCACAAAACTGGTCATTCTGACCACCTAAATTTATTTATTCGGTCCTTACTGGCCGCTTCGGGGTCCCTACTGATCCACGATTGTTTTTTTTTATAACCTACGGGGTCCCTACTGGCCCATTCAAACCATGAACTTTGTATGAATTTTCTACGGGGTCCCTACTGACCCAATTAGTTTTAAGTGTTATTTGAAAATAAATTATTTGAATTCAAGCTCACATCATTTTATTTATAAACTGAACTATACATTTTTTTTTTTTAAATATAGCCTAGATATAATATTTTGGTTGCAACACACCTGGATGTTGCAAGGTGGCCGGCAATGTTTAATTACAAATCAATAATTTGTCTCTTTATGACTTTTTGGGCACTTTTGCCATTGATGGGTTAATTTTCACTAGAATCTAACTTTTACTCCCCTTTTTGTACAACTTTGTTGGGACTTTTTATACAGATTCTAGCGAGTACTTAAACGTTGTTGTTCACCGCCTTAAGAATTCTTGTTATTATATTATTCGTTGTCCTTACACATACGATCAACATCGATTTACCGACGGTAATTTAATAATTATATAAATAAATTAGAGAACCCTTTTTTCTCACCAAAATCGAAATTTTTATTGTTTTTATTTATTTACATATTTTGCCTTCACGCAAACAACACATAAACCAATTTTTGCTCTAAAACCTACACACGATTTTTTAAACAAAAATATATTAAGAATCCTCGGTTTTCATGCTTCAAATTCAGGCACAACTAAGGCCCTAACCATTCCTATATTTTCCTGGAAAGCGCACGTAAAATTTTTATTTAAAAATTTTTACCATATAAAAAACCAAATTTATGGATAGCTTTTATGGCCGGTTGTAAGGCCCCAAGGCGATTCGCCAAGATTAGACATACATAAAATTTTCTTGGAGTCAAGTAGATTCTATAGGTATGTGTCCCATTTTCCAAATCATCGGAGGAGCAGAAAAAATAATACTGCCATATTTTTCAAATTTGCCAAAAATTAAAATTTATGAATGATTTTGAAAGACCATTTATAGTACACAACGGCGATTCGCCAAAATGGGACATACCTTAAAATACTCTTGGAGTCAAGTAGAGTCCGTTGGTATGTGACTCATTTTCCAAATGATCGGACAAGCTAAGAAAATTATGGCAACATTTTTAAAAATTTTCAATTTGGTACAATTTAAAAAATTACAATATATTTCAAACCCTGCACTCGATTTTTAAAACGAAAAGTGTTTTTGCATTTACAGATGATGGTCGTCCTTTGAAGAAATAGTGTATCTTCTGACCATTCCTAATTTGACCTGGATTGGGCATTAAATTAATTGTTTTTGGAAATCTGGGTTCTAACACATAAACCATTTTTTTCTCTAAAACCTACATTCGATATTTGATAAGAAAATAGTTTCGGAATCTACGGTTTTTATCCTTCGATTCTATGCACAGTTCAATCCCTGACCATTCCTATATTTTCCTGGAAAGCGCACGAAAAATTTTTATTTTTAAATTTTTACCTTATAAAAAACCAAATTTATGGACAAATTTTATGGCCGGTTGTAAGGCCCCATGGCGATTCGCCAATATTGGACATACCTGAAAATATTCTCGGACTCTTGTAGATTCCATGGGTTTTTGTCCCATAATCCAAATTATCAGAGGAGCGGAGAAAATTGTACTGCCATATTTTTCAAATTTGCCAAAAATCAAAATCTATGGATAACTTTGGCAGACTGTTTGTAGTGCACAGGTTGGATTCGCCAATATGGGACATACCTTAAAATATGCTAGGAGATTCCATGGGTATGTGTCCAGGCATCTAATTCATCGGAAGAGCTAAGAAATTTGCACGTAAATTTTCCATTTGCAAAGTAAAGGAAAATAGTAAATATACACTTAACAGCACTTGCATTATATTTAAATTAAAAAAACGCTTTAAACATTAAAATTCATTTATTTTTAAGTAATTTTATTGACTAAATTCGACTATTTTAATTATTTTATTAAATAAAATTGTGTTCCACTTAAGTTCCGCATGAGAAAAATCTATGGATAACTTTTTTATGGATAATTTCACACACATATATATATTATGTCCTATGGTTCCATTAGGAACAAAGGGCCACAAAAAACTACAATAGTACTTAGTAAGTACCATAGTACTTAGCAAGTACCAAAGGTACTTAACAAGTACCATGGTACGAAAGGTACTTAGCAACTACCATAGTACTTAACAAGTACCATACACTCAGGGAATTATGTAGGTAAAACCAACTGCAAATGACAGTTAAAATAACTGCATTTGCACTTAAAAAGGTGTAGACTACATTTGCAGTTAAATTAACTGCAATATGAAGTAATTTTTAACTGTTAAAAATCAACTGACAAATGTAGTAAAAACAACTACAAATGCAATTGAAACAACATACATGCAAATTATTGTAAAACTGTACAAACAACTTGCAAATGTAGTTAAAAAAACATAAATAAAATTTTTTTTTTAATTATTAATTTAATAAAAAATACAAATTTATGTAAACACTATTAACTTAATTTTATTCTATAATAAATTTAAAATTGAGAAATCAAAATTTACACTAAATGTCACTTTTTTTCACTATTATGATATTGTTGTACATGTCCGTCTGTGAGGGATGAAATATGCTTTTGGTTGGCTTCCTTTTTTTTTCTCCAGGTAGAAAGGGATGAGAATATAAAAGAACTGAAAGAAAATAAATACAATATTTTTTTAACATTCCCCGTAAATAAATTTATATTATAAAACTTACCTTATTATTTTAGTAATTTAATAAAAAATATATAACCTTTTCCGTATTACGCGTGCTCACTCTTTGGCGTTGTTTTATGACTAAGACAAGAGAAAACATGTTATACTCATATTCTTTCACTAGAAATTTCTAAACAAGTGATTCATACACATACTTCTGTTTGCTTCGTGTGTGTGCCTACACACTTAAAAATTTAAGTATTTGTAAATAAAATTCAAAATAACTGCATAAAATAAATGTTACTACAATGTAGTAATTTTTGTAGTTTGTTTAAAAAAATAACTGTCAAAAACATTGAAAAATTTTGTTCTAAGTAAATTAACTACAATTGTAGTTAAAATAACTACAACCGCATTACTACATAAATAACTGTCATGTAGTAACTGCAGAACTTTTCTGAGTGTAGTAATTAACAAGTACCAAAGGTACTTAACAAGTACCATAGTAATTAACAAGTACCAAAGGTACTTAGCAAGTACCATAGAACTTAGCAAGTACCTATAGTACTTAGCAAGTACCACAGAACTTAGCAAGTACCCGTAGTACTTAGCAAGTTCCACAGTACTTGTTAAGTACCTTGGTACTTAGAAAGTACCAAGTAATTGTACTTAAGTACAAGTACATTCAAAGTACTTGTACTTATTTTTTTTAAGTACAAGTACCAAATACTTGTACTTTACTAGTACTTAAGTACTGAGGTACTAAATACTTCCCGACTATGGTTTTTAGTATGTGCTATATTATAATTTCAATTTTATATTTCTTATATTTTTTATATTTTATCAAATTCATTATAAAAGACATTGTAAGTATATTGCTTAAAAAGATTTTAAATTGGTGAAATATAAAAAATAATGAAATATAAGTCTAAAAATTAATAATAAATCGTTAAAAAATTAATTAAATTAAATGTATTGTTGAATTTAATAAAATGCATTGGTAAAACAACAAAATCATTATGCAATTTAATTAAATATAAATGTTAAGACAACTAATTTTTGTTCATACATTTGACGATATTTTGTCAAAATAATACCACATGAAATAGTTAAACGTCAAAATATAAATCTACACTCAGGGAATTATGTAGGTAAAATCAACTGCAAATTACAGTTAAAATAACTGCATTTGCACTTAAAAAGGTGTAGACTTCATTTGCAGTTAAATTAACTGCAATATAAAGTTATTTTTAACTGTTAAAAATCAACTGACAAATGTAGTAAAAACAACTACAAATGCAATTGAAACAACATACATACAAATTATTGTAAAACTGTACAAACAACTGCAAATGTAGTTAAAAAACATAAATAAAAATTATTTTAACAATTATTAATTTAATAAAATACAAATTTATGTAAACACTCTTAACTTAATTTTATTCTATAATAAATTTAAAATTGAGAAATGAAAATTTACACTTAATGTCACTTTTATTTTTCACTATTAATGAAATATGGTGTTGTTTGGCTTCCTTTTTTTTCTCCAGGTAGAAAGGTATGAGAATATAAAAGAACTGAAAGAAAATAAATACAATATTTTTTTAACATTCCCGTAAATAAATGTATATATTATATGATAAAACTTACCTTATTACACTATGGAACATTTTTGGGATTATTGTCTGGGGGGTGAGAAATTCCAAGTCAGGGTGATGGTACTAGGTCAGTATAGTAAAACCCTCAAAGGGTTTGGCGTTCGTATGTGTCATTTTGACCTTTTTATGACCTTTTAAATTTTTTCCTTATCTTGATGTTTTTTCGCTTAGTTGTAACATTTTGGCAAAAACGTAGTTTAACATAACTCGAGAACCACTTGTCCGATTTTGATGAAACAAATTTAGAAAAATTTAGAATTACAATTTCTCTAATCTGTTTCTATACCGTTTTCCTATATGTGCAACACTTTCGAAGTTAAAAATGAATGTATGAAGGGAAAAAAGTATTTTTTGCCTAAAAATTTAAATATTTTTTTTTTAAAAATTCATAAAAAATCCAAAATGGAAAAAAGTGCCAAAACTAATTACTTTCGCGTAAAGTCACATAACTCATGAGCAAAAAAAGGCATAGATCATGAAAATCGATGCACGCGTTTCTCATTTATTCACAATTAGGTAAATGTATGAATTTCAAAAATTTGCTCCAGATATGCACAACATTATTTGGAGAAAACATTGACACTCACAAGCCGAACTCTCATATTTTTCTACTGTACTAAAAGAGAAATATTGATGTGGCAACACTGGTTCTGTAATGTTCACATAAAACATGCATTGTCATTATACTTCTTCTCTTTCTCACACTGGTTCTGTGATTTTTGTCATTCAACAAGTGCCGACGAACGCGAACAGTAAAAGTGATTTTTCTCCAGTTTTTTAAAAGTGAACAAAAGAGAACAGAATATGGAACTGTGCAAGCCAGATATAAATAGCTTTTGCTACTGCTGTGGTCAATATGTCTCAACACATAAAAAAAGGGGAAATTTCAGTACTGATTTTGTTCAAACATACAAGATGTACTTCAACCAAAATGTTATAGTGAACGAAAATTGGGTACCAAATATAGTGTGTAAAAGCTGCTACAACCGTCTAATGGATTGGAAAAATAGAAGACGTGAAAGTATGCCATTCGGTATCCCAATGACTTGGACTAATCCTGGCGAAGGTCACAATCCATTGAATTGCTATGCATGTGCGAATAAAGGAGCCGCAAAAAGGATAAGAAAATCGTATAATTACGTTGGTGTTGCAAGTGCCGCAACACCATTGCCTCATTCGGACCACATTCCTGTGCCAAAAGCTTCTAGCCCAGATATTTTATACGACTGCTCCGACATATCATGCACGTGATGATTCCCCATATGAGCCATCAGTATCCAATGAGCCAATTTTAATAAATCAAAATAAGCTTGATTCAATTGTTGCCAAGTTGGAATTAACACAGCATAAATCGGAAGAGCTGGCTTCCATTTTGAAATCAAACAATTTGTTGGCACCCGGTGTGAAAGTCACAGCTTATCGAAGTCGTCAGGCAACACTCCAAAGTTTATTCCTTGTGAATGATGAAAAAACTTCTGCATATTGCCCGGATGTAGGAAAATTGATGGACGCAATGGAAATAAAATATGAAGCAGATGACTGGAGATTATTTATTGACAGGTCAAAACTCAGCTTGAAGGCGGTTTTACTGCATAAGACCAATAAAAAAACCTTCAGTTCCAATCGCCTACAGTACAGAAACGAAAGAAACATATGATGCACTGGAAAATATTTTAAAAATGGTTAACTACGCCAAACATATGTGGCGCATATGCTGCGATTTAAAAGTTGTAGCAATGCTTTGCGGTCTTCAAAGCGGCTATATAAAATATATGTGCTTTTTGTGCGATTGGGACACACGATTTTCCGGTGACCAATATGCATGCCACGGATGGAAACTCAGAGAGCACAACAGGTTACAAACGGCCAATATTATTCGTGAGCCTCTAGTGCCGAAGGAGAAGATATTGCTGCCTCCACTGCATATTAAACTTGGAATTGTTAAGAATTTTATCAAAACTGTCGCCAAAAGAGATGAAGTTTTCTTGTGTTTGAAACTAATTTACCCGAGACTCAGCGAAAGTAAAATTAAAGAAGGTAAGTTATAATATCACATTCATTTCCCATGATTTTCCATCTTAACAAATTAATTTTTTCCAATCAGGCGTACTAAATGGTCCAGATATACGAAAGCTGATTAAAAGTGACGCATTCAACAATATTTTGATTGACGCTGAATTGAATGCATGGCAGGCAATCAAAGAAGTAATAGAAGGCTTGTTGGGAAAACATCGTTCTAACAACTACGATGTTTCTGTCGCAAGGATGTTAAGAGCATTCTCGGAAATTGGTGTCCACACGTCAGCAAACAATTGGCTACCGAATCTGATGAACAAGGTGAACGCTATCATCAAGTTGCTATGCCATTTGAAATGAGGTAATACTGATTTTTTATTTTTTCAAACTCATTTTAATAAAACAAAAACTTACAGATATAGAGGCAAAAAGTCGCCGAGTGCAATAATTGCAGAAATTTGCTGGTGGAGTAAGTTAGTGTGGCAAGACAAGGATGATCTTGATGATAAAGAATTTTCAGGAGATGCAGAAGGGCCAACAGTGGAGTCACACATTGACATTATGTGTGGTTCAGAAACTGATGATAGCGATGAATGCGATGCCACTAGTCCCGAACAACCACCATCGAAAAAGTCTAGGCAATATTTATTAAAATAAATAAATAAAATAAAAATAAAAAATTATAAAAATGTTTACTTAATTTTTTTAGTAGTTTATGGCCAGAAGTCTGGAGTTATTGGGGAAAATTTATGAAAAAGGCGATAAATGACACTTTTTTGAATAAAAACAAATATCAATATTCTTGTCAAAATGGGATACCTTCACTTAATTGTAAATAAAAGCAGAACGCGTTAAATTTTGTTTATAGGTTATGTGACTTTACATGAAATTAATAACACTTGATCCTTTTTTCCGTTTTGGATTTTTTATGAATTTAAAAAAAAAAATTTTTAATTTTTAGGCAAAAAAATATTTTTTTTTTCTCCACAGATTTATTTTTACCGGCAAAACTGTTGATTATAAAGAAAAACGTTATATGAACGGATTAAAGAAATTGTAATTCTAAATTTGTTTCATCAAAATCGGACAAGTGGTTCTCGAGTTATGTTAAACTACGTTTTTGCCAAAATGTTACAACTAAGCGAAAAAACATCAAGATAAGGAAAAAATTTAAAAGGTCATAAAAAAAAATGACACATACGAACGCCAAACCCTTTGAGGGTTTTACTATACTGACCTAGTACCATCACCCTGACTTGGAATTTCTCACCCCCCAGATTGGCTGTTGTACTGTGTTATTTTAATAATTTAATAAAAAATTTATAACCTTTTCCGTATTACGCGTACTCACTCTTTGGCGTTGTTTTATAACTAAGACAAGAGAAAACATGTTCTTCTCATATTCTTTCACTAGAAATAAACAAGCGCTTCATACACATGCTCCTGTTTGCTTCGTGTGTGTGCACACACACTTGAAAATTTAAGTATTTGTAAAAAAATCAAAATAACTGCATAAAATAAATGTTACTACAATGAGTAGTTTTTGTAGTTTGTTTAAAAAAATAACTGTCAAAAACATTGAAAAATTTTGCTCTAAGTAAATTAACTACAATTGTAGTTAAAATAACTACAACCGCATTACTACACAAATAACTGTCATGTAGTAACTGCAGAACTTTTCTGAGTGTACTAAACAATGCGTTAAATTGATGGACAGGTTTTGTAAGTTGTATAGTGATCACCCATTCATCAATTTAATACGAATTTTATTTGATTTCACAGCTGTTTTTGGTTCAGTGCAGTATTTTACTAATTCTTACAATTTTTCTGTTTGCGTACATTTTTAGATATTTTTCTTTTTGAGAGTAAATTTTGCCTTACTCTCTGTAAATTTGTTACTGAGTAATTTTTACTGGACTTTACTGGAAAAGTAAGCAAACACACCTATAGATTTTATAAAATTATATTTAACAAAAACGGTTTAAAAATATCATCAGGGTTGCAATTTTGGAAAAATGACTACATATTTTTGCAATTGTAAAAATCCCGGGATTCGAGCTTAAGGATCCCGGGATTCGGGACTCATTTTTATTGAATAATCCCGAGATTTCGGGACTCGGGATTTCGGGATTGGCATCCCTAATACCGGCACACTTTTTTGTAAGGTGATAAACTTTATCGCATACACCATTGCATCTAATACCAGTTTGACCCCTAATTGGTATTCTGCATTTACTGCAGGTTTCAGCCATAGTTGAGTGCAATTTTCACTAAATTTCTTAAAATATTTTAACTTATTTTCTTTAATTTTTAGATTCACTTGGTTATTATTGTCTTTTTTATGTTTTTAAATAGTCTCTATCTATTTTAACACTTTATTTAAATTATTTTTTTTTTTTTTTAATTATACGGAGCTTTTTTATTTTGCTTATTTATTACAACTCTGTTACAAAAATAAATTCAGTAACTCTTCTTCTGAAATTCATAAAAATAAAAAAAATGTAATAATTGAGATCAGATTTTGTCAATATTTTTATTTTTTCTGTCCCGCTTTCACATATTAAAATTTTATCCAAATTGGGGAGAACCACACCCAAAAGAAGAATATAAGACCCCGTACATCAATTTGTATCTCTTTCGTATGCATTGAATAAATAAAAACGTAAAGGTAGTGAGGAATTTCGTTGAGAATTTATTTTCCCTCTACGTTTCTGTATCTCCATCCCTTTATTTTATTAATTCAGAGTGCTCACTAAACAACACACAGAAAAAAACAGGAGGTATATTACCTAAGAGCTATGTAATTATACAACTACATAATTTTCAAGTTAGTTTTACAAAGTTCTAGTAAAATATGTACATTTTATTGTAAAATATATACAATCCTTGCAAAATATATACATGTGTAGCGGAAAATATCCGAAAAATGACATATATTTTGCTAGAAAATTCTAAAAAGAATGGACGTGTTTTTCTAAGCTATGCAGTTGTATTTAAATCGAATAATTTCAATACATAATAAATATTTATACTAAACTTTATATTTACAGCACTATCTTTTCATAATTATACAGTGCTTATTAACATTAATATAAATAAAAGTGTAAAATTTAAAAATATCCCCTAAATTCATAAACTCTTTGTAAAATTATAGGAGGTTTGTTGAACAAATTTTGTATGAAAATGACGTTTTGTAAACTTGCTATAACTTTACAAAGCATTTATGAATTGAGGAGATAAAATTAAAAAAAATAAATAAAATAAAAACCAAATCTTAAACACTTAAATTCAAGTAAAAGACAATACATAATATCATTTTAATTTCTCTTTAAAGAGAGCTTAAAATTGTAACTAATGCCTAGCTTAAAGTATATTAATACTCCCAATCAGTGTTGCCACTTTTTGAATAATTATTCAAAAACGGGACTGTTTACATATTCCTTGGATAATTTTTGAATAATGACATTTTTGTGTAGTTTTTGTGTAATTTCGCTGTTTACTAAAAAGTTTACTTAATTCCATACTTTCAAGTCCCACAGTTGATAAAATGAGTTTATTTGTATAACATCTTGCACAAATTTTAAGTTTCTGGGTTATTATTTTTGTAAATTTGTTCTACGCGAAACCCAATTTAGTTGGGGGAAGTCAAAAAAGTAGTTTTTTGTATATAAACTCAATATTATGTTAATATTTTGAGAAAATATTTGTCAAATTGAATGCAAAATAAATAAATATTTTTGTCTTGGGTGGCATTTGAAATTAAGCAAAAGAAATTTATGATTGTGACTTTCTCATGAGTGAGAAATTTGAGGGATTTGATCAGACAATAATTTTCTTACGGCAGTACAGTGGGGCAGATCAAAATATCTTTTAAATAATTCATTAATTCAGTCTTAGTTAATATGCAAAGGCTATTTTTACTATAAATGGCACTCTATAATTGATTTATAAGACCTTTGTAGGTAAACTGTGTCTAAATATTAACAAATTTTCTCCAAATTAAGAACATATTAGTAGAATATAATTCAAACAGCATTTGCGAACTTCTACCAATGATAGTTTTTTTGTTACATTTTTAAAATCTATTGATAAATTGAAAAATTGCAAGCTTTAAAAATGTTCACATTTTAGTGGTGCCTTTCTTTGGAGCTGAGTGGCACAGCTCCCGTTCGGTCTATGGTTTCAGGCCTCAAAACTTAAGCTCTCTGACAGTGTAAAATTTCACAGGAACGTAGCCAGCCGGTAAGAAGTGCATTATTTATAAATTATTGTATTTTGATTCTGGCCCACTGTGCGCAGGAGAGTCCAAAGGGCCACATATGTGCATGTATTTTTTTTTTTCTAAAAATAACGATTTTTTTTATTCTAATAAAAATAATATTAATTTGTTGTGTAATTTTATACGGTTTTGGATAATTTTTGACCTACGGCTGTGTATTTTTTTGCTTTACTGGTGGCAACACTGCTCCCAATAGAAAAAACAAAACAAAAAAATTAAAAAGAAAACAAAAAAACACTAAAAAAATTGATACAACACAAGAAATGGATACAACACAAGAAATATATAACACACTAGATATTAATGCCACAACTCCAACAAATACGTCAAATACTCCCGCGCAAAAAAGAGTAAGAGATGTTTTGCAAAACTCTTTTATTGGTAATGCCTGCAAAACTCCGAGATTAACAAACACTGAATCTCCGTTAAAATTTATAACAATAATGGACAAACGTTTCGAAAAACTCACTAAACAATTAGAAAAAACGATACATGATAAGTTTAATGAGTGTAAAGATGAACTCTTATCTGAATTCAATAAGAGTTTTAACTTAATTAAAAGGGAGTTGAACGATGTAACTGAAAGAGTTCAACATTTAGAAATATTCGCGGTAAGCATTAAAAGTATGCAAGATGAAATTAAATTATTAAAAACTAAAATAAGCCGTCAAGAAAACAAAAATGTGTCTTGTGAACAGGGAAACAAGCCGATCAAAATAATCGGCGGCGGCGGCGCAAGCAAAAAATCGGCGGCGGCGGCGGGGATTAAGGTTGAGCCGGATAAAAATCGGCGGCGGCGGCGCAACCAAATAATCGGCGGCGGCGGCTTGATCGGCTTGATAGAACATTATACACGTATTTTAAAGATGTTTAAGGTTTTTTCCAAAATATAGCAGTAGAAAATTGTGCAAAAAATTTGGAATTATCAAATAAAAAATAATTTTAAGTTAAATTCATCGATAAAAATTACAAATTTAGGATTTTTAGTTTTTGAACGGAGCTAGAAGGAGAGATAGTTGGGCTTTCCAAATATATACATATGTTTATATATTCAACAAAATTGTGTGGAAATATTTTCAAATAAAACTGATTTTCTTAATTTTTTCTTATTTTGTTTAATTTTGACGGCTTTTAATTGCAATATTTTGTTTAAAGAAAAACTAATTTTTATCTAATTTATTCTTTATTCAGGGCAAAAGGAAGTTCTATTTTAATCGCTTTAAAATTGTCAAAGTTATACATTTTTTTATAAACATGTAATCTCTGCATTTATAAGAAAATTGATAATATTAACCTTAATGATTGTGCAAACAAGAATCTCGAGTTGCTGAAATTAAATGTTTAGAAAAATTACGATAACTTTTTCAATTTTCAATTAATTTAAACAAAAGAATCTGATTTTACTAAGAACTAAACCCACTTTCAGAATGAATTACAATAGTAAAGAATTGTTTAATACTGTAAAAAAGCCGTCAAAGTATACAAATTAAAAAAAAAAATTAATTTTAATATTTAAAAAAAAAACTGTCAACATATTTCAGTTACAAATAAATAAATCTATATATATTTGGAAAGCTAAATTTTTTGTCTTTCCAAAAACGTTACAATATTGAAAATCGGTTGAAAAATTGCTGAACTTCAAATTGTTAAGTGCTTGAAGTCGCTCAAACACAGAGTTTTGACACTATCACCCCTGTTCTGAATTCCGAAACTTTTTAATTAGAGTGGTTTTGTAAAATCACACAAAATTCAAAATGTCGGAAATTGACTTTTTTAACAAATTTTAAAATAAATTTTAACATATTAATTTTTGCAACAAAATATTCCATTTACTTTCACCAAGCTTTTCCAACACGAAATAAAACGAAGAAAATAATTCGGATGTGGATCACAGAACAGCAAAAAAATTCGGAATGTTTCACTTTAGAATTTTTTATGTGGATTCGGAACTTAGAAATAAACAAAATTTATTTTCACTCAAAATTAAATGTGTTTTTAGAATAAACTAGAAAAAAATATGGTTCGAAAAAAATTATGCTCGAAAAGATGTCAAAGTTGAAAAACTTAGAAAAAAAAGTTAAAAAATTCAGATATTCACCCCTGTTCTTAGTTCCGAAACTTTTTATTTAGAGTTGATTTGTAAAATCACACGGAATTAAAAATTTCGAAAATTTGTTGTTTCTACCAAATTTTAATATTCATAGATTAATTTTAAAATAAATTATTATATTATAATTGTTGTTAAAAAATATATATTCGTTTCACTATCATCAAGCTTTTTCTACACGAAATAAAACGAAAAAAAAATTCGGATGTGGATCACGGAACAGCAAAAAAATTCGGAATGTTTCACTTTAGAATTTTTTTGTGGATGCGGAACTCAGAACAGCGTCGATTATTGTAAATATCTTCGTCCGCAATGTCTTAAAAATGTGTCTTTTGATAATAATTTCAGGTGTACTGAAAGTTCTGAAAAATGTGATGTGATCTACTTAACCAAACCTACGACCATAAATTCGAATGAATTAATTCTTTAATTCATTTTTGGACTTTTAATTAAAATTTACTAATATATCTTACGATTATACCATTCCTTATGAATTCATTCACTGGCTTCATTCTTTTAATTTTCATGCATAGTGAATGAATTCTTTCATGAATTCATTCTTTTTATAATGATCTTTCACGTTTCATTCGGTTTGTAAAAGTTTAAAATAAATGTTGCGTTTTTAATTATTTTTATGGGTTGTGTATATGATATCAATATTAAATCCCTAAAATAAGCCACATTTTTATTTAATTTGTAATTATAAACTAAAGTGTTGTCAGAATCATTAGTATATTCATACCTTAGATCTTTTACTGATTTAATAAAATGACAATTTTGATAAGCCATTTTGTAAAAGATTAGAATTAATGAAAAAATTAATTATTTAAATTGATTGTAATTCTATAAGGAATGTATTCAACATAAGAATGCATTCTATTTAATATTAAAATTTGGGAATGAAACCTATGAATTAATTATAAAGGAAAGTTTTGATGGAATGATATACATATATTCAATTTCTAAAACTGAATTCGGTTTTGTGCGAATTAACCTAAAATTTAATTAATTATTTCGAAGCTCTGCCTACAATCTACACTTGGTCATTTGAAAAGTATATATGTATATTGTTCATTTGGATTCTCTCCTCTATTGCATATCCAAATTTCAGCGAAATCTGTCAGAAGTTTTCAAGCAAAACTTCCAACTTAAGAAATATTTATGACAAAAATCCTTCTTAGCTCTGACTATAAAACTGGTTCTTTTATTTTTTTTAACTAAAAAAAAATACTCTTGATGGTTCAGGAAATGATGAAGTAGAAAATTTGTTTAAAAAATGACATTTGCTTTTGATTTTTTTATTTTGAAAAATTGATACTTCCAGCCGAGAAAAATCGGCGGCGGCGGCTGAAGCAAAAATGACCGGCGGCGGCGACTTAAACGGCTTACGGCGGCTGACTTGTTTCTCTGCTTGTGAATTACGTATAAATGAAATTCCTTTTAATATAAACGAGAATTTTGTTGCACAACCCTAGGCGTAGCATACCGGAAGTGACCACCGAAACCCATCTAGCTCGTCGATGTCAGGGGGGGAAGACCCGTCACTTCCGGCAGAGGGCCGAACAATAAATTTTGTAAACACAAATTTACAAAATCAAATTCACACTATCTATCACTAACAAAAATACTATAACTTGAAACTATCAACCTAACAATCTACACTAACAATTATAAAAAAACTCCTAATAAAAAAACTTTTAATACAATACTAAATATTTTTGGCATTTTTATTATACACACGGACAGACAAAAAAAAAACAAAAGAACCTAACAACTATGACAAAGATTTCTATGGGGATAAAAAGGTCTCATATTATCCCCCTAGCTGCCCACCCTACCTTGGTAATCCATCCAAACCTTTAAAGGATTACCCCACAAACAAACACTGGTCACTTTACATATACTTACATTAACACACACTCATAGGAATTAGCCTGACATTATCTCACTTAATGTTCAGCCGTAAGAATTCATTGAAAATTTAAAACTTTATAAATTTTTATTTTGGACTATTGCCCTCAAATTAATGATAAAAATTTCACAATAAAAATGAAAAAAAAACTATTAAAAAAAATAATTTAAAAAAAAACAAATATATAAATTTTATAAAAATTAATCAAAAATTAAGCTTACACGCCTATATATTACATACAACACAAACAAAAAAACCTAACTCCCAAAATTATACACCTTAATTCCCTGACCAAATCGTTGGTCAAATTAATCAAATTTCCGCAGGCCTAAGTGAGAGAGCTCTCTAAACTAGGGTAATAATTACGGGTAACAAAATCACTTCCGTATACGCGGGTCTAACGGGAACTTACAATTTGCAAGTTTCGGGCTCACAAAAAAAAATAAAAATAAACACTACACTACACTTAATAAAAAATCACTATTTATCAAATAAAATTTATCAAATAAAAATTTTGAAACTCTTAATTTTTTCCTTAACTTTTTTTTTCAAATAAAATTATTAAAAATGGCGGTTTATATTTTCTTCTTTTTTTTACTGGATCACTTGAAACCAACTTTTCACTATCACTTTTATTGCTTAATATTTTACAGGACTCACCACAGGTACAGTAAGAAAAAAATGATGTTGTCCTGGTTCACCTCCGTTATAACCAAAATATCCAGCTGGTATGTAAAAAAAAATGTCTGCTGGCTCTATCCAAATACAATAGAAAAATTCCAAAAAACGTTGGATTTATCCCAAAAAGATGCTGGTTTTATTCCAAAATTTACAAAAGTTTCCAAAAAATTACGAAAGTTCCAAAAAAATACTCCGTGGACTACAGCCCAAACGAATCACAGGAGACTTTGCAGCACTCCTGGTATTTTCGTTAGTTCCAAAAAGGCTGTAGTCCTCTATGTTTCTTAAATACAAAATGGCCGCTATGGTTTGTGTAAGACCTGGTGAGTCCTTAACGAAAATTAAAAAAAAACCCTCTTATTTACTGAGACTTAATTTTCTCTACTTTTACTCACCGAAATAAAATATTCTATCCCTGATCCTTGGGCAAAGTTGTTGGTTTGGCGGGCTTATCTTCCACTAATGTTGTGCCAAATGTTCTGGACAAAAAAATCCACCAGCCGCAGTTTACGTCAACTTGACGTTAGCACGATTCACACAGTAATAATACTGCCAAAATCATGATAAAACCGCCAAACCAATTCAACTTTCCCAAACACAAACTCCGCCCACTATTTCCACTGAACGACATTTTCCTATCCTTCTTTCTCTATCTCTTACATACCATTTAATCTCAATATATCCTTGCCATTTTCGCTAACTCAATTCAGCCTAAAATTGTGAAATTCCCACGAACAATGGCTTCCTGGTCTACTAATTCCACCATCTTGGCCTGGAAATTCTCCCGCCATTTTAACCACAATTTTAGGCCAAATTAACAATATTATTTTGGCTAAGGTATTAGATGCCAGAGAAAAAAAATAAATAAATAGCAGCAGCTGTTTAAAAAAAATTTTATCATCATATCCGTCATTATATTCATATTCATCACAATTCTTTCATTCGTTCTTTCTAACCGATTCAAATCAGCTGTTCATAGTCATGCGTGAAGTTGACAACCAGAATAGCTACAAACTTACAGAACATCCGCTACAAATCTTTCGATTTTCAATGCCTGTCGGTCGAAAAGTGAAAGAGCGGTATTCAATTTTCCAGAAAAGCCCAACGTAGGCAAACGCCCACCCCTGAGATAAAAAGTACCGTGCTCACCGACTTTTTTAGCCGGGCAATACATTCCCACTCTATCTTACGATGTGGCATCCACAAATCGCTCACATATCTCAAGTTAAAACCTGGCAACACTATAAATGAACTCGGTATGTAGTACTCGGTACCCGAATAATCACCACCTTTACAACCCCAGCGTCATTCATGAACACGCTGGTAAAACCCATTTCCGTCTACTCAATGAAACCGTCGTGTGTGATAAAATTAAAACAATGTGTGAAAAGAAATTTAATTAAAATAAAATGTGTAAATAACAAAGATCAATATAAGTGAAGAAATCTAAATGAAGCAAACAAAAATTAATTAAACCAAATGTGAAAAAAAAATATGAAAATTAAAAAAAATTTGACGAATTTAAAAGTAAAAATAAAAAAAATTTTAAGAAAAGTGTGCGACACATCAATAAGAAACTGAAATGGAAATATAAAACTGCCTACCCACTATGGAACATTCCATTCCACATGGCCTTTTTTTTTTACGAATGTTGAAATGTGTGTAGCATTGTGTCAGGTTGACCTTCGTGCTTACAACATTCTTTGACATTTCTTGGTACAAACTCAATTTTCATCGTGTGTATCGATGTTACTGTTTTTGCCGCATTTAGGTCATTGAGAGCAGTCACGCTATCAAGAGCTTTTGCAATTACGCACTTGAGAAAATGAAAATGACGACAACTACAAATAATGAAGCCTGCTATAATTTTATAAATGAATATATTTGCGAGAATTATGGGACATAAAATATGATAACCAAACAAATAAAACTAAAAAAAACAGCAGCATATGGAAAACTAACAATTAACAAATTAATTAATTTGATTTTCTTCCGCCCATATTTCATGTAATCAGTTCTTACAAACAAATAAAATTGATGTTTCGTTTGAGATTTTGTTGTCGTGTGTGCATCGTCTGTATAAAAAAAAAATCAAAAAAATAGAAACACATGTTCCGTCAACCATGTTCCCTAGTGTGTGGGCAGCTTAAAATATGTAAAAAAAAAAGATGTGTAAAAAAATCGCAATAACTCGTGTACAAAAAAAATGCTTTTCGTAGAGACACAAGTTGACGGAAAATAATCGGTGGCGGCGGTTTTTAAAAACGTTCGTTGGCGGCTCCGAAAAATTATTCCAATCGGGGAATACACCAAGGAACATTCGTGTAACATAAAAAAAAATATGAAAATAAATGAAAAATTAATGGAAAGCAAGAAAGACAAATGTGCGAAAAAAAATTTAAAAGAAATCAAACAAAAAAAATGCTTAAAACAAAATTAAAGAAAACAAAAAAAAATTTGTGATGAAAGAAAACGGAAAGAAATAAGAAAAAACGTGTGAAAATAAAATTGAAAAAGTATATATAAAAAATACGTGAAAATAAATATGGAAAGAAGATCAACAAAAAAAATGTGAAAAAAAATATGGAAAGGCAAGTAAAAAATACTTTACTCGGAAAGCTAAAAAAAAATTGACAAACGAAATAAAATGTGTAACGAAGCAAACAAAAAGTGTAACCCGGAAATAAGATGACGCGTGTAAAACCAACTAGAAAGTTAAAAAAAAATATGTGAATAAAAAAAAAATTTTTGAAAAATGAAAAATATGGAAAAATACACCAAAAATGTGTAGAAATATGTGATAAAAACAAATAAAACGTGTAAAAATGAAACCTGTGTTATGCGGCCTATACACTTTCAAGCATGCTGGATGGCTGAATAAACTTGATGGTGTCAAGCATAAGAGCTTGATGGCTTGTCAAGCATGTTGGGCGAAACACAAAATCTTTTGATTTAAATAATAAAAACAAATTTTCCATTTTTAATTAGTTGGTGTTTTTGGAGGTAAATTTTACCGCATGCTTGACCGTGTATTCTACCGACTAATTTTTTTGTCAAACAAGCTGGATAGCATGCTTGATAGTGTATTGGCCTCTTTAAATAAAAACGAAATAAAGCGTTAAACAAAAACAACAAAATGTGAGTAAATTTTAAATAAAAACACACAAATAGTTGTGTAAAAACACATTAAAAAAATTTACAGAAACTTGAAGTGGTGGCACCAGAGACGTAAGCTGATCCATTTTATGGACTGGCGGCGGCCGTTGACCGGCTGATATCTGCCTTTATTGGAGTTCCTGGCAGTATTGGCTCAACAGGGAATTATTATCACAAAGGATTACAAAAACAAGTGAGTATTAAATGCAATTAATGACTTTTAAAAATTGAAAAATGTTTTGGATTTCTGTTTCCCAATTTCATACCGTTGAAAAATGTGTTTTTAATATGAAATAATAGTTTCATTCTTTCTTAAGTTTGTCTTAGTTGTTGACAAACAAATAAAATTTAAAAAAAACGTGTGATTTATTGGAAAATAAAAAATTTAATCACTGTAAACGTGGCTTTATCTCAAAGTATGCTAAACTTTGCCATTTTTTTATAGGAGGAAAATATTTTCTCCTCCCTTCAAACAATTTTCAATTGTTTTCAGGTGCATCATCAGAAATTACTAACTGTTTTATTTCAAATTTATCAATTGTATTTCAGAAATAATCAATTGAATTATTACTGATAATTAAATTATTCTTTTCACAACGACGATAGATACCCAGGTAGAAATTATGTATGGTAATAAAAAGAAACACTGGCACCTTCTAATTTTCTACCTGGGTAATGATACAGTGAAAACAAAAAAATGTTTGCATCAGACCCAATAAAAATAATTTACCTTTCTTCGAATTGCAAAAGGTACAATATGATATCCCGGCCTCGATCGCTTATCCAAACGTGATTTCATTTGTACACCCGTCCGCGAAATTCTGATCTCGGTAATGAGCCAACCATTTGTTTTTTGTAAACCACTGGTTGTAAAATTCTCAAACTTTTGCTCCAACTCTCCGTAATTACGGACTCAGAATTATGTTATTGTACTAGGTGACTAACAACTCTCAGCCCTTATTGGCATAGTTCTCCAGGGTGTTAGTCTGCAACGCAGATTTGTAAGGAGGTGCACTTTTGGTACAATGACGGTTACACATGTACCCAGCTTAGAAACGTTGGATCATTAGTTGAGCAAAGCTTCGAATTTCTCATTACCAGGACCAAAGAATTCACGGGCCGGTAGTACAAAAGAAAAAACATTGGATCGCTTTCTGGTCCTTGATATCAAAAAAAAACATTAGTATTTACAAAAAAAAATCAAATACTCAAATGAGAACACAAAATGCAATTGATTTTCCGAATAAGATATTGATCGAATAAATGGATCAATCAAATGAATAAAAAACTGAATTTTGTGGGTTATTTCGTTCAAAATTACATCGGACTAACAAAAATGAATTAAGGATTATGTTTTTAAAAGACTGGTTTCCCAAAAATAAAAAAAAATTTCCTTTTGCCGGGATTTAAATCAAAACTTTTGAAAAATATTTTCATACCTTTTCCTTGGCACGAAGAAATCTTTCTACGCTTCCGCAATACAACCATCGTGAAACATGTAGGCAATTCCAAAATGTAATTTTACCAAAAAAAAACATCTGACTATTAAATTAATTTACAAAAGAAATTTACACCCTATGAACTATTCTTTTGAAAATTCTGAGTTTATTTCCTTACTCAAATAAAATAGACAATCTATCCATTGAGTGACCTCTTTCCTTTCAGGTGGCAAAGTACCACACATCCATTTTCCATTAATTCTAATATCATGTTCCCTTATTTACGCTGACAGTACATTAGGGTGGACCTTGTGTCGATATTTTGGTAGATGAGGGCTCTATTCCGTGCCTTTTTGAAAAAAAATGACAATGCCGAAAAAAAAAATTTAAAAAAAAAAAAAATAGGGGTTGCGCACGAGCCGAGAAAAAGGTCCACTTTGCCAAAATTAGGGGGGAAATTGCCATAGGTCATCAGGGGTCACCCGTAGGGGGGAAGAATGTATGGCCGACCCCCATTAACTTTTTACCGCCAACATTTTCCCCCAAGCCACCCACCCCCTAGCTCCTCCCCTTAGGGGGGTCACCATACAAAAATGGAGGTTGCTCAGTATTTTCGAAAAACACCATAGGTCATCAGGGGTCACCCCTAGGGGGGCAAAATATATGACCGACCCCCATTAACTTTTCATCCCCAACATCTTTTCCGAACAAACTTACCCTCTATCTCCACTCCTTGAGGGACTCCCCATACAAAAATACTGAAAATCTATGTATTTACAGTTGCACAATATCGAGATTTTTTTGATTTTTTTTGATTTTTTTACAGAAATTCCACCAATATTCCACCAAAGTTAAGATGACAACACAACTTAGATCGCGCGACGATATTTTTTTGATTGGTTATCCAAGCATGAATATTACGGGGAACAAATTACCGTCGAAGAAGCAAGTGCTAAGAATGCATTTCTTCAACATTCGCAAACGAAACATGTCGAAGAAAAATAGTGCGGTTATAGTCGCGGACGCAGTGATGATTTTTTGGCGCCAAGCAGCTATTCCGACGAAAGCCAGAGGAGATGTTACAAGAAAAATAGCTGCGCTGCACGATGAGTGGGATGCTTTAAGAAAGTCATCTCACAGAAAGACTGAGTCCACTAGAGAAAAAGAGAATAAGTTTTCTGATAGCTTGGATAATCTTTTCGACATCGCACACGCCAACGCCCTTGAGAAAATGACAAATACCGAAGACATTGAGTTTCTGCTAAAGCAAAGAGAAGATGGCCGGCCAGGAACTATGGGAGGTGTGGACGCTACTGATACTCGAACGAGGAAAAGAAAAGCTGAGCGCGAAGAACAAGAAGAGTTGCGACGCAAACGTGCAACGGAATCTAGTAGAGATCAGTTCGCTAAAGGCGGTAAGTTATTTCGCGCTTTGTGTGTTCGTCCAATGTTTATATTCAAATGAAATTCTTTCAATTGCAGTGGTTAAATTCTCAAGCAGTGATTCAAGCGATGATAATGGGAGACAGGACGAAAACTTCCCGGCAGAAGCTGGCCCATCAAATGTTGGTGACATAAGAGGTTACAAACAATGTTTTACTGAACGAGTCCTATCAGCTTTGGACAAGTGCAAAGTGACTGACCGAGACGCGGTCGGCATTATGATAGCGGCGGCAGAAGCATTTGGACGCGATCCTCAACAATACACAATAAACCGTACGTCGCTTCGGAGATGTCGGCGTTCAAATCGAGAGAACATGCTGAGTTATGTGAAAGACAATCCAGAAGTAAGATCGCATAGATTTATTTGCTCTCATTCAGAATTCTTATTCTTCAACGCGTTTCATTTATCTCCAGCTTGTCGCAGCTAAATCCTTCGTAGTCCATTGGGATGGCAAAATGCTTTTGGATTTTGTGGGTACAAAGAAGGTGGACCGTCTACCGGTAATTGTCTCGTACGGAGAAAAAGAACAACTTCTTGGAGTTCCCAAAGTAGAAGATGGGAAAGGAAAAGGCCGGAGAATAGCACATGCCGTTTATCAACTGTTGGCATCTTGGCATATGACACATCGAATACAAGGACTTTCTTTCGACACGACATCAACGAACAGTGGCCCATTCTCCGGAGCCGCAGTTGCTCTTGAGCGGCTGTTGGAGAGAGAAATCTTATATTTACCTTGCAGACACCACGTATACGAACTGGTGCTAAGGGAAGTTTTTGAGACAAAAATGGGAAAGACCAGTGCACCAGGCGTTCCTTGCTTTGACCGTTTCAAACAGGAATGGGACGCTGTAAAGGTTAAACCATTCCATTCTGGCTTGATAGACGATCAAGTCGTCAGAAAAATTCCTGTGGCAATGCAAGTCGGCATAAAGGAGTTTTGCTTAGATCAATTGAAGGAGAAACACCCTCGCGATGACTACAAAGAAATGCTACAATTAATTCTTTTGTTTCTGGGTGAAAAACTTGAGAATTACCATTTCCGAGCTCCAGGACCCGTTTCCCATGCTCGATGGATGGCAAAAGCCATTTACAGCCTCAAGATGTTTTTGTTTCGGAGAACTTTTCACTTATCTGTATGTGAATTGAATGGTATTCGACACGTTTGTATTTTTGTGGTGCGACTTTACGTCAAGGCATGGTTTGGTTCTTCTCGAGCAGCTGAGGCGCCGAATCAAGATTGGAAGTTTTTGAAGGACATCGTCGAGTACAAGTCCGTTGACCAGGATTTATCTCGGGTAATGATAAAGAAATTTATCGGTCACCTATGGTATCTCGCCGATGAGCACATAGCCCTTGCCTTTTTCGATGACAAGGTTTCAAATGAGTTGAAGGCCAAAATGGCCCAAGCATTGCTAGAAAAGGAGAATGACGAAGGTGAAGAAGATGAAGAAGACGAAGAAGACGAAGAAGGTGAAGAAGATGAAGAAGACGACCCGGTTCCCCCAGCTCCTCGCGTCGTAATCAAAAGCACCAGCGTTAAAAAAATCGAGGTGAAATTCAAAGATGTGAATGAGGAATTCTTGGCTAAAGACTTGAGCAACTTCGTCTCTCATAATACCAAAAATTTATTTGTACGATTTGGAATATCGCAAGATTTCATTCTAGCAAATCCAGCAACCTGGAAATCTCGCGCAGACTATCAAGAAGGTCGTAGAATTGTAAATAACTTGCGCGTTGTGAACGACACTGCCGAAAGAGGAGTAAAAATGATACAAGATTATAATAGAATACTGTGTCAAGGCGAAGAAGAGAAACAGTATTTACTACATGTTATCGATTCTTACCGCAAGAAATACCCATCAGCGAACAAAAATATGTTAATTTGACTATATTATATTAAAAGTGCTTAGTAGTACTACTCAATTACAGCTTCTTTTATTTTTGTATGGGGAGTCCCTCAAGGAGTGGAGATAGAGGGTAAGTTTGTTCGGAAAAGATGTTGGGGATGAAAAGTTAATGGGGGTCGGTCATATATTTTGCCCCCCTAGGGGTGACCCCTGATGACCTATGGTGTTTTTCGAAAATACTGAGCAACCTCCATTTTTGTATGGTGACCCCCCTAAGGGGAGGAGCTAGGGGGTGGGTGGCTTGGGGGAAAATGTTGGCGGTAAAAAGTTAATGGGGGTCGGCCATACATTCTTCCCCCCTACGGGTGACCCCTGATGACCTATGGCAATTTCCCCCCTAATTTTGGCAAAGTGGACCTTTTTCTCGGCTCGTGCGCAACCCCTAATTTTTTTTTTTTTTAATTTTTTTTTTCGGCATTGTCATTTTTTTTCAAAAAGGCACGGAATAGAGCCCTCATCTACCAAAATATCGCAAAAATTTCATTTCAAGGTCCACCTTACAGTACATATCATATTTTGTAACTTTGTACAAAAGAATTGATATGTGCCCGGTAAAAATAAAAAAAAACGCCCTTGCTAAACGCAAAGACAACAACACTGTTTACAACATAAACGATGCATTATCCTTTTAACTACCCTTATGGGTATAAACTGGAAAATTACATCCAACTAAAATAATGTGTCAATATATATCGACTATTAATATACTTACTCAAACGGCACTGTCTTGAATCACTCATAAAAATCCATTAAAATATTTCAAATTCAATCCTTTGGAAAGATTATTCCATTTGGATCTATCGCGGATATAAAAGTTCCATCGTTTTAAAGATATTCGTGCCATTTATCAAAAAAATGGCGAGTCTTAACTGAATCAAATATAAATCGAGTTTGATATAAAATGGTATCTAAAGAAATTAATCGATCGCAAAATTTTAATTTGCATTTCCTATAAAAATCATGTCCACGTATAATATTAAAACGTGTGGGTTGTTGATATTAACAACTCAATGTGGTAACTACACACCTGATGATTGCAACAGCAAAATAAAAGAGGTCAAAATATTCTACTTCGTATAAATAGGAATGTAAAAACTTATTCTCTGTTCGCAATTTCAATTAAACAGACGGAACACAAAAATAGTAAAACAGGCATGCACATAAAAATGCATTCTACTTATTACCTGACTTTAGCTCTATTATATTACATTTTAGAAATTGCCTTCATACTCAAATAATGGATATTACAAACTAAAATAATTGCGGTACTATAAAAATTACTTCGCCAGATTACTTTCCTGACAAAAATATGCAAAGAATGAGCAAAAGGAGAAAGAACGCAAAAAAAAATCTCTTAAGATTTCATAGGCACCACAAAGCTGCTTATTATCGTCAGAAATATTCATCTTTTACGTCGCTAGGAATTAAACACATATAATCCTCTCCCACTGATACAGAAAATAACAGTTGGCAATATACGAGGGCTGGTATTTAATCAAAATGTAATAATTATGTTATCTTATATTTTAGGTATTCCTGCAGATTTTCACCAGGCTTTTTAAACGTACCATGTCACCAATTATCTTACGGGAAGTATTCTGCTATATTTTCAATAATGGAATTGGTACTTTGTTAAGATATTTTCCTTTTTTTTTCGTTTCAGGAATTTCACTATATGCTAGCAGTTAAAAGGAGAGTCGTAAAACTATATCACAGAAGTGGTTTGAATATAAATTACTTTCCACTGGACATAATAAGAAACAAATAATCTGAAAAATAATCAAAAGGAACTGCACTAACAAGCAACAAATAAGTTGTATAAATAAAAATAATATTGCACTAAAATTTTGTTATTGCACTTTCCTTAAACCTCATATCTCAGATTACTGTTTCAAGTCCTTTGCGTGAAAAACACCAAGACTTTTTCCTTGTAGTGTCTCCACTTCATACATGCTATTTCCTACGACTTTACTTATCCTGCATTTTCGGAATTTTGGAGCAAATTTAGCATTAAAATTTCTCTTGAAGTCACTCTGCACGAAATTTCTCAGAAATACTTCCTGGTTTGGTAAGAAATTTACTTCTCTACAACGTTTATCATACTGCTTTTTACCTCTTTCGTATGCCTTGTGCAAATTTTCTTTTATAGTCTGCCTTTTCAATTGTAATTCATCTTTTCTTTCAAGAATTTCGATTTCCGTGTCACCTAACGCTTTCAAGTTCTTGGCCAGTTCGTAATCGTTGCCTGAATTAAACATTTGTTGACCAAATACGGCAAAGTAAGGGCTGGTTCCAGTAGCTTCGTGTATTGAACTACGTATTGCACACTCAATTTCGGATAGATGTTCATCCCAGTTACGATGATCGCCCTCAAGATAAGCTCTTATACCCGCCAATACAGATTGGTTTACCCTCTCCGAGGCGTTGGACTGTGGGCTATAAGCAGGGGTTCTCAAATGGTCAATTTTATGGGCTTTAATCATCTGTTGGAATTCTTGGGAAATGAACTGTTTCCCATTATCTGAATGTATGATTTCGGGAGTACCAAATGTATGGAAAACATATCTAACCAAAAATTCTATAACCTGTTTTGAAGTGGCCTCCCTCATTGGCTTTAAAAATATAAATTTGGAAAAATGGTCCAAAACTACAAACACGTAAGCATTGCCCCGTTTAGAGCGTGGATATTTGCCTAAAAAATCGATGTAAAGTTTCTGAAAAGGACGGTAAGTAATGACTTCATTTCCCATTTTCGGTCGCATTTCAAAATTTGATGGTTTAATTTCCTTGCAGATGGTACAATTGCTTATGTAATTTTTCACATGAAGTACCATTTTAGGCCAGTAGTAAAACTGTCTTATTCGGTGTAGAGTTTTACAAATTCCACCATGAGAAGACGTTTCATCATCATGGTATTTAGAAATAATGGTGGTTATCAAATTTTCCGGTACCCAAAGTTTCCACTCTAGCCCGCTGTCATCTTTTGAAAATGAAGTTTTCTTATAAATAATACCATCAACGATTTTCAAATCAGGTAACCGATCCTTATTCTCCTCTATGGTTTGCACTAAATCTTTATATTCAGTAGAATCAAACTCAGTGGTTTCGAAACCTAATAAATCAATTTCATCTACTTGTCGTTCTTCACCATTGACTTCTCTAGACAGCATGTCAGCTACGATGTTTTCTGAGCCTTTACGGTGTTCGATGTTGAAATTATACGCCTGAAGCTGCAAAGACCAACGCGCCAAACGGCCACTTAAGTCTTTGAGGCTCATGAGCCATTTCAAACTGGCATGGTCTGTAATTATGGTAAACTCCATTAATTCTATATAAGGCCTGAATCTTTTTACTGCCAGGACAGCGGCCAAACATTCCTTTTCCGTTACTGTGTAGTTTAATTGAGCATCATGCAATTTCTGCGAAAAGAATGCTATCGGCCTATCAAAATTATCATCGTCCTTCTGAAATTATACAGCCCCAACACCTATATGTGAAGCATCACATTGGACAAAGAAAGGGCGTTTAAAATCTGGATGTACCAGAACGGGAGCCGTTGTAAGAGCCCTTTTTAACTCATTAAACGCTGCAAGTGCTTCTTTGGTCATTGTAAATTTGATACCTTTTTTTAATGTGTCGCTAAGAGGAGCAGAAATCATGGCAAAATCTTTTATGAATCGCCGGTACCATCCAGCGGTACCTAAGAAACTTCTGACTTGACGGGGAGTTTTGGGTACTGAAATTTTTTCAATGGCCTCGATTTTAGCCGGATCAGTTCGAAGAGTGCCTCCTCCAATCACAAACCCAAGGTATCGAAGTTCCTTGAAACAAAAAACGCTCTTCTTCATGCCAATGGTCAAATTTGCTCTACTTAAACAAGTAGCTACATCCTTCAATAAAGCCATATGCGAGTCGAAATCTTTAGAAATTATCAGTAGATCATCTAAATATGTGAAAACGTTATTTCTCAGTCTTTGCGGTATTACCCGGTCTATGAGACGACAAAGTCTTTGCGCCGCATTACAAAGACCAAACGGCATGACCTTAAACTGATAATGTGGCCTACCCGGAATAGTAAATGCTGTGAGTTCCCTGCATTTTGGCTCTAAATCAATCTGCCAGAAGGCATATTTGAGGTCAACACTACTTATGAAAATAGTTTCATCGATCCTACTCAAAATGTCCTCAATATTTTGTATTGGATACGCGTCCTTAATGGTTAAATCATTAAGTTTTCTGGCATCAAGGCAAAGCCTATTTTTCCCTGGTTTACAGACTAAGGTTATGCGGTTATTCCAGGGGCTTTCACTTTCCTCGATTACGCCCAGTTTCAACATATTGTCGATTTCTTCGTACAAAAGTTCCTGCACCTTTGGTGACACAGGATAATGCCTATCCTTGAAAGGTACGGCATTTGGAATCAGTTGAATTTGGTGTTTTTCCAAATGAGTGTTTCCCAGACCATCTTTTTCGAAAGTTTTAAACATATTTTTAACCTCTTGTAGTTGTTCTGCCTGCTGTTGTGTCAAACTATGCTGTTCTATATTTTGCTTATTTGAAGGTTTCATGGAAAGAGCTATCTTTTCAAAATCTATTTCACTAACACCTAAAATATCCGGCGCTAAATTAAACAACCTCCAAAAATCCACACCTAAATAAGCGATATGCTCCAATGAAGGACAAATATAAAATTGTACTTCTTTTTCCTCATCGCGAAATTTTACTGGAAGTTTAATTTTTCCAATAACCCTGTGTGGTTGACCAGCAGCTGTTGTAACATTCGAAAAATATCTACTCGCTTTTACACCTATATCCTTTAATAGTTTATCACTACCGTTTCCTAATACACTAACTGAAGCACCAGTGTCCAATAATCCTTTTATGTTTTTATCTTTTAGAACTATATCAGCAAAAACTCGAGGGTCTCGTGCGTTAACCATTGATTCTACAGACGATATTACTAACTTTCTAATGGATCTTCTAATCTCATAACGTTTTCTGGCTTTATGAACCTTTTCTGAAATTTCACCTACTGAGTTTATTTTATCCTGACCAAATATACGTTTTCTAACCTTGATGTAATTTCTCAGCCGTTCCTCGTATGATTTATGTGATGGTTTATTAACAGTGTTGGGTAATGTATATGATGTATTATTATTATTATTGCAAATTATTCTAACGTTGCCATTTTCTTCCAAGTTCTCTGTCATGGTTCCTATACTTCGGGTGTTGCGGACGTCTGAGTAGAGCGTGACTCGCCCGCTTTCATCATGCTCCTGCGATTGTTTTCCGGTTTGCAGTTCGGGCATTTGGGGTAAATTGTTCGCTCTAAGCCGCACTTATAGCAGAAAACATTGACAATATCGGATTTGCACTCCATATAGGTGTGTCCTGTAAGTTTACAATTCCAACATCTAAGTTCTTTTGTGCCCCGTTGGGCAATTGCCTCCACGGTCAATGTTTCAGGGTTATATTCGACGTCGTGTACATCTTCCTCGTATATTTCATTTACGTGATGACGATTCGTAAATCTTGTATTTTGTGGTGGTGGTACTGATCTATTATCGCGCTTAGGAAATCGAAGATCTATTTCTTTACACTCCTCCCTCAATTGCTCAATGCTATAAATTGCCATGGGGTATACCATTCTGGCAAGATTTTCCCTAAGATTTCCTTTTAAAATTTTTATCATCTCGTAATCTGGGATTGGAGTCCGAAGCCTAGCTCTTAATGTCATCATAGTATGAAAGTATGAGTCAATAGACTCACCTACCTGCTGCTTCTTCTCTACTAATTCCCTCATGACTTCAAAATCGGTACGAGTGGACTGGTATTGTTTTAAAAGACTGAAACGTAATGTTGGCCAATCCAAAGTGGTATTGTTTTGTACTTCTGATGTGTATCTATTATTAACATTTACAGAATTATTAAAATTCTGAAGATATAACCAGTACCAATCCTTTGGATGCCCTTTTAATAAAACATGAAAGTCTCGTAAAACCTCTTGCCAAGGTATTGCATAATGCGCTTGTAAATATTCAATCCTAAATATAAAATCTTCTATCGAAGGAGATCGACCGCCATCAAAAACTACATTCCACCTATCGATCCTAATTCTCCCTTCTACCGGTTCTACATTTTTCCTAGTAACTTCATTCGAAAAAACTGG
Source organism: Leucophora obtusa (assembly GCA_949987735.1). Classification (NCBI taxonomy): domain Eukaryota; kingdom Metazoa; phylum Arthropoda; class Insecta; order Diptera; family Anthomyiidae; genus Leucophora; species Leucophora obtusa. The sequence continues at coordinate 76,558,062 of OX465297.1, read as the reverse complement.
ACCAGTGGTCAAAATATTAGAAAAACGCTGATTCTCATTATCTCTATAGGTTTGTCCCGAATAAAATTGCTGGTGATTATTATAAGGTAATGGCTGTGGTTGGTATGCATTTTGTTGCACATAATCTTGATTAGTGAAAGAGGGTGGATTTCGTTGGTAAGCACTGGATTGAGGTTGTTGTTGATTATTGGATAAAATTGGCTGTCTAAAAAGATCTGGTGAAGGTTGGTGAAACAATGGACCGAAATTTACCGGTACCCTAGCTTCTTCGTTTCCCTGAACCGAACTAGTATTTTTCTCAGAATCTTTTTCGGAATTCTCTTTCGATCGGTTCTCAGCCTCCGCTAAAGGCTTAACCACCGCTTGAATATCCTTCATAAAATTTTCAAACCCTTTCCTCATTGTATTTAAAACCCAGTCAGAAAGTTCAGTTTTTAAACTTTCATTTGCTTCTTTCACTGCACTATCAACCGCTGACTTAAGTTCACGCGTGGCTAATCTATTGGATCTTGTATCCGTATTATCAGAAAAATCTACTAAATTCATTTCCGAACCGAGTCGAAGAGTATTTAAAACAACGTTTGAACTGTCACCAATAGCTCCCGACTCATCATCCTTGGAAACATTTGAGGGCTGCTTTTTCTTGTTTATAGTGGCCGTCAAATCTCTAACATTGGGGTCTTCATAAATCGACGCCCTGCTAGGAGGTGACTCCTGTACATTTGCAGGCCGTTGACTGTCAAATTGTAAAGTTCTTTGCGCCCTTCGTTTCTTTTCAGATTCGCTCTCCCTCGGCGTATGTTGTACCAAAGGTTGTTGACCTACTATAAATTGTTCACTATTCTCTTTCCCGGATGACATTTTGATTTTCAAAAGGTTAAATGAGTACTGATTTAAACAGACGTATGTTTATAAATGACAAATAATGACGATTTTATAATCAAAACAGCTATTTTATTATAAAAGTAATTTTATTTTTTCTCTTTTTCTTTCTTATTGCAAAATTACGTTTTCATAAACCATTTGGTGTGTTAATATAAATATACATGTAGTTTGTGACCTTAACAAAATTGGACAAAAAAAATTCTCTTTCGTCCTAACGCTAGTTTCCTTAAAATCTCTTATCACAGTTTCAATCCCTATTTTTCTAAACCTATATTGCCTAAACCCGAAATAATACAATGCAAACAGATGCTCATCCTGTATGGCATAAGGCCATTGTATTTTAAGAAAAACTTAAAATGAAGCTACATTGACTTTAATCACATGTCAAAGGCCTTCACTTTAACTATTGACACTAGTAGTTTTAACGGTAAGTATATAAAATCTTACAAAAAAAAAACAAAATAAAGCATATTTAATAACAAATAAAACTGTATATGATAATTAATTTAAAATTTTTTAATGCATAAAAATAAAAATAATTTTAAAATCTGCTGTATAATTTTCATGATGTTCATGCATTTGCCCTATTACCCATGGTAATGGTCAAGCCACTATATCATGAAAAATGTACAACAAATTATCAGAAAATTTTCAGATTTCTTCTTCTTCTTTTCCTATTTGGGCGCCATATTGTTGCACAACCCTAGGCGTAGCATACCGGAAGTGACCACCGAAACCCATCTAGCTCGTCGATGTCAGGGGGGGAAGACCCGTCACTTCCGGCAGAGGGCCGAACAATAAATTTTGTAAACACAAATTTACAAAATCAAATTCACACTATCTATCACTAACAAAAATACTATAACTTGAAACTATCAACCTAACAATCTACACTAACAATTATAAAAAAACTCCTAATAAAAAAACTTTTAATACAATACTAAATATTTTTGGCATTTTTATTATACACACGGACAGACAAAAAAAAAAACAAAAGAACCTAACAACTATGACAAAGATTTCTATGGGGATAAAAAGGTCTCATATTATCCCCCTAGCTGCCCACCCTACCTTGGTAATCCATCCAAACCTTTAAAGGATTACCCCACAAACAAACACTGGTCACTTTACATATACTTACATTAACACACACTCATAGGAATTAGCCTGACATTATCTCACTTAATGTTCAGCCGTAAGAATTCATTGAAAATTTAAAACTTTATAAATTTTTATTTTGGACTATTGCCCTCAAATTAATGATAAAAATTTCACAATAAAAATGAAAAAAAAACTATTAAAAAAAATAATTTAAAAAAAAACAAATATATAAATTTTATAAAAATTAATCAAAAATTAAGCTTACACGCCTATATATTACATACAACACAAACAAAAAAACCTAACTCCCAAAATTATACACCTTAATTCCCTGACCAAATCGTTGGTCAAATTAATCAAATTTCCGCAGGCCTAAGTGAGAGAGCTCTCTAAACTAGGGTAATAATTACGGGTAACAAAATCACTTCCGTATACGCGGGTCTAACGGGAACTTACAATTTGCAAGTTTCGGGCTCACAAAAAAAAATAAAAATAAACACTACACTACACTTAATAAAAAATCACTATTTATCAAATAAAATTTATCAAATAAAAATTTTGAAACTCTTAATTTTTTCCTTAACTTTTTTTTTCAAATAAAATTATTAAAAATGGCGGTTTATATTTTCTTCTTTTTTTTACTGGATCACTTGAAACCAACTTTTCACTATCACTTTTATTGCTTAATATTTTACAGGACTCACCACAGGTACAGTAAGAAAAAAATGATGTTGTCCTGGTTCACCTCCGTTATAACCAAAATATCCAGCTGGTATGTAAAAAAAAATGTCTGCTGGCTCTATCCAAATACAATAGAAAAATTCCAAAAAACGTTGGATTTATCCCAAAAAGATGCTGGTTTTATTCCAAAATTTACAAAAGTTTCCAAAAAATTACGAAAGTTCCAAAAAAATACTCCGTGGACTACAGCCCAAACGAATCACAGGAGACTTTGCAGCACTCCTGGTATTTTCGTTAGTTCCAAAAAGGCTGTAGTCCTCTATGTTTCTTAAATACAAAATGGCCGCTATGGTTTGTGTAAGACCTGGTGAGTCCTTAACGAAAATTAAAAAAAAACCCTCTTATTTACTGAGACTTAATTTTCTCTACTTTTACTCACCGAAATAAAATATTCTATCCCTGATCCTTGGGCAAAGTTGTTGGTTTGGCGGGCTTATCTTCCACTAATGTTGTGCCAAATGTTCTGGACAAAAAAATCCACCAGCCGCAGTTTACGTCAACTTGACGTTAGCACGATTCACACAGTAATAATACTGCCAAAATCATGATAAAACCGCCAAACCAATTCAACTTTCCCAAACACAAACTCCGCCCACTATTTCCACTGAACGACATTTTCCTATCCTTCTTTCTCTATCTCTTACATACCATTTAATCTCAATATATCCTTGCCATTTTCGCTAACTCAATTCAGCCTAAAATTGTGAAATTCCCACGAACAATGGCTTCCTGGTCTACTAATTCCACCATCTTGGCCTGGAAATTCTCCCGCCATTTTAACCACAATTTTAGGCCAAATTAACAATATTATTTTGGCTAAGGTATTAGATGCCAGAGAAAAAAAATAAATAAATAGCAGCAGCTGTTTAAAAAAAATTTTATCATCATATCCGTCATTATATTCATATTCATCACAATTCTTTCATTCGTTCTTTCTAACCGATTCAAATCAGCTGTTCATAGTCATGCGTGAAGTTGACAACCAGAATAGCTACAAACTTACAGAACATCCGCTACAATTTGTTTGAAATTTTTGAAAAAATTTGCTACACTATCAAAATATCTGTTTCTGCAATTAAAACAATTTATCGTTTACAAAATCAAAACAATAAAAATAAATCGAATTCTAAAGATGCGGTGATTATTGTTAAAATGTGGTCCCCTTATGACAAAAACTTTTTCTTGAAATCATTCGCCAATTTTCGAAAAATAAATAAAGGTTTTTGTTTTCGCTTAAGTCATATAGGAGAAAATTCCGATAATAAATTTTTCGTAAATGAAAACCTCACTGCAACAAACTTCAATATTTTGCGTGCCGCAATACGTCTAAAAAAGGATAATCGAATCCACAGTGCATTCAGTATGCGTGGATTGGTTTACGTAAAAAGGAATGCCAATGACAACCCTCTGCAAATTGATGAATTAAAGGAACTGAACGAGTTATTTCCTGCACCATTTTCCGATGTCGTTGAGGACCATGCTGATGATTCTTAATGTAACTTTTATACGCATCTTTAAATTACGTTTATTTTTCACATTTCACATTTTGCCAATATAAATTATAAAGCTGTACGGTTTCCATTAAAAAGTGCGTAAAAATATCACCAAAGTTAACAAATGTCGAAAAAAGTGGTAAAAAAATGACTTTGGTGCAGAAATACACACATATTTTTGGATCAAACCATATAATCATATATATCATTTTAAAGGTATAAGTCTCTTCTATCCAAATGTGTTTATAAAATTAAAATCGGTTAAGAACCAACTGAGTTACCCGTTATTAAGTGCATAGAGGTCCGAAAAACCGGTTTTTTACCCGTATCTCAAAATTCTGACGTGCCTGGAAAATTTCAAATACAGATTCTTGTTCTACTCGACAATACCTATCAGAAAATTAATATAATATCCCAGGGATTTTTTTTGTAACACCGTGTGATCAGCTTTTATTTCTAGAGGAGAACATAAGTTATCTGTTTAATCAAACAGTACCTTTAAAAACTAAAATTGTTAGCCAAAAGAAAAAACCCTGGTTTTCTTCCACCATTAAAGAATCAATGTATCGAAGAGATTTTGCATTTTCTAGGTGGAAACGTTTTAAAACTACACAGCTACAAGAAGAATATCGTACTGCTAAAAAAGAAACGAATAAGCTGATAAAAAAGGCCAAATCTGAATTCTATGCCGAAAAATTCTCGAATGCTTTAGGATCCAAGAAGACATGGCAGACGATTCGCGAAATTGGAATTGGCAAATCTGGTACGCAAGATCCTTGTCCAATTGATGCCGACATTGCAAATAAAACTTTTTTAAATATACCAATGGTAGAAGCTGATTGTAACTATTATAGAAACATACACCCAATTTATGACACTATGCGACAGTCAAAATCGGGATGGGATGAAACCAACGGGAAATGTTATATCGGTCAAAAACAAATTATACGTGTCCCGGCGTTTCGCTGGATCACCCCTAGGAATCGAGATATATCTTTTTTTTGACATAACTCGAGAACCACTAGTCCGATTTTGCTCAAACAATTTTAGAAAAATTAAAAATTACAATTCCTTTAATCTGTTCATATAACGTTTTTCTATATACTCAACAGTTTTGCCGGTAAAAATAAATGTTTGTTACCGCTACCATAAAAATCAATAACCTTTTATTTATTACTTTTTTTTAATATTTTAGGCAAAAAATATTTTTTTCTTCATACATTTATTTTTACCGGCAAAACTGTTGAGTATATAGAAAAACGTTATATGAACAGATTAAAGGAATTGTAATTTTTTTAAAATTGTTTGAGCAAAATCGGACTAGTGGTTCTCGAGTTATGTCAAAAAAAAGACCACCAAAGATCAAATCGATATATCTCGATTCCTAGGGGTGACCCAGCGAAACGCCGGGACACGTATAACTTTTTTTTTACCGATATAACTTTCCCCGGTAGTTTGAACCCTTCCCGATCACTGACCCCTACCATTTGTCTCACGGTGTGATTTTACAGAAAACAATAGGTCCTTCTTTACTGGCATAACTAGGGTTGCCATATCGCAAAAGTCTAATAACTTGACACTTCGCAAAAAATAACTTGATTTAAAAAAAAAACTTGACAATAAAAAAAATTTAATGTGCATACATATGTGTACAGTAGGATGATTCTTAATACAAAAATTTATAATTTTTGAATACACTCGCCATTTTATTAAGATTCATAAAAAAAATTTCGGTTTTTTTGGAATTTTTGGGGACAAACTCAATAGTGCTACCAGCCATTGAAGTTTGGACATGGACTAAATAAAAAAAAAACTCGTAAAATTTCAAAACTGACGAAATTGATTAGTTTTATTTTTTTTGTAGCATTTATTCCTGTATAGTAAGAAGAAAAAGATGAAGTCTGCAAGAAGTCGTTGACATTTTCAAACTTTAGGCCAAAAAAATATATAAACTTTCCATAGTTTTCGAATCGTCAATTGGAAATTTTAACATATTTTTTTTCTGAAACGTAAAAAACCAAAACTTTTTTTTTTATAAATTTATTAAATGGATGATATATAATCAAAATAAAATAGCACTTAAGGTTGCCCCAGTAAAATTATTGTTTACCGATTTTTAAGGAAACCCGTCTTTCGTAAATCTCTACTCACGCTCTCAAAACCAAAGATATACTTTAAGCGCCATTTTATTTTGATAATATATCATCAATTTAATAAACTTATGAAAAAAAGTTTTGGTTTTTACGTTTCAGAAAAGAAAATATGCTAAAATTTTAAAACGGCGCACATTGGGTTGAAATCGCAAAAAATGGAGATTAATTGAATAATGAAAATGAAGTTTTTTAAAAAATACTGATTACTCGATTAAAGAGTACTAAATTCTACATCACTACCGAAAATTTCAATGTCATATGTTTTTTACTTTTCTTGCTACGTAGCCTTAAAGTTAAGAAATTTTTAAGTTTTTTTCTAATAGTTGTGAAAATTGAAATTTGTCATACTTTAAAGCTAAATATTTTTATTTTTAACAGTCAAAAGTGATACTTTTATTATGGAATCTTCAACGTCAGGTATTTTAACGTAATTAAAAAAAAAAAAATTTAACAAAAAATATGTAGAAATATTTTTAATTTTTTTTTTTAAATATGCTTAAATTTGGGCTATTTTTAAAATATATGTGGAGTTTTAAATGGGAATAGGGTAAAATTGGGTAAAAGTGTATATTGTGTATTAAACTGTAGTATGTAAGCTTTCATATTTATAAATAAAATGTTGCGCGTTTTTGCGCCAATTAAATATATTTAATAAATTAAAAAAATAGCCACTCATAAAAAAACGGTTCTTGTTGTCTATAATTTGTTTTGTTCTCGTTTTCGTTGTTATGATTGTTATTGTTGTTATTGTTATACTACAATTTTTTTGTTTGTTGGTAGCAGTGTTGCCATAAGATAAATATGAAATAGTGCTAGGGCATTTAAAAAAAGTTGCTAAACAGCTCTTAAAAACTAATTAAAGGCCCTGCAGAAAAAAAATAGTAAAATTACTAAATACGCAAAAAATAAAATTATTAAATTTAGAAACAATAAAAAAAGTTTTAAAAAGAGCTAAACAAAAAAATAGCAAATTTTAAAAATGTTGGTTGCTAGATTGTGCTAGATCTAGCACCCAAGGTGTAAAAATGGCAAGCCTGGTTACTAGTTATTCGTTATTTTTGTGTTTGTGAAAACGTCAAATGTACTGAAAGTGCTGTAAAGTTTGTTATTGGGTAATTGGTACAAACAAATACTTTAAGCTTCTGATTTATAATATGCTACTGTCTAAACTTTTTAGGAACAAGCTCCAAAACAGTATTTTTCTCTCGTCAGAGTCTTTACGATATTTTTCGGAATGCAGACTCTTTGCTATTTAAAGAAAAAATTAATATTTTGAAAGAAGAAATAATAAAACGTACAAACCCTGTTGATATGAAAGATTTTCAAACTAAATTTAATAGTTTCGTTTTTGATTTTAAGAGTCGATGGTCTAAATCAAATAGACATGATGGCCGTTTTTGTAGAGATAATAAAAACTGGTTAGATTCTTCCATCTCATTTGTAGTGCACACAAATAAAAGAGGCCGCAAAGAAATGGAGTTTGATGAATGTTCATCAAAAACAAAAACAAAGAAATGCAAGGATTTAAGAGATAAGTCATCGCTGCCTGTGTTAAGCTATGCCTAGGGTTTGGGGTTCGGGAATTCCCGGGCGGGAATTCCCGGGAAATCCCGGGAAAAGTTTGCCGGGAATTCCCGGGAAAATTATATATTTTTCCCGGGAAAACGGGAAATTTTAAAAATAATAAATTTTTAAAATTGTTTTTGTTTCGAATAGGATTTTTTAATTTTAATCATAAAAACATTTTAAATACCAAAACAAAAATGTCTTTTAAAAGGGAATACATTTATTTGACACACAAATAAAATCTTTGCCAAGTAATTAGGAGCATTTCAACTAATAAAGATTTTTCGCATAACTTATTCAAAATTTAAGTAGTAAAACCTAAAAACTTGGTAAAATGTTTAAAAGAAATATTTAAAAAAAGCTTTGTTTCTTACAAATAATCGCCCTTACTATCTAAATTTTTCAAATGTATAATTTAGGTAAAGTCGACTTTAGTTAAAATATTGGGTGGCAGTATACCTTGACTTGGTTTATTTTTGGAGCATTCTAATTGGTTAATTCATTTTCAACCAATCAAAATATTTGAAAATATAAATATTTTTGTAAGGTTTTCATACAAATACTCCTTTATATTAAGGGTCAATAATTTTTTAAGTAACGTTTTCATTAATAAATGTGAAAAGAAAAGACTAATGGTTAACGGTGGTATCTAAATTTGGTTATCCGACATCTAAATTTGGTTCACAAAAAAAATGTATGGTCATGCAACTTCTCTTGAAGAAAACAACAACAAGAATAACGTTTCAGCTAAAATTAGCAAAGTACCCGAAGAAAAAAGTGTAAGCTGAATAGGTATTAAAGGTTTTATGGTAGGGCAAACATTTCCTGAAGTGGTATCCAAATTAGCTGCAGTCAATCCGCACCATAACTAGATCTTCGTTTATTCGAGAAAGTTTTTATAATAAAAACCTGGCATTGCAAAAAAATTAAAACGATGTAAAGAACATTATATTAAATTACTACAATCATGTAAAAGATATCAGATAAAAGAAATATCGAGCAATATTTCTAATAATAGGAGATTTACTATAATCTTAGATGAATGGACAAGAATATCACAAAAGAGATATTTGAACATATGTATGTATAAACGGAAATAATTCATTTTATAACCTGGGGTTGGTTTATATATCAGGAAGATGTAATGCTGATGAAATAAGAAGAATTGTAGAAATAAGACTAGAAGAGTTTTATTTGTCTTTGGAAAATAACATTGTGGCCACCATAACTAATGGGCCAAGTGTGATGAAACGGTTTGTTTCCGACAGTCCAGTAGTAGGTGCTTTCTGCTGGAACCATGCAATTCATTTGGCAGTGCTGCCAGTAATTTTTGTGAAATCAAATTTTCAACATTCTGATATTTTTTACTTTGAATTCTCACTACACAGACTGCATTTGTACTGAAATAGTGTTTTTTTTTTTTAACAAAAATTACTTATATAGGTGGTTTTCATTAACAATTTTGTTCAAAAATATTTCATTCCCGTTTCCCGGGAAATAAAAAAGTCCGGGAAATCCCAAACCCTAGCTATGCCACTCAAATGAGTTTACGAGCTTCTGGCCATATAGAAGCATCAAAAATATTGAAAGATATTAGTTCTTCCCCATCTAGAGCTGCAAAATATAAGGCAAGTTTGACATCACAAGAACGTGCAAAACAACTAAGTGCAGAATCTGCGCTTATAGTGCTGGCAGAAGCAAAGCTTACTCGTAGCCAGTATAATGTGATTAGAAAAGCTGCTCCGGAGAAGTTTCCTTCTTACACAATCATCCAACAAGCGAAAAAAGATTGTTACCCAATGGAAGACGCAATACGAGTAACCGAAACAACAGCTCAAATAAGTCTGCAAGCTCTTCTTAATCACACTGTTGAGCGTTTAGTTTTACTGCAAAAAGATGTTATTGCCACCTTATGTGATTACGAATTGTCAAAAATTATCTTATACACAAAGTGGGGATTTGATGGAAGCTCCGGACACAGCTCATACAAACAAGCTTTCCATGGTCATGGTGCAAGTGACGCAGCGGTTTTCATAACGTGCATTGTTCCACTTAGAATGGTGTGTCAAAAAAAAGTTATCTGGCAAAATCCTCGCCCATCATCAACAAGATTTTGTAGGCCATTAAAAATTGAATTTGTTAAAGAATGTTTGAGTGTCTCCACACAAGAAAAAAAAGGGTGGATGAAGAGATAAATGAGCTTGAAAATTCTCTAGTATTCACAGAAGACAGATCTGTAAGCGTAGCTCATAAGCTTATGTTAGTAATGGTAGATGGAAAAGTTTGCAATGCACTCACAGACACAAAATCAACCCAGAGGTGTTATTTATGTGGGTCATCCAGTAAAGATTTTAATAATGTGGAAAGAATGATCGCCAAGGAGGTAAAAACAGATACGTTGGATTTTGGCCTATCTATATTACATGGTTGGATTCGTTTTTATGAATGTCTTTTACACGTGTCGTATAAATTACCAATAAAAAAATGGCAAGCTAGAACTGATTCCGATAAAACAAAAGTTGCTGAAAACAAGAGACGAATTCAAAGAGAATTTAGAAATAAAACTGGTCTTATTATAGACCAACCAAAACCCGGCTTCGGCAATTCGAATGATGGCAACACGGCTAGAAGATTTTTTGAAAACGCTAGTATATCAGCAGATATAACGAAAATTGATTTTGAACTAATTGAAAAGATGCACACAATTTTAATTGTTGTATCTTCTGGTCATGAAATCGATGTTGAAAAATTCAGGCAATTTTCATATAATACAGCTCGACTTTTTGTAGAGAAATATCCGTGGTTTAACATGCCTCCTACTCTGCATAAGTTTTTAATACATGGTCCAGAAATCATTTCGCACGCTTTATTACCGATTGGCCAACTGTCAGAAGAAGCACAAGAAGCTCGAAATAAGGATTTTAAAAACTACAGAGAAAACTTTACGCGTAAATGTAGCCGGGAGGAATCGAATCGGGATATACTAAATAGGTTTCTATTAACCTCAGATCCAATTATTTCTGGAAAAATCAAGTTAAATAATTTAACACCTCCCAAAATCAGCAGTGGAGCTATTAATTTCGCCGTCAATTTTGCCGACAGAAACAGAAATCGCTTATTATATAGATGACGATGATGAGGCTGACGGTGTCGATGGATGGGAATCTGAAGAGTTTGGACATATATTCTAAAAAAGCAGGTTAGAAACACTTTACAAAATAAAATGTATATATTTTTGCTACTTTTTCGATAAAAGGCTACAAATATAATTTTCATTTCTCGAATAATATAGGAAAACAGTATAAAAACCAAGAATAACATCAACAAAATGATTTAATGACTAGACAAGTGTGGGTCAAAATGGGTTAAAGTTCCAAAATTGTCATTTTCACTTGGTGGTGTAAGGTACAACACTCATAGCAAATTTCATCAAAATCGGATGTCGTAAGGCTCTCCAGTTGCTTGATTTGAGAAATATTATTGCAAATTCTTTAATATAATATTAGTTAAATTAAATAAATAAAAAAAGTTTTCTTCAAAAGTATACAATATTTTTGTTTTTTTTTTATAACTTATGTATAACTAATCCAAAAAAAATACTACCTAATCAATTAGACCCTTCGTTGAATTAATCTCCATTTTGGGGAAATCGAACCCACTGTGCGGCGTTGCGATAATTATGAAAAATTTACATATTTTTTTTGGGCCTAAGGTTTGAAAATTTAACGACTTTCTGCAGACTTCATCTTTCTTTTCTTATTGTTTAGAAATAAATGCTACTCAAAAAAATTAAAACACTAATAAATTTCATCAGTTTTGTAATTTTTCATGTTTTATTTTAACTACTGATACGACAAAAATTCAATTTAACTTGACAAAATAAATTTGACCTTGGCACTTGACAAGACCTAAATTAACTTGACAATCAAGGAAATTCAAGGCCATGTGGCAACCCTAGGCATAACTGAGTGTGACGTTTTATCAAGTTTCTTATCGATAAAATCGAATGCTGTTGGAGTAGATGGAATTCATCCGAAATTTGTAAAAATACTATTACCTCAACTACTTCCTCGTATAACATTCTTCTTTAATAAAATATTTACAACTGGTTGCTTTCCTACTAATTGGAAAAAAGCGAAAATCGTACCAATACCTAAATCAGGCACTGATTACAGACCCATAGCTATTTTACCGTTTCTGTCTAAAGTCTTCGAAAGGCTGATGCACAATCAAATGATTACCTTCTTAGATAATAATAATTTGCTTTCATCTCGTCAATCCGGGTTTCGAAGGAAACACAGCTGCATAACAGCGCTAGTTGACGTTGCGGAGGAGATAAGAAAAGAAGTTGATGATGGTTAAGTAACTTTTTTAATTCTATTATATCATTCGAAAGCTTTTGATACTGTTGACCACGCCATCTTATGCTACAAATTACAAAATATGTTCAATTTTTCTTCAACTGCAACACGTCTTTTGTCGTCTTATCTTACATAGGGGTTACACGATCAATTTTTGCCTTTCAAGTTTCAATACACTCACATTTTTTTACTAACACACTCACATTTTAAAAATTGAACAGCAACTTGATATCAATTTTTGCTTTCAAGTTTTGGGAAAACTTGACGGTCAAGTTTTAAACAGCTGATCAATTTCTTGTAAATTTATTTTTCTTTTTACAAATATTGTGCCGCAATAAAACACGATAGATAAAATGCGGAATGTGAATATTTCGGTATATCGACGAAATGATTTAAAAATAAAAATAAATAAAAAATCAATTTCTGCTGACATTAAAATGTCTGTGAAATATGTGAAGAAAAAAATAAAGCCTTTTTGAACAGCCTACAGTGCGGAAACAGCCCACAGAGGCGAGCATTTTTAATTCTTTCCTTGACGATGGCATCTTGAAAGCAAAATTGACTATCAAGTTGCATGCAGCCTACGTCACAGCTTCAAGTTCAACTGAATTTGACAAGCAGTATGTGTTATCAACTTGAAAGCAAAATCTTGATCATGTAACCTCGCTGTTAGTAACAGATATCAGTACGTTGAAACCTCAACCAGAAAATCTGTGTCACTAGCTGTTACAATAGGCGTTCCGCAAGGATCTATATTAGGCCCGCTCTTGTTTTTATTATACTCTAATGATCTACCGGATATTCTAACATACTGTAAAGTTAGAATGTATGCTGACGATGTTCAACTTTACATTAGTTGCAATGAAACCTTGCTTGATCAGTGTGTAAGAACTTTGAATTTGGAACTTGATCGCATTCATGTGTGGGCAACGGCTAATGGTCTGGGGATTAACATTAAAAAATCTAAGTGTCTTATTATACAAAAACGATTAGCGAAGAAAAGAATTATTCCCAACATTTCAATAAATAATCAACGTATTGAAATTGTAAGTACCGCTAAGAATCTAGGAATCTTTTTTAATAATACCCTTACCTGGTCTGATCATATTAAATATGCATGTGGTCGAACTTTCTCCATGATAAGAACACTCTGGCGAACCCAACACTGTACACCATTAAAAATTAGAATACTGCTTGCTAAAACTTACCTTATTACAATTTTGTTGTACGGGTGTGAACTCTTTGCCAGTTGTGACTCAATAAGTGAAAATAAATTAACGTCGTTTTCAATAATATCGTTTGCTATGTATATGGTTTAAAAAGACGTGCACGAGTTTCTGCGTTTTCCAAAAAATTATATGGCCTCAGTCTCAACGATTTACTGAAAACTCGAATTTTGACTTTCTTACATAAAACATTTATTTGCATCAACCTGTACATCTTTATGAGAAACTAATTTTTTCAGACCCTATGTGTAGGGGTAAAAGACTGAAAGCATTTAAATATAAAAGCCTTATATCAACTTGGCAATTCTATATCAATGCTATCCATCTCTGGAACTTAATTCCTTATTGTTATCAAATCTTAAATAACGCACTGCGGTTCAAAAAACCATAATTACCTATTTTTCAAACGTATTTGATTAAATTAAATTATTTTCTTTTGTATTATGTTTATAATTTTTCAAATTGTTAGTTTAAAAAACAAAAAAAAATTATAATTTTTTTTTTATTTTTTTTTTATTATTATTATTATTTGTGCCTTTGCTATTATAAACACAGACAACTTTTTGAACTTATAAATGGCTTATAAATCGAATTTTTCATACAGAGATCATTTTAAAAACGTGTTACAAGGTTTTGAAATTATTATGCATAGGTACCATATTATATATATGTTTGATTACTTTATTTTTTCTTCATAATTAGTTCTTAAGTTATTAAATTATAAAAAGTATATTTAACGAATAATCAGTTCTTCACTGCAATATAAGACTTTAAGTCTTGTGTGTGGAACAACAAAATAAACAAATAAAATAAATAAAAAAAAAATAAAACTTACTTCGAACTTGTGTAGTTGTATAATTACATAGCACTTAGATAGAATTCCATCTGTTTTTTTTCTGCGTGAAGCTGTATTACATTGAGCATTAATTATAATTAATAATTCTAATAATCATTAATTACAATAAATATTAATGCTTTCATTTAATATCAACATTTAAAAAGTCGTAAAAAATAATTAAAAATTTATTATACATAACTAGATACCACTACTTTACTAGATAAGTCACAAAAACAGGGTAGTAATTCGGAAGATGACAAAGCAAACTGTAATAATTTTATGTTGTTTCTATTTTTTCTTTGGGAATGAAGATGTTTATTAACCCTTCTACTTAGAACATGAAATTCTCATTGAGTTGAATTTAACAAATATTTCTAGAAATTCTAAAAGGTCGTCCCTTAATTATTTTCTTAGGGCAGAATGAAATCCGGATAGGTATAAGCAAACAGCAAATTATTTATCACAATTTTTGAAAAAAATTTTGAATTTTTGCAGATTTACTTTAATAAAAAAATTATATTTTTTAAACATTTTTGTAATTTTCTACCAATTTCGATTAATCGATTAATCGTTTCATACGATTAATTATTCGTTATTCGAAATTTGGACATTTTAAATTATTCGAATCGAATAACGATTAATCGATTGAATACCCTAGTATTATAGTCTCTAGATTTCATATTTAACAAAACCGTAACTAAAAAACCGCGAAATTTTGGCGGAACGCGAATAAAGACTTTATGGTACAAAAAATGTATTAAAAAACCTTATCAGCGATTGTCATTCTGCAAACAAATATGCTGATGTAAGAATTTTCCTTTTTGCAAATTTTTTTCCGAGACTTTTTTCGCGATTTTTTTGCAATTAGCTAATTCATATGGAATTGTCGGTGGGTAAGGCTAAAGGACAATCTCAAACGGATATGGCTTTATATTCACATAAGACACAACTATCGGTGCGTTTACAAATTTATCGTCCACATTTTCATCAATGGGTTCACCTAAACCTTTTCGGTTAGTAAAACTATTATATAAGCTGTATTTTCGACTTAACTATATCCGTTAACTTTTAAAAAAGCACAAAGTACATAAAAACGTTTTTTAGACGAAAACTAATATATTACTTTTCGTATGCACGTTAACTTACAACGTGGATAATTATCAACGTTGAAAGCTCAACGTTTATACATTTTCACACCTAGCGTAACTTCTTCGCTTTACTACCTAAATAGTTTTGCTGACGTACGTTCGATTATACCGGAACTATCATAAATACTCACTATTAAAAAAAATTTGATACTCCAATTAAACACGTGCACAGATAGAACTGCTTGTACAAGTTTCGGTATGTCTACTGATTTGAATACGTATTGATAAGTAGTTTAGTGTTTCTGGTACAAGTTGATATTGGGTCATATGAATAAAACTCAGCAATTACTTCGAAGTAATTACTTTGGGCTTAGGAATGACTTTTAACACCAAATTTATCCATAGACTTGTGGAACGGCATGAAATATAAACGAAAATCGAAAAATAAAATTTTTAGTCTACTCGTAAGTAGACTTAAATTGTGAATTAATTGCTTAAAAAACCCAATATTTCCCCCTATTAGTAATATCTATTTTTTATTCATACGAGTAGAGTTGGGCTTAATCGTTCTTTTTGGTGACTCGGTCATATCGTTCAATTAAATTCATTGAACTAGTTCGTTCAAATCGTTCAATCGTTCTTTTTTGTTATCGTTCTTTTTTGTCATGAGCTGTGTCTGAACAGTGATTCGTGAACGGCGTCGTTCATTCGACAATTTATTGGCGCACTACATGTTACATGTTTATATTAATTTTATTGTGCATAGACTAATAGTGTCAGAAAATTACAATTTTATTAAAAATATGAAATTATTAAGAAAAACATTTAATTCTGTAATAAAATTAATAAGAAAGGTATACAAACTTTTTATGACTACAAAAAAGAACGAAATGAACGATGAACGAAATGAACGATGAACGAAATGAACGATGAACGAAAAGAACGAATAATGGTGAACGATGTCATATCGTTCAATGAACTGAACCGTTCAAATGAACTAGTTCGTTCATGAACGACACAACTCTACATACGAGCCATTGTTATTCTTTCTAGTAGATTGTGTGTAAATGAATAAAGAGAGAATGAGCGTAATATATTTGTTTTACTATGGTATGCTCAAACAAATAAAACAGATAATGAAGATTGTACAATAGATACTTATTGTATGCGGCCAATAAATATATTGTGAAAATTTCGACCAAATCAACCCCATGTCTTCCTTCGACCACTTTTTCACTAATTTTATTTAAAGTAAATACAATTTTTTGTTTTAATTGAATTATATTAATTTTTAAATACATATTTCACAACAAATTAACCCCTAAATTCATAAACGCTTTGTAAAATTATAGGAGGTTTATTGAACAAATTTTGTATGAAAATGACGTTTTGTAAACCTGCCATAACTTTACAAAGCATTTTTGAATTGAGGGGTTAATCTTTAGTCACTTGATTATTTGTTTCCACAACAATTACTTGAAAATATTTGTGGTACAATAAGTATTTGAGAACAAGAAACAAATAAATGCTTCACTCAATGCAAAACAAGAAATAACTGGTATTGTGTTTATGAATAAAGTGATTACGTTGAAACAAAACATAACAATATCAGTTACACTTCTTCTCTTATTTATACCAATAGTAACAGTTATGTATATGGTATATTTGTTTTGGAAATACTTTAAGATATACAAGTGCACGTCTTTAACTCCAATCAGTTTAACGTAGATTTGCTATAAATACTTAACGTTGATAGTTATGATCGAAAATACAGCTATAATCAAATTAAAATAGTTAATAACTTTCATTTTTATTTGCATTGCAGTTTAAGTTTTCAACAAGTTGATACCACCTGGAAATCGTTGGCTGATATTATATTTTTAGGTAATTTATATAAAAATTTAAGGGTTTGATTTAAACTAAGCTAATGAAAACTATTTTTTTTTTCTGTAGGAAATCGTTTTTACCAAGCATGTTTGTATAATATAACATACGCTAATTTTTTGCGTATAATGAACATATAAACTTTTCTAAAAAGAAATATTTGGGGGAAATTATAATAATAGTTTTCGCCTAGTTTTTGATTAAACAAGACGTGTTTTTACTATGTCGTCAGCAAAGAAAATTGTTTGCTCTAAATGCTTTAATATTATAAATAATAATAGTGCAATATTTGTAATCTAAATTATCATAACGTTTGTGCTAATATAAATTCTGAAATTGAATATAATGTCATAAAAAACAATAAAAACATTTTATACAATTGTGAAAATTGCTTAAGTTCTTCTAGTGATTTAATACGATGAATAAGTCATTTAGTTAATAAAGTTAAGAACTTGAAGTTAATGGTCATTGAACTGACGAATAAAGTAAATAACAACGATGATAAATCTAAGAAGGAAATGAGTGCTAATACTCAAAACACAAATGCTAAAAATGCAAATTGTCAATCGCTCTGTTCTAGGGTTTCAGCTTTATTATCTGAGAATCCTAATACTCTTCAAGATAATGGTATTAATATTGAAAGTGTTGCTGAATCTCAACCTATCTCATCTTTTCAATTAAATAACTCGGAGAATTCCTTATCTCACAACAATAATGCTATAGCTGAATCTCAACATAATTTGAATTCTAACTCTTCTAGTTATAATGCTAAACATACAGACACAAGGTGTTATGCCAATACATCTTTAAAAGAGTGTGAAAAGCAGAATACTGATGCTTCTGTTTTATTGTTACCTACAACATCTAGTGCTCAAGCTACCAACAATGCTAATTGTCAATCAGACTGGTGTAATGTTACTTATAGAAAGAAAAATAGAAATAATAATAAAAAGAGGAACATTGTTGTTAGTCAGTGTGATAACAATGAACTCGATGTCATTGTGAGAAGAAAATTTGTACATTTGTCTTCTTTTAAACCCAGTGTTACAGTGGAACAAATTATATCATATGTTGAAAATCATTTAGATATTAGTAAAGATCATTTGGTGTGTTATAATCTTGTTAAAAAGGATACTGATATCGAAACTTTAAAGAGAATAAACTTTAAGTTAGGAATATCATCCAATTTTTATAGTCAACTATTTAAATCTTCTTTGTGGCCGTCAAATGTTACTGTTAGACCGTTTATAAATTTTCAGAAAAATCCCTCGGTAGAAGCATTAACTTAACTGTCGCGCAATGGCTCATAATAAATTTGTCCATTTAAATATTTTTTTGATTTATGTTGCAATTTGTTTTATAATGATCTGTGAAGATCCCTAATGTCCAATTTAAAGTAACGTTTTGTTCTGTGCATACTGTTGTTGGTTATAATTGCATATTCCCTTTTGATGTTGATCTTACTGCAGTGGTTTTTATATTCGTCAAGTTTTTTATATTAAAGGACAGTTACTTCTTATGTGTTATACAAATAAGAATTTAGTTCTTTGCTTTTTTAATATTGTTAGTAAAGTCAGTTTGTGAGGGAAAAACACTGCGGTAAGTTCAACATAAAATATTTTTATTGTACTTTTTGTAACATTTATTATTTTATAGAAATAAACGCACTTATATATATATTAATACACACAAATTAGACAACATTGTGGTTCTTTTTTGGAAACGTATTTTGTTTGGTGTTGTTAAATTCGCTCCTCGCAAACGACCGTCACAGTAAGTTTGACAAATTTTATTTCGCAATTTTCGTGCGAAAATTTGTGTGTTACAAATGGAACGATCGCCTGTAAGAAGAAGTCCACGTAACCAACCAACCGTACAACAATCGATGATGCAACAACCAAGTGGTTCCACGTCTGCCGGAACAAAAAGTGTCTTACAACACACTGCTCCCTCTGCTGCCGGAGTGCCTGCATTGCCTGCTGGTTCCACTGCCGTTGGAACAACTTTGAAAAAAAATGTTGCTGCCTCTGCCGCCGGAGTGCCAATGAGTTTCACTTCTGCCGGAAGTACCTCTGCCATAGCCACCGCCACTACAACTGCTACAACCACAACAACTGCAAATTTACAGAGTATAAATGAAATTAATGCTTTGTTGCAGCCGTTGGCATCATCGAGTGCAGCTACTGGTACAGAGTTGGAAGGCCTTCAAAACCAAATTAATATTCTTCAGGCCCAACTGGTAAGTGCCCAAAGAGCCTTGAAAGCTGCTTTAAGCAACAATTCGTCCGCTGCTTCGAATTATTCTGCTGCCCTGCCACAGCCATCAAATATCACGCCGCCAGCATCAGGGGTAAGTGAAATTGAAAACAATTTACCCACAGTCAACGCCAATGCTGCCGCTGTCAACGCCAATGCCCCCACTGGCAACGCCAATTCTGGCAACGCCAATTCTGCCAACGCCAATTCTGCCGCTGCGAACGTTGATTTCGGTGAACGCCATATTCAGACGCCATTTTCTGGCACGAGTTATTCTGATGCAAATCATGTTTACGATATTTATGCTAGGCAACCGCCATTATCAAACATGATGCCGCCAAATGCCCAGAATTTGTTTCAAAATGGCGGTTCAATGCCAATGCATAGGAAAATTTATGATTTGCCGGATTTTAATGGCGCTCCCGAAGATTGGCCCATGTTTTCAACAGCGTTTAATCATTCGACTGCTGTGTATAAATACAATAATTTTGAAAATTGTTTAAGGCTCCAAAAGGCATTAAAGGGTGCGGCCCGTGACAGCGTGAAATCATTGCTCATCCACCCAGACAATGTGAATATGGTTATGGAGCAATTAAATTTCCAATATGGTCGCCCAGAAATTCTTATTCGTTGCCAGCTACAAAAAGTGAAGGAAATTTCAGCCATTGGAGAAAACTCTATAGATAAAATTATACCATTTGCTATTATGGTGCAGAATCTTACCGCCTTTTTAGAAACTGCCAATGGGCAACAACATTTGGCAAATCCTACTTTATTAGAAGAGTTAGTTGGAAAGCTTCCAATGAGCAAACGAATGGAATGGGCCCGCTGTGCATCAACAATAAAGCCGTATGCAACCCTATTGGATTTTAACATTTGGCTCAAAGGTGTCGCAGATTTGGTAAGAATTGTGCTAAATACCACTGTACCTCAAAATAGTGAACCAAAACGAAAGGTTGTCCTTCATGCCGATGATGGGCAACGTAAACAATCAGAATGCCCTGTGTGCCAAGCAGGGCATACAATTTTTGAGTGCAAAAAATTTCTTTCATTGAGTGTGCCAAGTAGATGGAATGAAGTGAAAAAATTAAGGTTATGTTTTGCTTGTCTTCGTGTGGGGCATTCAAGTAGAATGTGCCATCGCCGAAAGCAATGCCCAGTCGACGATTGCCAATTTAAACATAACAAATTATTGCACGATAGAAAGAAAAATACTGAGGCAACTGCTCTGAGTGGTTCTGTAAATAGCAACGAGTCGGTTCTTAACTGTGTATCTAGTAATGCTGACAAAGGTGTTGTGCTATTTCGTGTGGTTCCAATCGTTTTATATGGGCCCAATAGTCAAATTGAAACTTATGCTATATTGGATGATGGTTCCTCGGTGACTATGGTGGACAGTTCGCTGGTGCGACAGCTGGGTCTTCAAGGTCATCAAAGTAAATTAAAACTTCATTGGTACGCTGGCAACGCAACTAAAGAAACGGCATCAGTTGTTAATCTGCACGTAAGTGGTATCGGCAGGCAAAGAAAATATGCGCTGCGAAATGTATATGGTGTTGCAAATTTGAAGCTGCCGGCTCAAAGTTTTAATATGGATTTAAGTGAGCATCGCGGTCTGCCCGTAAGATTATACAACAATGTGGTTCCCAAGATCCTTATTGGGTTAGACCATTGCCATCTTGGTCTTCCAGATGAAATAGTGCCGCTGGAAGAAAATGGTCCTTATGCGGCCAGCACCCCTTTAGGCTGGGTTGTGTTTGGCCCAATGAAAGGTAGCTCATCAACAGATTCGTGTTTGTTCACGGTTCACCCAGACCACAATCTTTATGACTTGGTGGCAAATTATTTCGAGACTGAAAATTTTGGTGTAAAAGTTTTGCCAGTCATAGAGTCCCAAGATGATTTGCGTGCTCGTGAAATTTTGAAAAATACCAAAATGCTTGATGGGAGGTTCCAAACTCGGCTTTTGTGGCGCTATGATGACATTGTGTTGCCAGATAGCTATTCCATGGCCCTCAATAGACTTCGAGGAATCGAGCGTAAAATGAAAAGGAACCCCGAATTTGGTGCTGCTTATAAAAATATTATCAACAATTATGTTTCTAAAAGGTATGTACGTAAATTGTCAGCTGATGAAGCATCTGTTGTCCGTCCTAGAACCTGGTATCTTCCCCATTTCGGAGTGGTCAACCCCAATAAGCCGGGGAAAATTCGTTTGGTATTTGATGCTGCCGCATCCGTTGAAGGAGTCTCTTTAAATTCAAATTTGCTAAAAGGCCCTCAACAATATAAGCCTTTACCATCTGTGTTATTTAATTTTCGTGTTGGTGCTGTGGCAGTTTGCGGGGACATCAAAGAAATGTTTCACCAAATACTTGTGGCTCCTGAAGACAGATGTTCCCAAAGATTTCTTTGGCGCGATGATGAAACCCATGCCCCAGATGTTTATGAAATGCTTGTGATGACCTTTGGAGCTGCTTGTTCGCCTTGTGTGGCCCAATACGTCAAAGAAAACAACGCTTTACAGTTTCGAAGTGAATATCCTCGTGCCGTCAAATCTATTGTGGATCACCATTATGTTGATGACTTTGTAGATAGTTTTCCAACGCCATCAAGTGCCATACAAATTGCTAAACAAGTGCGGGACATCCATAAATCTGCTGGGTTTGAGTTGCGTAATTTTTCATCGAATTCTCCTGAAGTGGTTGTTGCTCTTAAGGGTAATGTGGACCAGCCGGTTAATTTTTCAAGTGATGTCAGTGAGTTACAATCAGAAAAGGTGCTCGGTATGTATTGGCAACCTAAAGATGATACATTCAGGTTCAATTTAAAGTTCCATAATGTAAAAGCTGACGTTATAGAAGGGAGAAGGTATCCTACAAAACGTGAGTTACTAAGTGTGGTTATGTCAGTTTTTGATCCTCTTGGCTTATTGAGCAATTATATGGTTACGGCTAAATTATTGATGCGTGAAGTATGGAGACACAATATACGTTGGGATGAAGTGCTGCCTGATGAAATTTGCGACGTATGGAATAATTGGCGTCAGGAGCTAAAAAATGTTGTAAATGTTAATGTACCACGGTATTATTTTAAAAATGGTGCTCCCAGTCACCTGGAGCTACATGTGTTTGTCGACGCCAGTGAAGACGCCTTTGGGGCCGTGGCATATTGGAGGTCAATAAACGCTGATGGGAAAATAGAACTGTCCTTTGTTGCTGCCAAGACAAAATGTGCACCTTTAAAATCGATGACAATTCCACGACTTGAACTACAGGCAGCCGTTTTGGGAACTCGTTTAATGTCTACAATTTTGAAAGAACATTCGCTAAAAATATCACGTTTTATTTGCTGGAGTGATTCTACAACTGTCATAAGTTGGATTGGTTCTGAAAGCCGCAGATACAAACCATTTGTTGCTCACAGAATTACAGAAATTTTGGATTCTACCAGTCCAGCCGATTGGAGGTGGCTGCCAACGAGTCTTAATGTTGCCGATGAAACTACAAGAATGAAAAGCCAGGTACAATTTTTAAATGATTTTCGTTGGTTTAAGGGTCCCAGTTTTCTATATGCTGATGAACATGAATGGCCACAGTCAGTTTTTGCAAGCAATTGTGATTCAAATGATGAAGAACTTCGTCCAAAGTTTACTCTATTCATAAACACGCCTACAATTTTTGAATACGGAAGATTTTCGTCATTTCTAAAATTAAAACGTACTGTTGCTTGGGTGTTTCGGTTTATAAATCGCTGTCAAAAGAAATCACCACTTGGAGAAGAAAATGGTTTAACTATCGCCGAACTAAAAACTTCTGAAGTATTCCTTTGCCGCCAAGCACAAAAGGATAATTTTTCATCTGAAATAGAAATAATAAGAAATGCCGGTAATTTACAAAAGGGAAGTGAATTGTATACATTGTCGCCCTACATTGATGAAGATTCATTACTTCGAGTTTATGGACGTGTTGATGCAGCTAGTTGGTTACCTTTGGACGCCAGACGCCCTATAATTTTGCCCTCTCTTCATCCAGTCACCCAGTTATTTGTGACGCATATTCATGAAAAAATGAAGCATCAAAATTTGAAGCCACAATTTGTGAAATTAGAAGATCATTTTGGATTCCGCGCCTTAGAAGAATTTTACGTAAGTGTATTTCTAATTGTTATATTTGTAAATTTCGCCGTTCAATGCCGGTGCCACCACTTATGGGTTCATTGCCAGAAGACCGATTAACACCATATATTCGTCCTTTTTCCTACACTGGTTTGGATTATTTTGGGCCCGTCACAATAACAATTGGCCGTCGCCATGAAAAACGCTGGGTGGCACTATTCACTTGTCTCACCATTAGAGCCATTCACTTAGAGGTGGCGTTTGATTTATCTACAGATGCATGCATCCTTGCCATACGAAATTTTATTAATCGACGTGGTACGCCAACTAAACTTAGGAGTGACAACGGGAAAAATTTTGTTGGTGCTGACCAGGTTTCCAAACAGTTTCATGAAGTTTTTGATATGGCTCGAATACAAGATGAGCTGTCTACTAAAGGTATTGATTGGCAGTTTAATTGCCCGCATAATCCGGCTGAAGGTGGTGCATGGGAGCGCATGGTCCAATGTGTGAAGCGGGTGCTGCGATCTACTTTAAAGGAATCCAGCCCACGTGAGCATACTCTACAAAGCTTCTTAATTGAAGCAGAAAATATTGTAAATTCACGCCCATTGACACATTTACCTTTAAGCCACGAAGATGAAGAGCCACTAACTCCTAATCATTTTTTGCTGGGAGCAGCAAACACTTCTCAAACTCCTGCCGGCGTCATATCGGATAAACCGGCTGTATTGAGAAAACAATGGCGCATATCCCGTCAATTGCGTGACCATTTTTGGAATCGGTGGATAAACGAATACTTGCCCACTTTGACCAGGCGTTCCAAATGGTGTCAATTCACAAAGCCAATTGCCATCGGTGATTTAGTACTCATCTGTGACCCGGCGGTTTCTCGTAGAGATTGGAGGCGAGGTCGGGTTGAGCAGGTGTACCAAGGCAGTGTTACACCTGCTCAGTGGCAGTGGTGTTATCCGTCGGGCCGATGTTAGAACGAGTACAGGTGTTCTTAAGCGTCCAGTTTCCAAGCTTGCTGTCCTTGATTTGATGTAGTGAATCGTGACCGATCCACGGGGGTGGGGATGTCGCGCAATGGCTCATAATAAATTTGTCCATTTAAATATTTTTTTGATTTATGTTGCAATTTGTTTTATAATGATCTGTGAAGATCCCTAATGTCCAATTTAAAGTAACGTTTTGTTCTGTGCATACTGTTGTTGGTTATAATTGCATATTCCCTTTTGATGTTGATCTTACTGCAGTGGTTTTTATATTCGTCAAGTTTTTTATATTAAAGGACAGTTACTTCTTATGTGTTATACAAATAAGAATTTAGTTCTTTGCTTTTTTAATATTGTTAGTAAAGTCAGTTTGTGAGGGAAAAACACTGCGGTAAGTTCAACATAAAATATTTTTATTGTACTTTTTGTAACATTTATTATTTTATAGAAATAAACGCACTTATATATATATTAATACACACAAATTAGACAACATTGTGGTTCTTTTTTGGAAACGTATTTTGTTTGGTGTTGTTAAATTCGCTCCTCGCAAACGACCGTCACAGTAAGTTTGACATTAACAAAAAAGGTTAATAATCATAAATCTTTAAAAATTTATTACCAAAATGCCTCTGGTATTAGAACCAAATTGTCTCTTTTGCGTTCTTTTACTTCACAAGCTGAGTATGATATTTATGTAATTGTTGAAACGTGGTTGAATGAAGACTTTCTCGATGGAGAAGTAGCTGATTTTAACATGTATAACATTTTCAGAAAATATAGAGTTCCTATAAAGACATCTCATAAAAGAGGTGGTGGCGTTCTTATTTTAGTTAAGCGTTCTTTAAACTCACAAATTCATAATTTGCTGAATAATGATATTATTATTGATCAATTATGTGTATCTGTAACTGGTTCTCAGAGTGTTATATACATATCTGCTTCTTATATTCCACCAAAAAGTTCGGATAACCTCTATCAAATGCATATTGATAATATTTTAAATTTATATGAAAATATTAATGACACTTTTGCACTCTGTGTTCTCGGGGATTTTAATCTACCTAAACTTACTTGGTTATGTGTTCCAGGAGATGGTCCAAGCTTGATTCCTGGTAATGTTAATTCCTCAAATGAAATTTATCTAGTTGACAGTTTTCTAAGTATAAATTTATGCCAAATTAATAACATTTCTAATTTACTAGATAGATTGTTGGATTTCATATTTGTATCCAATGACTTGAAATATTTAGTAGAGAAATGTTTCTGTCCAATGTATGACTCTGATATACACCATGTTCCTCTTATTATTGAATTAGAATTTTATTTATTCGATAATATTAATATAGTTGATAATATATCTTATAATTATAATTTATGCGATTTTGTTGCTATCAATGATTGGATTGGTTCAATCGATTGGACTGACCTTCTCAATAACAAAAATGTGTCTGACTGCTACGATATTTTTCTCTTTAAAATTCGTGAAATTCATGAATGTTTTGTCTCCAAAAGGAAGCCTAAGGTATACAAATTACCGTGGTATACTAATGGTTTAAAAAAATAAAAAATTTACGTAATAAGCATTATAAAAAGTATAAATCTTATAATGATGAAGAGAGTGAAAGATTGTATAAACGTTATATGAAAGAATTCAATGTTTTGGATAAATTTTTATATAAGCAATATATTTTGAACATTGAAGATTCTATTAAGCAGAATCCGAAATTATTTTGGAATTTTGTCAAAGCAAAAAAAGGTAAATCATCTGTTCCTTTGCCTGTAAATTATGGTGAAATTTCTTCTGATAATTTAGTAGAAGCGGTGCATTTATTTGCGAAATTTTTTAGTTCGAATTATGAACCCAAAAGTTTAGTTTTTGATATTTCGGTACTGGATAATATTGATTCATTTGCGCAGTTTAGTTCTTTAACTTTATCGGAGGTTGATATAAAGAACGGTATTGCTGATATGAAGAAATCTTCAGGTAGTGATATTGATGGTCTTTCGTCCATTTTTGTTGAACAGTTTTGTCGCTCTATTTATATACCACTTTTATTAATATTCAATAAGTCATTAAGTACAGGAGTTTTTATTGACAAATGGAAACATACGTCAGTTACCCCAGTTTTCAAATCTGGAAACAGAAATGATGTAAGAAATTATAGGCCTATAAATAAAATTTCTACTATATCTAAACTATTTGAACATATTGTTTGTTCTAAACTTTTATTCTTTATTAAGCCTATTATTATTCAAGAACAACATGGTTTTATTCATGGTCGTTCAACCACGACGAATCTTGCGATTTTTACACAATATTGTTTTAAAAATTTTCAAAAATACAGCCAAGTTGATGCTATCTATACAGATTTTTCGAAGGCATTTGACAAAGTACCTCATAATATATTGCTTGCTAAATTGGAGAAACTAGGATTTCATTCCACATTTTTGAATTGGTTAAGTTCATATCTACTAAACAGAATTAGTTTTGTCATGGTAGATGGTTATAAATTTTTTCCGTTTATTGCTACTTCTGGTGTACCACAGGGAAGTGTTATAGGCCCAATATTATTTAATCTTTTTATCAATGATATATCCACATGCTTTCATAATTCAGAATGTCTGTTATATGCTGATGATCTTAAGGTATATAAAAGTATTTCTAATATGAGCGATAGTTTTCTTTTACAGAAAGATTTGGACAACTTAGTTTCTTGGTCCGTCCGAAATAAACTGGAGTTTAATTTATCTAAATGTCTTCACATATCATTCCACAGATCTAGGTTTATGGTTGTGGGTGAATACTATATGTCTTCAATTATTTTAAAATCCGTAAATGAAGTTTTAGATCTTGGGGTACTATTTGATTCACCTTTATTAATCATATTGATTTTATTGTACCAAAGGCTTATGCTTTATTGGTATTTGTCCGCAGGAATTGCAAGGAGTTTCATGACTCATATGCAAAGAAGGTTATGTTTACAAGTTTTGTGCGGTCTAGACCAGAGAAACAAGCCGACCAAAATAATCGGCGGCGGCGGCGCAAGCAAAAAATCGGCGGCGGCGGCGGCGATTGAGGTTGAGCCGGATAAAAATCGGCGACGGCGGCGCAACCAAATAATCAGCGGCGGCGGCAGCTTGATCGGCTGAAAACAACATTTGTAATGTGATTTGAAAACGTTTATGTTTTTTTACGAAAGATAGATATTTTACTATCTCTCTATATGCCTTTACGTTTTTTGCCATTACTCTTACCTGACCATCTCTCAAAGATTTGTACGAATAATCTTCAAGGTTTACTATTTTTGAAAAGTTATTCATCATCGCTCTTATATCTGAAACATTTGGAATAATTATTGGAGGCGGTTTGGTTTTTCTTCAGAAAGCTCTTTGTTTGCATTATCGTTAATATAATTATCATCATCATTATTGTCTACATCAAGTGCAGCAAACATGTTGTTGCTAGTAGGTACTTGGTATATCATCATTGGGGCAAGGAATTTCATGCACTTAAAAATGAAAAATATGCGCCTAAAATATGCGGTTAAAAAAGAAAAATATGCACTAACAATATAAGAAATATGCACTAAAAACTATAATTTTTGCAAAAATAATGCACTTTAAAACTTAAAAATATATTTAAGTTAGTTATTTTGCAAACAGACACAGAACTCGAAGATTTCCCATAGGTCAATAAAGTTTTAAAAATGTTTATTTTGATTGAATCAAAATATGAAAACGTATCAATTTTTTATATTTTTTTACACAATAAAAATGCTACATAAGATGAAAACTATGCACAAATATGCATTAAAAAGCACAAAATATGCATTAAAAATCCACCAAATATGCATTTAAAGTCGAAATATGCAAAAACATGCATTTATGTCAAAATATGCAAAAATATGCAACTACAAATCGATGCCAGTTTGTTCTAAATTTGATGAGTAGGATAAATGATTAGTCCATATTAGTTTTGGACTATCGAGGAATAACATGCATTTGCATGGAATTCCTTGCCCTAATCATCATTGTTGGTACCCAGTCAGAAATCGCCAGTGGTACAAAAAATCAAGCACTGGCATACCACTGGGTAACCATGGTATTAAAAATAAATGACTGGCAGAACACTCATTTGGGACGCTTTGCCAGCGTTTGCGAAAAGCGTTTTACCAGTATTTTTTTTACAAAAATTTCAGTGGTTTATAAAAAAAACCACTGGCAAAGAATTGGCTTAGAGTGATATGCCAAGGTTTGCAACCAGTGGTTATCCAGTGCTACCTAGCCAATGCTACCAGGCGTACAAAAATCAATTCACTGGAAAACCAATAATTTTATAAAAATGCTGACGCTTCGTTAAAAAATGTTTGTAGTCGGAAGGTTCCGAGTTCAAATCCGGTTGCAAGCAAAAAAATTTTTTGGGATTTTTTTTAATTTAAAATTTTTTTTGTTTTATAAAATCAATTTTTTTGTTTGTGGGAAAGCTCCTTCAAGACCAACTTTTTTTTTGCCCTCCAAACACTGGCATACTAGTTACTGAAAATTGTTTGCCAGTACTAGCATTTTGGCACAGCCAGTAGTTGTCCAGCTATTATCACTCATTTATGTGTTTAGCCATTAAATATTACATGTCTCGTTAGCTCAGTGGGTAGAGCAATCGTCTGCCAATCTGACGGCCTGGGTTCAAATCACGGCAGGATCAAAAAAATACATATGAACTTTTTTTTAATTTTATTTTGGAAAATATATTTCCAGACCACCTATTTATTGGTTTTGCCAGCGTTTTGCCAACGTTTAAAAATTTTGTTCCTCCAGTGCTTTTCCGGCGCTTTTTGAACAGCCGTTCCTTTTGTCTAATGATGTTATCATTTTGGGAATGGGAAAGCACTTTTTGCCAATACTTGTACCACCTGTTAAAGTGCTTTGCCACCGCTTTCCCGTTTGTATTTTTCTGACTGGGTAGTTTTTGTTATTTTGATTGCATGCTTAACTAATTCTGGTGACCGATTTTGTCGTTGTTTCATTGTTTTGTTTTCAGCAACTGTCTACCAGACAATTAGCGTGTTTTTTAATCACCTGGATTTAGAATTTTTCATACAAAAAATGGATTTATTAAATCCAAAAAAAAACTGGATTTAATAAATCCACAATAAAAGCACGAATATATTTAAAACTAACAAATAAAAGGTTTTTCTTAAATTTTTTTATGAAATATGTTTAGAAAAAAAAACTACACCTCACCAAATACATAGTTTTCATCTTGGACATGGAGAAATAGCTCAAATAGAAATGACAATTTTTCACTCTACAGTAAGTAATTTAATTAAATCCAATTAGTGAATATTAAATATTGCAATGGAATTTTTCAATTGTGTAAAAATATAAATTGAAATGATAAAACTGAAAAGGCAGACTGTTTATCGCTGTTTTATGTAAAATATAATTATAAATTAAAAGTTAAAGTAGAATCCTTCAGCATCGAATTCGGTATTAAAAATTAGGGTGAAAGAAGTGTCGGACAGAAAATTTTTTTAAAATAGGAAAAATCTAACCCCATCTGTTGAGCACTTTTAGAAATACTTTTTGGATTTATTAAATCCAAGTGATTAGAAAAAACGGCTAATATCGCTTTCTTCAGTAGACTCGCTGCTACTATCCATTCTGCTGTAACAGCAGAGGATTAGTATAGCAGAATATTAATCCCTTTGTTTACTACTTAATAATAAGTAATAATTTGTTGTTGATTTCAATATACAATGTATTAAAAAAAAGTTTTTTTTTAAAACAATAACAAATGTTATTGCTTTTAATTTTAAATAGAATTATAGAAAAGAGATCACAATTAACTTCTGCACTTTATCACGGTCAGAAAATCACTCGCAAAAAAAATATATAAAATCAATTTATATAAGATTTGTTGTTGGTTCAGGTGTGATTTGTTTCATGTTCGCACAGATCCATGGCTATTCAAGACTATATGTAACAAATGGTACTAAATATTTAATATAACATACAAGTTTTATTTAATAAATTATAAACATACCCTTTTAGTACCAAGTCCTTTTCGTTGAAACATAACTTGCAAAATTTTAATTTTGCCAGCATATTTTTTTGCCAATGTAAAGGGCTCCAAAGTAATCCCAACATTGGGAAAATGTAACCCCCTTGGAACTCAAAACAATTTTTGCCTCTTATAGAATTGTCTGACAATTAAAGCATACTGGGAATCAATTTTTTATTTATTCTTTTTAATTTTAACAAATTAAGGAATAAATAAAGACCATAGAAAAAAATACATATCGATTGATTTAAGAAATTAAACTTGTTTGAAGACTTTTGAATGGAGGCTTTGTTAGAAAGTTTGGGCAGGATGCCCAATCAATAATGTCCTTAAATGATGAAATTATGTGATCAATTCGAACATTGGTTTGAGCATTTTATCCGTAAAAGTGTCCTTTTCTAAATATTATAGAATTTTACAATATCTTTTATCTTTACCTTTTCAGTTATTTGTTACAAGATGTTTAATTTATCCAAAATATTCAACTGGACCATTTTTAAAAATGTATTTTAGAATTGAAAAAATATATATGGGAGATTAAAAAAATGTGATAAAAACCATGTAACCAGCTAATTTCAAATGCATGGATTACATTTGAGTTATATATTTCGATATATATCAGCGCATTGTCACATGTTTTACAAAATTTATAACAATCTGACCAATTTTTGGTTAGTACATAAAATTTGTAACCAATTATAGGCCAAATGTAAACTCCGTAAGCAGTAACTCATAAGGTGTTTTAACTTTAATAGCTTATATTTTAATAACCAATGAAGCTAAAAACTAACTGTAAGAATTTATATGAATAGGAGAAGTAACGCTTTTAACAAAAATTAATACATTTTACAAACTTTTTCGTATATCTATGCTAACACGACTTCAACTCTGTAACGATTTTTCGTCATAATTTTTGATAAAAATGCATACACGAAATACATATATTGAGTTTTAAATGCAAAGTTAAGCAGTTAAAATTTTTTATTAATTGATTTTTTACACATCTGCAAAGAGTTGCAATCTGAAGTATTATATTAACCCATTAAGAACTTTTTTTTTTAATTTTTTTCACAGTATAAATTTACATAAGCTTTTATAGCTTAAAAAAATTATATTTATAAAAATTTAATATTTAGAAGATTTTAACTTTTTTCTTTTCATATAAAAAAATTGTTTTTAGCTCTGGTTGTTCAAGTTTAATGAATTAGTAAATTCTTTTTAAAAAATATATTTATTTTTAAATTTTTTATATTTGAAAATTGATACTTCCAGCCGAAATGAGCCGAAAAAAATCGGCGGCGGCGGCTGAGGCAAAAATGACCGGCGGCGGCGGCTTAAACGGCTCACGGCGGCTGGCTTGTTTCTCTGGTCTAGACTTGATTATGCTTCGATTATTTGGAGCCTTTATATTGGTAAACATATTAAGAGAATTGAGAAAATTCAAGAAAAATTTATTAAGTATGCTCTGTGTTCTATAGGATATACTGATTTACCTTCGTATAAATCTCGTTGTGCCTTGATAAACCTTGATACTTTAGAGAATAGAAGATCGGTTAAAGCTTGTTTGTTTTTATATGATGTAATAAATTCTAATGTGGATTGCTCTCACTTATTCTCCCTCATTATATGGAATATTCCTGTCAGATCATTACGGCAACATGATTATTTTTATACTGATGTAGCTAGATCAAACTATGCTGCGAATGAATTAATGTTAAGAACCCAAAATTTTTTTAATAAACTATATGTTGAAGATGATGTTAGATACATGTTCGATTTTGCTTTACCTAAAGATAGTTTTAAGTATATTATTCAGGCAATATTACGTAAACTTTAGTTGCGATTAGGCTGTAAGGATTTTTTATATTTCCATAGACTTAATAAAGATAATAATAATAATATTTGTTTGTTGGGTAAACCGGTTGTGTTTTAAGAAAATAAAAACAAATAAAATTTTAAATACCTAATTTATTTAGAGAAAATTATGAATGTCAATCATGAATTACAAATATCCCAAGAGAGATCCCCAACAGGAGCTGGCCCTAGTATGGGGGTTAATACGATTGATCAGTGGCCGGAAAGAAATCAGCGATCCGGTCGGGTATTCCAACAACCCATAATACAGCTGATGACACAAAGGAGTCCCACAAGATCTTTGACTTCACCTACGATCAGTGTTACTCGGAATAATTCTCTAGAGTCCACTCAAGTAACGCTGCCTAAATTGCGCATGAAATGGTCAACACAAATGAACAAAACAATAATGCGTATTTACTTCCGGGTTACAAATATAGAAATTGATAAGGCCGGATAAACTTTTTAAAGAATTCTGCGAAGAATATCCACAGTTAATGGTTACAGAACAACGAGTAGCCGACCAGCTTAGAACTATAACGGTTAGAAACTTAATTTCAGAAAGGGAAAGAAACAGTATCAAAGAACAGGTGAGGGCAGAAATAAATAATACAACAACAA
The DNA here is from genome assembly GCA_949987735.1 of Leucophora obtusa. Lineage (NCBI taxonomy): Eukaryota > Metazoa > Arthropoda > Insecta > Diptera > Anthomyiidae > Leucophora > Leucophora obtusa. Next base: position 76,524,816 of record OX465297.1, on the reverse strand, counting down.
CAACTACGAATATAAATTCATTAAGGCTTTCACCACAAAACGTACCAATAAATAGTGAACAACAAGATAATTTATCAACAACAACAACAAATAGTGAACAACCAGATATCAACAATTTTTCTATCATAACAACTAATATCGAAAACAGTTATATCAATGAAGTAAGGGCACAATTTAACAGAGCGAAATGTGAGTTTGAAGGAACAGATCCATTAAATAGGCCCCCAATTCCACGTGTCAATATATCAAAGAAAAGTAAGACAATAATACAACAAGTAAATGAAGAAATTTTACAACAACATCTACAAACAATTGATAATTGGAATGACTTACATCTCACAATATACTGTGGAGCAGTAACGGTAGTAAGATCTCTAAGAATAAAATTTAATCCTGAAACTACAAACAATTCAGACAAACTCCCAGTGCAACCATGGGAGAGACGACTAACAACTCGTATTACACATCTACGAAGAGACATAGCTAGAGTCGAAGCTTTTAAAACAGGGATAAGAACAAAAAACTTAAATAGGTATGTTAACAATATTTTTCATAAACAACAAATGCATTCGCAACATGAAATACAAAATACTTCAGTTATTCATTGCCTCGACACATTAAAACAAAGACTATCCGTTCTCACTACCAGACTTAAAAGATATAAGATAAGTAGATCCCGGAAAATGGGATTTATCATATCTGAAAAAACCTTTTATAGAAATCTTAGAGATAATAATCCCAACATCCCAAACAACCTACCCTCTGTAGAACAGATAATAACATTTTGGAGTGATCTATTATCAACCCCTACAAATTACAATCATAATGCTACATGGATACAAGTTGAAGAATCTAAATATGAGGGACTTCAAGAGCTCAAAAACCTTAAAAAATGTACAGGATTGGAAAGCACCGGGGCCTGACCGAATACAAAACTTCTGGTTAAAAAACTTTAAATGTCTTCATTCAAAAATAGCTGAATTAATTAATTATATATATATAAATCCACAACACACACCTAGAGTTTTAACTCATGGTATAACATATCTGTTACCAAAAGATACAGCAAATAGCAAAGATCCGTCTACATATCGTCCTATCACATGTCTTCCAACACTTTACAAATTAATAACATCATGTTTAGCAAATCGAATCACACAATATTGCGAGGAGAACAATATTATAGCAGAACATCAAAAAGGTTGTAGGAAAGGATCAAGAGGATGTAAAGAACAACTTATTATAGACTCAACCATTAGCAACCAAGCACATGACAGAAAACGGAACTTATTTATGATGTACATTGATTACCAGAAGGCATTTGATTCAGTTCCACATGATTGGTTGCTAAAGATCCTTCAACTGTATAGAATAGATGATAGACTAATTAACTTCTTAAGATATACTATGAACAATTGGTGCACGAAAATGTCAATACGAAGTACTAAAGGAAATGTTCAAACAGATGTAATCCCTATCAAAAGGGGTATATTTCAAGGTGATTCTTTGAGTCCTATATGGTTTATTTTGGCCCTAAATCCACTTTCGAATCTATTAAACGACACAAAACTTGGATTCGAGATAAAATCTGGGGGTCAAAAACGTTTTACTATAAATCATCTTGCTTATATGGATGATATTAAACTATACGCAGCAAACCAACAACAACTTTCAAGACTAGTTGAAAGAATCCAAATGTTTTCAAATAACATCAAAATTAAATTTGGATAAATGTAAAACGCTCAGTATCGTACGCGGTAAGTTACAGCAAGTTCCGTATGACTTATCAGATAGTGATAAAATAAAAGCAATGATAGACAACGAAACGTACAAGTATTTAGGAATTAGACAATCTACTCGAATAGCGCAACAACAAATAAAAAATGAACTAAGTATAGAGTTTTCAAAACGCTTAACTAAAATTATGAAAACCAACCTTAATGCTAAAAACATAGTAAAGGCGATAAACACATATGCAATACCAGTTCTTACCTATTCACTTGGTGTAGTAACATGGATCAAAACTGATATTGAAGCGCAGCAAAGAAAAGTTAGAACCATTATGACAAAATATAGAAAACACCATCCAAAATCTGCTGTTGAACGTATAACCCTACCAAGAAATATGGGAGGAAGAGGACTTGTTGATATCGAAAACAGCAGACAAAAAGAAATAGATTCTCTAAAAAATTTTTTTACAACAAAAGCGCAAACATCTATGCTTTATCGCGCAATATGTGATGCAGATAGTACATCTTTAGAACAGATTAGAAATGAAGAAAACTACCACAACGAAATCGAAAAATATAATAAATGGATAAATAAACCATTACATGGAAGACATCCTAATGAAGTTAACCAGGACTATGTTGATAAAAATGCATCAAATTATTGGCTTGTAGCTGGCCAATTATTCCCTGAAATAGAAGGTTTTATGATCGCTATTCAAGATCAAGTTATTGCGACAAGAAATTATTTGAAATTCATAGTTATGGATCCAACAATTGATAGTGATAGTAGATATGGTTGTAGAGCAGATATGGTTGTAGAGCAGTTGAGTCTATCCAACATATTACTTCAGGATGTACAAATATGGTTAGTTCAGAATAATAATTCACCAGGAACTGGCAATGAAATATGAGCTAAGAACTTCAGAAAAACAACCATATTTTAAATATCAACCAGATCGTGTGATAGAAAATGAAAACTTCAGATTATACTGGGACCGTACAGTTCTAACCGATCGTACTGTCAATGCAAATAGACCAGATATAGTCCTCTTTGACAAAGTAAATAGAAGAGTATTCTTAATAGACATAGCAATCCCTAACAACAATAATCTCCAAAATAAATATACAGAAAAAATTAATAAGTATACCGAATTAATAGAACCTATTAAAATGCAATGGAAAGTAGATAATGTAAGAATTATTCCAATTATAATATCAAGTACAGGATTAATACCGAAAAAGTTACATGAAGGCCTAAAAGAACTTGGGGTTCACAAATCTTTATGGATGGAGATGCAAAAAGCTGTTATTATTGCAACCACTAGAACTGTCAGAAAGTTTATAGTAAATTAAGTTATATATAAAATGATGTTAACTATTGGTATTATATCGTGCTTTGATAAATTAATCTGTACACATATTACTATAAAAATGTAAAACCAATATAATATTGAGAAAATAAAGAAATAATAATAATAATAATACACTGAAAATATTATTACAGTAACTGACTGTAGTTTATTTAAAAAGTTATCCGTACATTTATTTTTAAATGATTATTCAGTTAAAATACAAAGAAATATATTTTTAACTGTTTTTGTCGTTTATTTAAAAAATAAATAACATATAAATACGGATTTTCTGTTACAGTTAATATTTTCATTTAAAATGTTTTGTTAAAAAAAGAATTCCTTTTCGATTTCTAGGTCAGTTGAAAAAATGAAATAAATTAAATATCATTTATTCTTACGGATTTTGTAGTTAATTTTTTGAAATTTAAAAAAACGAAATAAATGAAAAATCATTATTTTTTAAGGATTTTGTAGTTTATTTTTAACATTTAAAAATAAATGAAAATTTCTTTTGATTTAAATGAAAAGTCAGTAGACCGGTTTTCAAGTGATTTTTCATTTATTTTAAATTACATTTTCAGTTAATTTAAACTACAAACTATTTTGAGTGTATGACATAAGATTGGATTCTGTGCGAATGGTTTGTTAGAATCGGTCATAATTTTGATCTTCATTTAGTACAAACAAACCACGATTCGTGGGAGCAAAATTTGACCATAAAATGTGTTTAAGGTGTGTCAGAATATTTTTTCAATTCTGCAGTTTTTAAGTGCAAGTAATTTAAATTTTCGAATTTTCGGGAAAAGCATATAGGAAGATATAAGACACAAAACTGGACACTATATAAGTCACTCAACTACTGTTAAACGGTCTGGCAAGACCTTAAATTGGAGTTATTGAGTATAGTTTTTTTATTAAGTTTTTTGTTATTTTTCTTATTTACTGAACCAGTGTTTACTATTTATTCTATAAAAAATTCTTGAAATACCGGATAGAATCAATTAACAGAGGTTAAGATTTGTGCATACTCCTGAGATGGAGTTGTTGTTTACACCAAAATTATTTCTGGGGAAAAATACAGTTGTTGGCGACTTTAATGTTTCCTGCAGCGCATTTTTTACAGAAATAACTCTTCTGAAGATTTTTGCTTTGTATAAAACTAGAACCAAGAAAATCAATCTTTTACGTTTCACGGTTTGTAAAAATTTAACTCTTTGGGAGATGTCACTGTGTGTGTACAATATATTAAATTCGAACAAGATATGTTTACCTAAACTAATAAAAAATAATACAGAGGCATAGTTGTTATTTTAGTCTTCATCTGAACATTGTTTTCTAATAATATAAAGTTTGGATTGAATGTATCAAAACACATCAAAAATTATCTCATCCTTCATAAATATTTCTTAATAACACTTTCCTAGACTAAAAACAAATTTATAATTATACACGCTTACCCAATGAAAAAAATTAAGATATGGAAGTGTGTTTTTGCATGCTACATGCAAAAAAAAAACTTCCTATTTGAGGCATTTAGCGATTGATTATTTTAAAAACAACAATTTGGTTATATATTTTATAATTTTATCACCCCGTATCAAGCGAAAAATTCAATAAAAATCTCTTATTTCGCGAGTTTTCAAACTTTTTTTATTTTCTATTCGTAATGTCAAATGATAATTAAAATTAACAAATCATTTATTAAATTTTTATAAGTTACCGATATTATTTTAAGTTTAAGAACTAATCAATGATTTCTAAATCAATTATTAAAGTAAAATAATCAGTGGAGATACCAGCCCTAGGAGTCATTACAGTTATAAAAAAGCCCGACTAAAGTGGACTTTTGGCTTGTTAATTTCAATTAATTAGAATTTATTTTTAGGTTAAAAATCCGTGCATGTCAAAGAAAAATTATTATTGAAGTTCGTATAACACTAGCTTTCTTAACCGTTTTTTTATACTTTTCTTAGGGTTTAATTTGATTTTATGTAGTTCCTTTTTAACTTTTTCGAAAATAACCTAAAACTTTAACAAAAACCCTGAAAAAAGTCAAGAAAAAGTTAGAAAAAAAACTAGTATTTATAATTAAAAAAATCAAAAAATCTGAATGCACTATTTTGCGTTGTTATTTTTATTTATTTATTTTTTGTTGTTGTATTAAACCCTTAAATTTAATACTTTTTTGATAAAAAAAAATTATAATACTGAAGCGTGCATATCAAAGAAAAATTATTATTAAAGTCCGTATGATACTAGTTTTCTTAAACATTTTTAAAACTTTTTTTAGGGTTTAATTTGATTTTTTGTCATTCTTTTTTAACTTTTTCGAAAATAACCTAAAACTTTAACAAAACCCCAGAAAAAAGTCAAGAAAAAGTTACAAAAAATTATTTATAATTAAAAAAATCAAAAAATCCGAACGCCCCATTTTGCGTTGTTATTTTTGTTTATTTAATTTTTTGTTGTATTAAACCCTTAAATTTAATACTTTTTTGATAAAAAAAATTATAATACTGAAGCGAGATATACGCAAAATTTTGGAATCAACCTATCAACATTTTATTTACTACACACATTTGAATACAAAGCACAATATTCATAAACGCCCTATAAAATATGGCTAGCATGTTACTGAATGGAATTTGTATGTATAAAACATTTATAACACTCAATTTTTTAGGAATACAAACCAAAGTTCAAATGTTTAAATTCGATGGTTTCAAAAAACGCAACAGTGCAAAATTTTAGATTTACCACGATTTTTGAATTTTCTCAAATTTACGAAAATTGTTTTCAAGAAACTGATAAAATATAAACTTAGCACGATTTTTCAAATAAATTATGCAATAATATTGCAGACAAAGTTAAAAACTTGGTAAAGTGTATTAAGTTTTTGAGTAATCTATGAGAAATATCAAGTTTAGTTATTCTTCCCAAGAAACATTTTTACGGACTCTCCGGCACGTACGGAATCATGAATCCGGCTTTTACGGCACGTTAATGGTCCGTTTGCACGTATCCGCAAAAGCTTGTACGTATACGGAACATTAACGGACCGTGTAAACGGATTTTCGAACACAATACGTTTTAACTCCGTTTTGTTGTATCCGTTTTCGTATTGTAAATACGGACTTCACCTGCGTTGGTTTTTTTTCAAATAAAAGTTCTTAAGTTAGTTTAAAAACAGGAAAAGAACAAAGAAAAAATTTGTAAAATAAAAAAAGTAAAAGGGACTGATTTAATATACGGAAGAATATGTAGACATTTTTTAAGAAAATTTAAAGGAAAAAAGAAAAATTATAAAAATTGTGAAATATTAATATGGAATATGCAATGGAACTGTCCCGTATTACGAATACCAGCGAAAACTCTAATAGTGGTGGTGGTAGCAGTATTGCGACTATGGAACCAAATACTTTACAGTGAGGTTACACGATCAAGATTTTGCTTTCAAGTTGATAACACATACTGCTTGTCAAATTCAGTTGAACTTGATGCTGTGACGTAGGCTGCATGCAACTTGATAGTCAATTTTGCTTTCAAGATGCCGTTGTCAAGGAAAGAACTAAAAATACTCGCCTCTGTGTGCTGTTTCCGCACTGTAGGCTGTTCGGAAAGACTTTTTTTCTTCACATATTCCACAGACATTTTCATGTCAGCAGAAATTGATTTTTTATTTATTTTTAAATCATTTCGTCGATATACCGAAATATTAACATTCCGTATTTTATCAATCGTGTTTTATTGCGGCACAATATTTGTAAAAAGAAAAACAAATTTACAAGAAATTGATCAGCTGTTTAAAACTTGACCGTCAAGTTTTCTCAAAACTTGAAAGAAAAAATTGATATCAAGTTGCTGTTCAATTTTTAAAATGTGAGTGTGTTAGTAAAAAAGTGTGAGTGTATTAAAACTTGAAAGGAAAAAATTGATCGTGTAACCCCTATGTTAATACGAAGCAGTTACAACGGAGAATGATATCAATAGTGCGTTTTTTCCTGTCATCCAAGTAGCATGATACAGGATCTCGTCTAAATCAGAAAGTCTCACTCAAGTCACATACATTAGAAAGTAAGATTTATGGAATTTAATACGTGTTTTAAAGATGGCTTGTGTAAACGAATGCAACTGAGAAATAAATATTTACTGCACCTTTAGTTGTTTTGACAGCAAAGTGTGGGAGTATGCATTGTCTGCAAAATACCATCGTGAATGCAACAATTTAAACATTAACTAATTTATTGTTTCTTTTACATCTAGACATTGAATTTTATTATTTTCCACACTCAGAAAAGTTCTGCAGTTACTACATGACAGTTATTTGTGTAGTAATGCGGTTGTAGTTATTTTAACTACAATTGTAGTTAATTTCCTTAGAGCAAAATTTTTTAATGTTTTTGACTGTTATTTTTTTAAACAAACTATAAAAACTACTACATTGTAGTAACATTTATTTTATGCAGTTGTTTTGATCTTTTTTATAAATACTTAAATTTTCAAGTGTGTGTGCACGCACACGAAGCAAACAGGAGCATGTGTACGAATCGCTTGTTTAGAAATTTCTGGTGAAAGAATATGAGAATAACATATTTTCTCTTGTCTTAGTTATAAAACAACGCCAAAGAGTAAAGACGCGTAATACGGAAAAAGTTATATATTTTTTTTATTAAATTATTTAATTTTATAATATAAATTTATTTAAAGGGAATGTTAAAAAAATATTGTATTTATTTTCTTTCAGTTCTTTTATATTTTCATCATTTTCTACCTGGAGAAAAAAGGAAGCCAAACAACACCATATTTCATCCCTCACAGACAGACATCTACAACAATATGTTAATAGTCAAAAGTAAAAGTGACATTAATTGTAAATTTTGATTTCTCAATTTTAAATTTATTATAGAATAAAATTAAATTAAGAGCGTTTACATAAATTTGTTTTTAATTAATTAATTAATAATTTTTAAAATATTTTTATTTATGTTATTTTAGTTAATAAGTTTTATTTATGTTAATAAGTTATAAAAATATTGTTGTCACTAGATGGCACTTTGTTCAAAAAATTGACTATTTTCTTTTTTTATTTAAAATTAAATAATAACAAACAACAAAGCAAAAAAACAAACGGATATATCAAATTGTACTGTATATTCCGCGCTTGTTTTTCCTTATTTTGAGCAGTTTCCAGCAGTTTTTGAGTTTTTAGATGAAAGCTCAGCTGATACTAAATTGATACTAAATAGTTCCTCAGGTAATACTAAATTTCAGCGCCCTCTATCGGTGGGTAGTGTAAGTTTTGATTTCCTATCTCTATAATTAATAGTCTCTGGGATAGAGACGCAAACTGTACCAGATTTAACTATAATATAAATTTAAAAAAATCAGTGTCAATATTAATAAACCTATACAAAAAACAAAAGCTTCTACTTACAAATAATTAATAAAAATTAGATGAATTTAGATAGACATACAATTCCGTTTTTGTTCAAAAAAGGCGGTACGGATACGGACCGGAAACGGCATTATAAAAACGGAGTCAGTCCGTTTTTAGATGACATAACGGTCCGTAATTACCGAACTTTCAACGGATTTGTCAGTTTTTTACACGACATAACGGTCCGGAAACGGTCCGGCATTGACGGATTTTCAACGGACTTGTCAGTTTTTTACACTACATAACGGTCCGTCATTGACGGACTTTCAACGGATTCGAATCAGTTTCGATGTTCCTTATATTCCGTTTTCTGGTCTGTATACGGATCCAGAAAACGGTACGTAAACGGAGTTGGATTCCGTTTATGATGGACCAACAACGGTACGTAAACGGAACGAATTGTTTGTTGGGTTGGCAAAGGAATTTCTATTTTTGCAACCGAATTTGAGATGAATTGTTCAAGGAAATCATCTGATTACGAATCATTTTCGCAACTGCCTACAAACTTCTGGATGCGAACGTGCTTAGGTACAGGGGGGTTATTACGTAAGCGGATTCGAAAAATATTGTTCGAATTCGGAAATTTTAAAACTCTTGTAAAAAGATTATCCGTCCTTGAAAGTCCAACTGTTTTTGGCATTTCACTTCTATTAGACTTATCATACACGTTTTCAATATTTTCCCCCAATAAAAGCTGTTTTTTGTTACTTAATTTTCAATGTGAAAATTCTGTTCGAAAGATTACCGTTTCTAATCGAATTACATAATAACCAGTGTTGCCACTTTTTGAATAATTATTCAAAAACGGGACTGTTTACACATTCGTTGGATAATTTTTGAATAATGACATTTTTGTGTAGTTTTTGTGTAATTTCACTTTTTATAGAAATTTCCGTAAATTTTTAAGTCCCGGAGCTTTTTAATATATTAATAAATATTAGTCGATATTTAGACGAAACGAGTTTGTCAGTAAAACATTCCCAACAAGCAATTCGTTCCGGTTACGCACCGTTTTCGGTCCGTCATAAACGGAATCCGACTCCGTTTACGTACCGTTTTCTGGATCCGTATACAGACCAGAAAACGGAAGTTAAGGAACATCGAAACTGATTCGAATCCGTTGAAAGTCCGTCAATAACGGACCGTTTACGGACCGTAATGTCGTGTTAAAAACTGACAAGTCCGTTTAAAGTCCGTCAGTGACGGACCGTTTGCGGACCGTTATGTCATGTAAAAAACGGACTAGTCCGTTGAAAGTCCGTCAATGCCGGACCGTTTCCGGACCGTTATGTCGTGTGAATAACGGAGTGACTCCATTTTTAGAAACAAAAACGGATTTGCATGTCTACCTATATTGACCCTATTTTTATAAATTATAAGTAATAGTTTTTAAGTTTTTTTTATAGATTTATTAAAAATAGAATTTATTTTTCATATTTACACTATATTTACATTTGGTGCAGCTTACGTCTCTATCCAGCATCAATTTACAACATCAGCAGACAATAAAATTCAATACCTGCATTCAAAAGAAAAAATAAATTAGATAAATTTTAACTAACTGTAATCACGATGGTTTTTTGCATACGATGTAAATTGGCACACTTTGCTATCAAAACAACTAAATATATCAGTAAATATTTTTTAATTGCATTACAAAAAACCATCTTTAAAATACATAACAATTTGAATAAATCTTACCCTCTGACGTATGTGACTTGAAGTTCTTTGCTTGATAGTGCGTTAGGACGGATTCACGCTACTGCCACTTATTTTTCGTCCCAATATTATTTTTTAGCAGCTGAAGGGCTTTGCTGTATTTTTTAAAATAATTTCTGTACTTAAAAAAAACAAACTAATACCGATGAAGTCCGTATTTAACAATACGGAAACGGATACACCAAAACGGAGTTAAAACGTATTATGTTCGAAATCCGATTATACGGTCCGTTTGTGTTCCGTACACGCACACGCTATTACGGATACGTGCATACGGACCATTAACGTACCGTAAAAGCCGGATTTATGACTCCGTACGTTGCGGACAGTCCGTAAAAATGTTTCTTGGGATTTACCACAAATCTCCATTTTCTGGTGAATTAATTTTGTAAATTTTTTCAACACTAACCCCAATTTGGAAGAAACCAAAAATGGTATTATGTATTTTTTTGTTTTGTTTATTTTCTGTGAAAATAATTGTCAAGCTTCTATTAAAAATTTACTTGGTTTGCAAGAACATTTAAAAAATCAGCGAAAGAGTGGGAAAGTTTGAGTTTGTTATGATTGTGACTTTCTAAAAACTTTCTCAAAATCTTTTTGCTGTAGTTATCATGATACTGGGCTTTGACCAGACAAAAATTTTGTTAACGCAGCAATGTGAAGCAGAATCAGAATATTTTATAATTCTGTAAATCCAACATGTTTCAGATTTCAACAGAATCGTATGAAAATTTTGAAAAAAATGTTATACTTTTATTTTTTAAAAGAAAATTTGTTGATACACATTCTGTAAAGAAATTTCATGTTAAGGTCTGTCTTGCTACCATTAACATAAAAATTAAAGAAAACATGCAAAATTTTAGAAATACATCCAATGAATTTGAATGAAGTAGCCTTTCTGAAAAACATAAATACTTTGTTGTGAAAGAAACTTTTAATATGGATAAAATAACATTGTTTTAATATTGAAATTTAAAAGCACGCTATTCTAATCCTGAAAAAGATATTGCATCGAAATTCCCTTTACAGTGAGGTTACATGATCAAGATTTTCCTTTCACATACAGCTTGTCAAATTCAGTTGAACTTGAAGCTGTGACGTAGGCTACATGCAACTTGATAGTCAATTTTGCTTTCAAGATGCCGTCGTCAAGGAAAGAACTAAAATTGCTCGCCTCTGTGGGCTGTTTCCGCACTGTAGGCTGTTCGAAAAGAGTTTATTTTTTTCTTCACATCTTCCACAGTTATTTTCGTGTCAGCAGAAATTGGTTTTTTATTTATTTTTATTTTTAAATCATTTCGTCGACATACCGAAATATTCACATTCCGTATTTTATCAATCGTGTTTTATTGCGGCACAATATTTGTAAAAAGAAAAACAAATTTACAAGAAATTTGATCAGCTGTTTAAAACATGACCGTCAAGTTTTCTCAAAACTTGAAAGCAAAAATTGATATCAAGTTGCTGTTCAATTTTTAAAATGTGAGTGTGTTAGTAAAAAAGTGTGAGTGTATTAAAACTTGAAAGGAAAAAATTGATCGTGTAACCCCTATGTTAGTCAATAGAATACAGTATTTACCGCTTATATGCACGCCGGCTATAAGCAATTATCGTTTAAATGCACCCCAAATTATCCAACACCTTACTGACAATGCATATAACGTGTTTCTTTTAAATGAATTTCCCGTTTATAAGCCTAAGTCGTGCAAATTTATAAGTGCATATAAGTGATAATTACTGTAATTTGTAATAATATTTTTAGAGAAATTGGCCTGGATTTGCTTTTGCAGAAGGCAAAACCACGTATCAGGTTATAGCAAAAATGCTAAATAGAAAATGGCAAAACTTTGGAGTCGAATGGCACAGCTCCCGCAGTTTCGGCCATCCAAAACTTACAGTGAGAAATTTCATATCAGTCTGTAAGAAATAGCGAAATTCTTCCCAAAATATTTGTATTCTTCTCACAGTGGAGTTTTTTTTAAATAATATGAAAAATATATTTTTTGTGTAATTTCATACAGTTTTGGATCATTTTTGACCTACAGCTGTGTAATTTTTTGTTTTACTGGTGGCAACACTGATAATAACCCTCCAGGCATACCTCCAGGACTTTTACTATTTTTAAGCTGCGTTTATATCTGCATCGAAATCTCGAGATTTCGATATTCTGAAAAAGTATATAAATTCTTCTGATGCCAACTTGGTGCATTTCTAATTGGATTTATGCCGTATTTCGGTCATATGATACAATAGCTGTGTTTGTGTGACTCTCTATCAGTGTCATCAAGAACGATTTTGACAGTTTTCCAACGTATTCCGGCTTTCTACTGTTAAAATTGTTCAAAATATCATTGATAGGAATGCCGCACAGACACAGCTAGTATCATATCATACACGATGTAAATTTCGAAATCTAGTTCATGTATCAAATTACACAGTATCATATCATTCGTATGATCCAGGGATGATAAAGTTAGTACTATAGTACTTTTTGTGGTACTATTGGAACCTCAAAAGTAGAGTTGTGAAATTTCGGTATTTTTTGAGTACTCAATACTACTCAATACTTTTCAATTGAGTACTCGAAACTACTCAATACTTTTAACGGTTTTTTTAATTTAAAAATAAAAATGTTATGAATTCGTATTTATTAGGAAAAATTATAACAATTCACATACACGTGTTAAATAACTATTGTTATTTACATTTTAATTAATTTATAACATTTTAAATAAATTAATTAAATAATTTTTCCCAAAAATTCGTTACAAATTTCTTTGCTTCACAAATAGAGTTGTATTTTCAGAGCTGTATTTTTAGTACTATTTTTAGAGTTGTATTTTTATACGAAATATACACATTTCTACGGAAAATTGCATCTTTAAAAGTATTGAGTAGTACTGTTTTAGTATTGAGTACTCAAAAAAATAGTCAGTATTGAGTACTCAGTACCGGAATACTCAATACTTTTACAACTCTACTCAAAAGTACTATGGTACTCCTCTGTAGAGTTGTGAAATTTCGGTATTTTTTGAGTACTCAATACTACTCAATACTTTTCAATTGAGTACTCGATACTACTCAATACTTTTAACGGTTTTTTTAATTTAAAAATAAAAATGTTATGAATTCGTATTTATTAGGAAAAATTATCACAATTCACATACACGTGTTAAATAACTATTGTTATTTACATTTTAATTAATTTAAAACATTTTAAATAAATTAATTAAATAATTTTTCCCAAAAATTCGTTACAAATTTCTTTGCTTCACAAATAGAGTTGTATTTTCAGAGCTGTATTTTTAGAGTACTATTTTTAGAGTTGTATTTTTATACGAAAAATGCACATTTCTACGGAAAATTGCATCTTTAAAAGTATTGAGTAGTACCGTTTTAGTATTGAGTACTCAAAAAAACAGTCAGTATTGAGTACTCAGTACCGGAATACTCAATACTTTTACAACTCTACTCCTCTGACTCAGTACTATTTACATATTTTCCGATTTTTAATTTTTTTGTGCTTTTTTAATTTTCAGAGATATTATTGTGTTTATAACAAACACATCAAATATTGGAGTTTTAAATAAAAAATACTTGTGTTGAAAATATTTAAGATATTAGATGTTACTATTGAAAACTCAAGTTAAACAAAAAAAAATGTTCTTCCGCATTAATTTATTAAAATACGTATGTATACAAAAAACAAAAATTGAAAATTAGGAGAGTTAAGAAACTTAAAAACTTTTCCATTTTTTAAACGAGCAAAATGTTTTGCCTCATTAGAGCTCCTAAAGAATTCACTCATTCGATTTTCATTTTTGAATGATTAAATTCCTAAAACCTATTTCGAAGAATCGAATGAATTCTTAATACACCTAATGTAATCATTAAGCGGGGAATACACTAAGGAATATCCGTGAAAAAATGGCAATTTTTTTACGAATGTTGATTTGTGTATATTAATGTTCGTGTTGACATTCGTTCAATTCGTGTTTACAAAATTTTTTGATATTTTTTGTTCCCTAATCAATGGTCCTTTATGTATTCGCCGCTTTAAATTCATTTGATTCGATTGTCAATCAATCTGCTCATCCGAAAATATTCTTATGACATTATAAGGTGGAATAGACCTGTAAATAACTTTAAAATAATATTCGCTTTAAAATGAAGTCAAATACGATATTCAGGGACTTTAAATTCTGAACCCTACACTCACAGAAATAAACCTGTAAAAATAGCAGAAAAGGCTACTAAAAATTAAGCAAAAATGGCCTTACAAAAGAAATTGCTGAGATTAGCAGATTTTTTTTTATATTGTATATATTTTTTATATTTAACTTTTAGTTCATTTAAAATAAATTATACTGTAAAATCTGCAGAAAATATTAATATTAGCAGAGTAAAAATAGCAGAAATAAAATTTTACATCTATAAAATTTTTTGTTTTAAGTTAAATTTATTTGAATGAAATTATCCCTTCAAAATCAACGGAAATGGTTGCTAAAAATAGTAAACTGATGATTTCAGAAGACTAGATTTAAAAAAAAAATTGGATAAAGCTTTATACATTTAAAATTTTTAGTGATTTTTAGTCTACTAATTATTATTTATTACTAATTTTAGCAGCTCAAGTTGTTATTTTCTGTTAACTAAAATTTATTCAAATATAACTAAAATTTTGTATATGTATTTAATAGTGTGGTTTTTGCTGTTCTTATCTTACTAATATTTTACAAAAATAATCTGATAGAATTTTTTTATGCAACGTAATTTTTACCTAATTTTTTGTAGTTTTAATTTTTACGTTTTTCTATTGCTGTATGAGTTAGATATAACAGAACTCTTTATTTTTTATGAGTTTTTATTTGTTAATTTATAATAGGGCTTTGACATTAAACTCATAAACATACCAGGTTTACAACGTTTACGAGTAGAATACGAGTTTATATGAAAAGCCCTAATGATAAAAAAAAATTAAATGAAAAAAATTTTTGGTACTATAGAGGTCAAAAAAGTACTATTTTTTAAGCTTGTTAGTACTATTTTAAAAATTCCATGTGTCATCCCTGGTATGATCGAAAACCAGCCCAAAATAAGTTTTCTAGGCATGTAAACGCAGCATAAATCCAATTAGAAAAGCAGCGAGTTACATAGGGTTACACGTTAAATTTTTGCCTTTCAAATTTCAATACAATCACATTTTTTTACTAACACACTCACATTTTAAAAATTGAACAGCAACTTCCCAGCAAACATGACAATATGAATACGATTCTCCAATCGTATTGCCTGGAAGAAAAATTTTATTGCGGCAACAATCGTCTTCGTATTGCGGAAGATACCCCATTTGGTAGAAAACGTGTCCCGAATGCAATACTTCTCAGCAATACGAAAGCGATTCTTCTGGACGACAAATATGCGATATTGCAATATATCATCTAGAAGATATAAAAAAGCAACACAAATATCGCCGATTTATCTTCTGGATGATGAAAAGAAGATATAGCTGGAAAACCCTTCAGATGATAAATATATGTTTATGTATATATATTTCCAATTATTTATTATAAAAACTCATGTCTACAATTTACAATTATTCGCCTTACAACCTAATAAGCCATCCATCCGTTGATTTGAAGTTATCTTGCCATTCGTTTTTTCTGAAAAAATAAATAAATTTAGGTTCTATTTGCAACATACATTCGAGTACATATAATTAAATACATGAAATACAATTTAACTTACCTTAATTTATGCAATTTTATAAGCAAAATCTGTGCCAAAGTTATCTTCTTTTTATTTATTTTTTCTATTTATATAAAATGTTTTTTTAATAGAAAAGGAAATGTATTTTTTGTCATTGTTATTTTTTTGTATAGCCGATTTATCTTTCAACTGAGAAAAAGAAGATACGGTTCAAATACTACTTTGATTGTATTTAAAACGAAAAATTAATGATACTGCCGAAATATCTTCTGGTTGATATATCTTCCAAATGCACTAAAATAGTGCTTTTTTATTTTTTGGTTAGTGCTTTTAGTGCTTTTTTAACAATTTTTCATATTCGTGTTTTTGCAATTAAATTGTTCTAAAGGCACATTTACACGGGATAAAAATCTCGTAGTTTGCGCTAAATTTGTCATCTTGTAACATGTTTGCTTTGGGTAAAATTGAAAGACGTAATTTTTGGAGAGGAGACGATTCGGTGTTCAGGAACCTAGCTTTGCTCAGCTGTCGTGGGGATCTTGTCTCCGAATGTTTTTCAGCTCTATTACAAAAAAAAATTAATAACACCGAAAATAGCAAGAACAAAAAATAAAAATAAATACCACTCAGTGAAGTACCAGTACCACTTCCAAACGTACTGATATGGCCTTTTCTCCCTACCCAACCATTGAATAACCAAATGGCCCCCTGCACTCAGAAAAGTTCTGCAGTTACTACATAACAGTTATTTGTGTAATAATGCGGTTGTAGTTATTTTAACTGCAATTGTAGTTAATTTACTTAGTGCAAAATATTTCAATGTTTTTGACAGTTATTTTTTCAAACTAACTACAAAAACTACCACATTGTAGTAACATTTATTTTATGCAGTTATTTTGAATTTTTTTTACAAATACTTATATTTTCAAGTGTGTGTGCACACACACGAAGCAATCAGGAGCATGTGTATGACGCGCTTGTTTAGAAATTTCTAGTGAAAGAATATGAGTAGAACATGTTTTCTCTTGTGTTAGTCATAAACCAACGCCAAAGAGTGAGAACGCGTAATACGGAAAAGTTTATATATTTTTTATTAAGTTATTAAAATAATAAGGTAAGTTTTATAATATAAATTTATTTACGGGATTATTAAAAATTATTGTATTTATTTTCTTTCAGTTCTTTTATATTCTCATCTCTTTCTACCTGGAGAAAAAAAGGAAGCCAAACAACGCCATATTTCATCCCTCACAGACGGACATCTACAACAATATCTTACTAGTGAAAAATAAAAGTGACATTAGTGTAAATTTTGATTTCTCAATTTTAAATAGAATAAAATTAAGTTAGGAGTGTTTACATAAATTTGTTTTTTATTAAATTAATAATTTTTAAAATAATTTTTATTTATGTTTTTTATCTACATTTGCAGTTGTTTGTACAGTTTTACAATAATTTGCATGTATGTTGTTTCAATTGCATTTGTAGTTGTTTTTACTACATTTGTCAGTTGATTTTTAACAGTTAAAAATAACTTCATATTGTTGTTAATTTAACTGCAAATGTAGTCTACACCTTTTTAAGTGCAAATGCAGTTATTTTAACTGTCATTTGCAGTTGATTTTACCTACATAATTCCCTGAGTGTATCACAAATTTACCTTACAGTGAGGTTACATGATCAAGATTTTGCTTTCAAGTTGATAACACATACTGCTTGTCAAATTCAGTTGAACTTGAAGCTGTGACGTAGGCTGCATGCAACTTGATAGTCAATTTTGCTTTCAAGATGCCGTCGTCAAGGAAAGAACTAAAAATGCTCGCCTCTGTGGGCTGTTTCCGCACTGTAGGCTGTTCGAAAAGACTTTATTTTTTTCTTCACATATTCCACAGACATTTTCATGTCAGCAGAAATTTATTTTTTATTTATTTTGATTTTTAAATCATTTCGTCGATATACCGAAATATTTACATTCCGTATTTTATCAATCGTGTTTTATTGCGGCACAATATTTGTAAAAAGAAAAATAAATTTACAAGAAATTGATCAGCTGTTTAAAACTTGACCGTCAAGTTTTCTCAAAACTTGAAAGCAAAAATTGATATCAAGTTGCTGTTCAATTTTTAAAATGTGAGTGTGTTAGTAAAAAAATGTGAGTGTATTGAAACTTGAAAGGCAAAAATTGATCGTGTAACCCCTATATTAACAATTATTTTACCTTACCAACAAATATTTTGTTTAATTTTATATAAAAGAAATTTAATTCTAACCTTTAAGGCACGCTAACAACGTAGCGGGCTACGCCCGCTAGTTATTGTACACTCAGAAAAGTTCTGCAGTTACTACATGACAGTTATTTATGTAGTAATGCGGTTGTAGTTATTTTAACTACAATTGTAGTTAATTTACTTAGAACAAAATTTTTCAATGTTTTTGACAGTTATTTTTTTAAACAAACTACAAAAATTACTACATTGTAGTAACATTTATTTTATGCAGTTATTTTGAATTTTATTTACAAATACTTAAATTTTCAAGTGTGTATGCATACACACGAAGCAAACAGAAGTATGTGTATGAATCACTTGTTTAGAAATTTCTAGTGAAAGAATATGAGTATAACATGTTTTCTCTTGTCTTAGTGATAAAACAACGCCAAAGAGTGAGCACGCGTAATACGGAAAAGGTTATATATTTTTTATTAAATTACTAAAATAATAAGGTAAGTTTTATAATATAAATCTATTTACGGGGAATGTTAAAAAAATATTGTATTTATTTTCTTCCAGTTCTTTTATATTCTCATCCCTTTCTACCTGGAGAAAAAAAAGGAAGCCAAACAACAGCATATTTCATCCCTCACAGACGGACATGTACAACAATATCTTAATAGTGAAAAAAAAGTGACATTAAGTGTAAATTTTGATTTCTCAATTTTAAATTTATTATAGAATAAAATTAAGTGAATAGTGTTTACATAAATTTGTTTTTTTTATTAAATTAATAATTAAAAAAAAAAAAATTTATTTATGTTTTTTAACTACATTTGCAAGTTGTTTGTACAGTTTTACAATAATTTGAATGTATGTTGTTTCAATTGCATGTGTAGTTGTTTTTACTACATTTGTCAGTTGATTTTTAACAGTTAAAAATTACTTCATATTGCAGTTAATTTAACTGCAAATGTAGTGTACACCTTTTTAAGTGGAATGCAGTTATTTTAACTGTCATTTGCAGTTGATTTTACCTACATAATTCCCTGAGTGTATAATAAATTTACCTTAACAATTATTTTACCTTACCAACAAATATTTTGTTTAATTTTATATAAAAGAAATTTAATTCTAACCTTTAAGGCACGCTAACAACGTAGCGGGCTACTACCGCTAGTTATTGTATAAGATAACCCAAGAAACATTTTAACGGACTCTCCGGCACATATGGATTCATGAATCCGGCTTTTACGGCACGTTAACTGTCCGTAAGGTACGTATCCGTCAATGCCTGTACGTATACGGAACATTAACGGACCGTATAAATTGATTTTCGAACACAATACGTTTTAACTCCGTATTGGTGTATCCGTTTCCGTACCTTTAAATTCGGATTTCATCGGTTTGTTTACATGGGAATATGGAGAATATGCAATAGAGGGAATTCTTTCTATCACACCATTAATCAAACAACATCAAGTAACAAGGTAAGATTTATGAAACTTAATGTTTCACAATGTTTTGTGTATAACATGTGAGAATTTGCATCGTGTACACTGTCAATTAAACCATAACTAATTTATTGTCTCTTTTCCATATAGATGTTGGATTTTACTCCGGGTCCCTAAGCGCTGGATAGATAGGTAAACCGAGCTAGATGTGCTAAATATTGCAGTTATAAATAATAATTATTAATGAATTTATAAAAAAGAAAAAAAAGTACTTTGTATTGAAAATAATAAACATATGGTCTATTTTTTTTTTAAAAATCGGTAGGATGTGGACAAGGAAATACTCCGTTATTACACGACATATCGGTCCGGAAACGGTCCGGCATTGACGGACTTTCAGCGGACTAGTCCGTTTTTTACATGACATAACGGTCCGTAAACGGTCCATCATTGACGGACTTTAAATGGACTTGTCCGTTTTTAACACGAAGACGGTGCGTAAACGGAACGAATTGTTTGTTGGGAATATTCATTTTTACTCACCCAGAATAACAGCCGATGAATTGTGCACATTTCATTGCTACAGGTGTTTTAATGGTCCAAAAAAAATTCTCTAGGAAAATTCAGAGGCTTTACCGTTCATAAAAAAATTACAATTTTTACCGTGAATTACGTTTAACAGAAAAGTAAAAAAAATAAGAAAAAAAATAATGATACTAATAAAGAATTAAACAATAATTAAACAATCATAAACGGGAAAACTCGAAAAAAAATAAAACAAAACAAAACGACTGAGCCAAGCCTTAAAATAAACTGATCGTATACAGCCTTGTAAATAAATTATCTATGACTGAGCCAAAGAAATGAGGCTATATAACTTCTCGAAGATCTTGAAATTTCGAGTAGGTCCGACCCATTTATTGACCATTAGCCCCTTGATTCTTCACAAATAAATATTCCCAAATAAATTCAACCTCGACTACCATCTGAACAAAATTATCTGGTTAGGATGAAATATAGACCTCATTGGTTTTAGGATCTACGATGTTTGATGGAATTATATCAGTGTTGTTCAATTAGATCCAACATATAAGATGCCACAAAATATTCAAATAATATCCAGCTCAAATAACCCCAAAGATGAAACCTTTTCAACCTAAATTAACTAATATATCACGTCCCAACTTACCAATAAAAATAATGGCTGGATTCCACAAAAAAAAAGAAAATTTAACCGCTTTTATATTCAGTCTTCTGGTCCAGATCCAACGAAAATCGGATTATTATCCATTCGCCAATAAGCAAAACTTGCCCCAAGATTATATCCAAAATAATTTACAATGATCCTATGAGTACTTATTTCCTTTTTATATTCTACTTTTTTTTAGAAAATTTCCTATTGACAAAAATTTTACGATTTTGTCAAAGCCAACCAAATTGTTTAAAAATTCAAAATATATATTCAGGGTTTTCATTTATCGAATGAAAATATCATTGGGGAGAAACAGTTAAAAGATGGATGACAAAATTATGATTATCGTTCAATACAAAAAAAAAAATGGCTGCCACAATCTCTAATATAGTTGGCACTAATTTTTATCGTAAAAGTATGATCTGTAGTTGTCAAGTATTTGCTTTTACATATTAAAATTGTTGTATTTTAAAGAATAATTTTTTCTCCAAATACCAAAAGGTGCATTTATGAACTAAAATGTTCAATAAAGTTACAAGACATCTTAAAAATAGTTACTAATTAAAGAAATTATGTATGACAGCAATTGTCAATGGCTGCATTTTTATAAAGTCTAGCGAGTTTTCTATCCCGTGTAGATGTGCCTTAAAAAAGGTCACTAATTTTTTTAAGTGGAACATTTTATATTTCAACTTTTTTTAGGTTTTAAGGTGGTACCAGACCAAATGTAAAAACAAATCGTCAAAATCGTCAGCCATTTAATGAGAAATCTTCATCAGTTAAATATCATAAAAACACTAATTTTATCTATTTTTTTATTTGAAAATTAATTTATTTTAACTGCTTGACAACATCGCTGCTGTTAAGATAATTCACAGCTTTTATAAATTCGAATTATATATAACTGGACGTTATTTTTTACTTCACCAGATAAAACACCTCATCATGCGTTATGCGGTTTAAGTTCCCATAAATAACACAGTACAACACTAAAAATGCATCGGGCATGCGACATACAATTCTGTTAATTTTAGGATAAGTACCACGAATGTGAACACCAAATTTTAAAATTAGCTCTAGTTTTTGAAATATTCGCAAATTTAACTTTTGCAAAAAGTCAGTTTTTTGTTAAAATTTCTTATTTATTCATATACCTGACTAAACTACAGATAATTTTTTTGTATGGTTTAAAAGTATAGACTTTGGGCTTTCAGAACTATATTTACTTATTTTGATTACGGAAAGGATCTAGGATATATTTGCAATTAAAGTCCAAACTTCACTTATTTTCCTATTTTGCAAATTTAGTAAAATGTCTTAATCGGATTTGCAAAGTCTTAACACTTGACGTAAATTCATATTCCACCAAATTCTTTTTGTCAAAACAATTACAACTTTTGCATCAACATTTTTTGAAAATTCAATCTGAAACATAAATTTTATCGCCAATTTACAAAATTGTGTATATTAAAGTCGATTTCATTTAAAATTTTGGTTGGCAGTATGCTTTGACTTGGTTTATTTTTGGAGCATTCTGATTTGTTAATTTATTTTCAACCAATCAAAATGTTTTAAAATAAATATTTTTGTAGGGGTTTTCATACACAAAATGAACAAAACCGTATGTTTAACAATAAAACGGACTAAATTTAAAATGTTCTTTTATAGTACTTTTTTGAACATGCATATTTTAAAATCGTTATTTTTTAGGAATTTGCACTTAAATTATCTAAAACTTTGTTGAAATTGATTAGAAGATATCATATTTCAATGGTTTTATCTGAGTTTTTTAATTTCAGGTTCTTCGCAGAAAAAATCAATATTTTTCAGCTTTAGCCAATTTTTACTTAAAATTAAAACATAAAGTACGACATTTTTTTGATTAATTAAGTAACGTTAGATGTTTAGTAATGGTATAAATTAAAAAATTGGATATTGCTTTCATCGCAGATTAATTATTAGCGAAATCGTTAAAAAAGAGAAATTTCAAATTTAAATGCATATGTAGTGAATATAATCGCAGCTGTCAAAACGTGCGATATATCAAATTAAAGGGCATATTTCATCCTATTAAAATTTTGCAAAGAGTGGCGTTCATAGTTTTAATTTTGCATTTTTTTGCCAAAAGTTTATTACAAAATTGAAATTTTCTGCAAATACGGTTTTGTAAATATTTCTTAAACTATAGCTAACTTTAAAATTCTAAGGCCATATTCGTGATCTACGTCCCAATGTCTATTAGAAATGATCTGTCGCAATCCCGATGCATCAAATTTTTCTTATTTTGTTGTACTGTGTAATTTAAATAGACTTTAAGTTACTGATTCCGAACTCTGTTTTTAAAACTTTTAGTCACGTCATAATTGTTCTATAATTTACAAATACGCCAAACACGGAGTATTTCGGATTCGGTTTTCTTAAACGTTTTTTTATAGTTTTGTGAATTGGATGGTATTTATGTACATTACTTTTTTAAACATTAAGGGTTTTCACAAGGGGTATGCTATTTGTTGTATCGTTGTATCGTCCTAACAAAAAACAGAGTTGTTAAAAATTAAATTGAAAAAATACAACATTTGAGAATAGCACGATACAACATTTTTACGTATGTTTAGTGTCCTATGTTTGAGTGTGCTAACAGATAGAAAACTGAATAGAAAATGGTACTTAAACACAAATAAAAATTTTAACAACTCTGTTTTTTGTTAGGACGATACACCGATACAATAGATACCACACCCCTTATGAACCCCTTAATTGTATAAATTTATTTGATTTTTTTATTAAAAAGGCATAGTGTTTTTTACGCTTTTTTGCAAAACATTAGGGCTTTTTACAATCCAAAAGTTGGCATCACTGGTTATCAACTTGAAGCAAAATCTTGATCGTGTAACCTCAGTGTTAGTATCAGTGGAGTGAACTAGGTCTTTTGTTCAATTTAGTAGCTAGTTAAATTGAACTAGTTCGTTCACGAACGGCACAAGTCTACTTGATTGAAGAAGAATTAACCAAAGGGAAAATTGCAAATTAATTACATTAAAAAAAAGTAATTTGTATTAGAAAACACAAAGTACTAAAAACTCTATTTCACAAAATACCATACGAACATAACGAAAGTAAGTAGCAAAAACAATTACTTTTTTTTTCCGAAAAAAGCCATTTGTTGATTTTGCAAGTAGGAGAAATGTGGAAAGTAAATAACAGAATAATTAAAAACAAACAACAACAGGCAACAGCAGCTAAGATACACTTTTTTGTTCTATTTTAAAGCAAACTCATCAAGCAGACAAACGACTCGAAGAAACCCAATAAAAAAAGCATTTTTTATTCTATTGTATTTTTAAGTTCAAAGCAATATATCATTATGGGAGTTCCAAAGTTTTTCCGCTATATAAGTGAACGTTATCCATGCCTCAGTGAATTGGCCCGCGAGCAATGTGTAAGTTTTTCACGCATATCCGTCGTACCACTACTGTTATTTTACAGATTCTGCTCTCTTTGGTATAGATTCCTGATTTTGATAATTTGTATTTGGATATGAATGGTATCATACACAACTGTTCCCATCCCGATGACAGTAATATTCATTTTAATATCACCGAAGAGGAAATGTTCAAGGATATTTTCAATTATATTGATAAATTGTTTTTCCTGATTAAGCCACATAAATTGTTTTTCATGGCAATTGATGGTGTTGCACCACGTGCCAAAATGAACCAACAACGTAGTCGTCGTTTTCGTTCGGCCAAGGAGGCTGAAATGCTCGAGAAGTTGGCCAATAGCCGAGGCGAAGTTTTAGAACACGAACGTTTCGATAGTAATTGCATAACACCAGGCACTGAATTTATGGATCGTTTACATGAAGCCTTGCGTTATTTTATTAAGAGTAAAATAAGCGCAGATCCACTTTGGCAAAAGTGTCGTGTTATTTTAAGTGGACATAATGTAAGTAACTTTATATGTACTTTCTTGTTTGGGGATTTTATTTAATAACCTCAACGGTTCTTTCTGGGATGAGAGCAAAACCTGGTGTAGTTAAACTGAAAACAATTTTTGGCTAAAGTGCAGTTTAGGAGCATAACTCCGATCACTTTAAAATTTTTATGATAGGTACACATTTTTATTGTGAGTTCAAAAATATAAATCTTTTTTGCATTATCATTTGATGTGTTAAGTCATAGTTTATTCTGTTTCCTTAAAGTGTAATAAAAGTTTACGGTTTATTTTTTTCTTTATTTCTTGTTGTTATTGTTTGTTAACAATATCTAAATATTAAAAAAACAAAATTAAACGCAATCGTGAAGAAGATGTTGATGCCTGCTCTGGGTATAACATGAATAGAAAAAAAAATGGTCACAAACAGCTCTCAGAGAGCTAGCAATTCAAATTATTTTGCACCTCTGCAAACTATCGATGATGACGATAATGATGAAACAATTATCGAACCAGCTGTTAAAGTTAACATACCACCAATAATATTAAAATTTAAAATTGAACAAGTTCATGAAATATGTAAAATATTAAAAATCAAAGATTACTCTATACGTAAAATTTCCATCGGTCTAAAATTGTTTTGTTTGTGACTCTCTCACTAAGAAGTTTCAGCTCGAATATTTCATATATGCTGCTAAAAACGAAAAGCCTTATAAGGCTGTACTATTAGGTCTAGATAAAACAGACCCATCAGTTGTTAAGTCCAGACTTTTAGACATGGGCCTTAAATGTATCGATGTTAAAATTGTTACTAGAGCCTATGCTGGAGCTAGGGACAGTAGCAACGAACAAATTATATTCATTGTCTACTTTGAAAAAGAGTCAATCACGTAAAGAGAATTAAGGCAAAATTACTCAGCCATCAACTACATAAAAGTCAGGTGGGAATACCAAAAACCCAACAAAACAAAACTGACCCAATGTTATAATTGTCAGATGTATGGACACGGTGCCAGCAGATGCAATGTTAAAACATTTTGTGCCCATTGCGCCGGGAATCACAAAACTGAAGAATTCAAGTCAACCATTGTAAAATGTGCTAATTGTAAAGGCCCCCATAAGGCTATGTCCCCTGACTGCCCTAATAGGGAAACATATAAGCAAATAAGGCAACGTGCTCAACCAAAGAGTACCAGACAAAGAAGCCAACAATTCAACAACCAATCAAATTACAATGTTAATTTTCCAAATGCTTTAAATCAGAGCGAAACACCAAATCCATCTAGAACGGGTTATAGCCAACCATTCACCCAAAATAACGATAATAATAATTTGTTCTCTTTAGAAGAATTAAAAAATCTTACCTTTGAATTAATTTCAAATTTAAAAAAATGCAGGTCTCGTGAAGAGCAATTCGAGGTTGTTACAAACCTTGCATGCAAATTTTTGTACCAATGAACAGCAACATAACGTTATTACAATGGAATGCTCGTAGTATTCGCACTAAAAAAGACGAATTATTCCATTTCTTGGGAAAAACCAATATTGACATTTGTTTACTTTGTGAAACCTGGCTAAATAAAAAAATTACAATAAAACATCAAAACTTCTACTGCTACAGATACGATCGACAACGTGGTGGAGGAGGTGGAGTAGCTATTTTAATTAAAAACACATTCAGCATCAACTTATACCACCTATTAACACAGAACTGATTGAAAACATAGGTGTTAAGGTAAAATCTGGTAATGACTTTATAAATATTTATTCTTGATATTATCCTGGTGGGTCAACAAACGGGGACCCTAGAAGAAAACAAACATTTGCGTCAGATATTCGCAAACTAACGATCTCAAATAAATACATATTAGGAGGAGATTTTAACTGCAGACATAGTTATT
The DNA here is from genome assembly GCA_949987735.1 of Leucophora obtusa. Classification (NCBI taxonomy): domain Eukaryota; kingdom Metazoa; phylum Arthropoda; class Insecta; order Diptera; family Anthomyiidae; genus Leucophora; species Leucophora obtusa. The sequence continues at coordinate 76,498,179 of OX465297.1, read as the reverse complement.
GGGGATGTCAAAGAAGTAATGGCTGGGGTAACATATTACATATATGAGAAACTCCAACTAAACCAAACACAAATACTATTTCCCCACGAATATACTTATATTCCGGCTGATCCAAGTAAACAACCGTCAACTCTAGATTTTTTTCTAACTAACATATCTCAAAATATGTCCGCAGTAAAAGTTATAAATGACTTGAGTTCTGACCACCTACCAATCATTAGTACAATTAATTTAAATTATGAAATGGTAGACAATTTATGCTACGCTTTCAGTAAGGCAAACTGGCCGCATTTTATGAAATTCTTATACAGGAATCTTCCTGTGGCGGATAGCGTTAATGAAATAAACAACAGCTCTCAAATTGACAATATGATAAATGTTTTCAATAATGTAGTAAAAATGGGAATAGATGAAAGCGTGCCCAAACGTAGAATTGCACCAACCTCTAAACCCTTACCAAACAACATAAAAATTATGATACAATTAAGGAACGTATTTAAAAGGAACTGGAAGCGTTACAGAGATGTTAATGATCGTCGAGCTATGACACGTTTAAATAAAAATATTACGAATGAAATAAACCACTTCAGAAACCAAACTTGGAATAACATGCTGTCCAATTTGGACAAAGCATCTTCCCCTTTTTGGAAAGAGTCAAAAATGTTAAAGAAGAAATCTAGCAATATTCCAATTTTAAAACACAACAATGTAGTATGTTTCACCCGGCAAGAAAAGGCTGAAATTTTGGCTCACAACTTTAATTTGAACCACTGTATTTCAACAAATTTAAGTGATACTACTACGATTACTGAGGTTAATGGTGTTGCAAACCTTATTCGTAATATTAACCCAATCCCACAAAACTGTTACTTCACTACTACTGAAAAAGTTGGTGTAATTATAAAAAATTGAAAAACAAAAAAAATCCATGTTTAGACGGTATTAATAATAAATGTCTAAAAAATTTACCTAATAAAGGTATCAACTATCTAACGAACATCTTTAATGCTTGCCTTAAATTATGCTACTTTCCCAGTGATTGGAAAATCTCAAAAACCATACCAATACTCAAGCCAAATAAACCTCCTGATTCTCCACTTTCTTATAGACCAATAAGTCTGCTCTCTTCTATAAGTAAAATCTTGGAAAAAATTATCAAGGAAAAGCTTATTAATTTTATCGATGCAAACAATATACTTCCATCGCAACAATTCGGGTTCAGAATTGAACATAATACGTCTCAACCCCTACTAAAAATCAGAAAATTAGTTAAAAATAATTTTCAAAACGGCAAATCAACTGGAATGATATTGCTAGACATAAAAGCTGCGTTTGACTCCGTTTGGCATAATGGACTTATTTTTAAATTGAAAAAATTCAACTTTCCAATTGAACTCATAAAAATTATTTAAAACTTTCTTCAAAATAGATCGTTCAGCGTTTACTTGGGTAAAACCTGTTCACAACAAGTTAATATCATTGCAGGATGTCCACAAGGTTCTTGCCTGTCGCCAATTCTTTACAACATCTTTACTGCTGACATTCCAACATTTTCCAATTGCATTACGTCTATATTTGCAGATGATACATCAATTCTTAGTTCTGATGTTTATTCAGCTGATATTATTACAAACTTGCAGTCTGCTCTTACTGGGTTGAGGAATTATTTTGATAAATGGAAGATTTTGGTTAACCCTGAAAAAACGCAGGCTATTTATTTTACAAGAAAACGTAAGTCTTGTTTTATACCCCAGAGTTTACCTCGTTTCATGAACCATGATATTCCATGGGAAAACAACGTCAAATACTTGGGCGTTATGCTTGATACAAAGCTTAATTTTAATAATCATATTCCCTATGTAGTGGACAAAATTAACAAAATTAATAGAATAATGTACCCAATTATAAACAGAAAGTCGGAAATGAACATAGACAATAAAAAACTCATCATCAAATCTATATTCCACCCCATAATGTTTTACTGTGCTCCAGTTTGGTACACGTCTGCAAAATGTCATATAAAAAAACTCCAAGTAGCACAAAATAAGCTACTTAAAATGATATTTAAACTACCATGGCACTATTCCACCCGACGCCTACATAGTCTCGCTGACTTCGAACTCGTTCTGGATAAAATCGAAAGATTGACTCTAAATTTTAATGGAAGATGCCAACTCTCACAACATGTACATATCAATGAACTCATCTCATCATAATTTTATCTACTTTATTTTTTTTCTCATTTTTATCTTATACCTCTGCTTCATAAAGGTTTTTGTAAATTTTTTTCCTTCCGTTTAATAATAATGTACATAAATTTCATAAATTAAAAAAAAATATATTTATATATCTAAGTAGAAAAGGAACGAAGTTCCTAAACTCTTTGCTTCTAAGTCAAATGTAAATAATATAAATATTATAAGAAATAAATTGAAATTGAATTGAATTAAAATGTTATCAAGACGAAAAGCTTTTATTTGATATATAGATCAAGTTTTGATCACTTCAAACACCGAAGATATTAGAGGTCAAAATCGTGAGATTTTTTTTCTTTCAAAGTATGGCTAACTTTTGACAAATGAAAAATCTCAATACCGACAATAGGTTTAAAATGTGTTTACTCCCAAAATATGTTCGATTCCCGATGAGTTTATTCAGTATAATTGTTGGTTAGAGTCAAAGTTGTATATTTTGTACCATCTGCAAAAAAATTAGGCTTGCCTTCTAATATCTTCGGTGTTTGAAGTGATAAAATTTGAACTACATCTTAAAAGTTTTTAATCTTGAGAATATATTAATAAGTAAAAAATTATGTGGTAGTATACGGTGGTTTTTATAAAAACGGTTTATTTTAAAAAATCTTAAAAATAAATCTCATTCGCCGGTAATGGGTAAACAAACAAAAAAAAAATGTCGTCCATAAGATATTTTTACTATCTTTCAATGATATATATATATATTGTTCCAATCTGACTATAAATGACTTAGATATATGTAGCTAAGTCCATTTCCAAACTTTTCACAGAAGTAAACTCCCTACAGAGGTCTTTCCGCGGATTTTTTTTTAACAGCTTGAAAAGTACTACATCGGGGTAAAAAAAATTCACTGAGATCAACTTATGGCAAAATTGAGATTTAAAATACGAATTAAGGAATTATATTTTTAAAGGTCTGCACACATCTATATGAATAACATAAGCAGTGTTGCCACTTTATGTTTAGTTTTTCACTTAAATTTCAATTCAAATGAATGAATTGAGAAAGTTATCGAATTTGTAAATAAAAAAATATATTATACATAAAAAAATAATTTAATTCGTAAACTAGCCAATAGATAGTGGGTCTATGAATACAACTTAGCAATTACTTCAAAGCATTGTTGGTAGCAGAAACGGTGCGATTATCGGTGAGGGTAAGTAACGCTATCATAGATTATTTCGGGTACAATATTTTAAGGATAATTGTATTTCGATAACGGTATTTTAAGGTTAACTGTATTGCAATTATTTCGATAATGGTATTATAAGATAAGCGGTATTCAGTTATTTCGGTGCATTCCTCAAATTTTTTTTTATGAAAAAACAAAGTAAAGTAAAATAAATTTATTAACTAAGTGTAGGTAAAATTCACAATTACGACGTGGAATTACAAAAAGTTTAGACTAAAAAATAATGGTGTTGTAAGGATAATGGTATTTCATTAATTTCGATACTGGTATTTTAAATGTATCGATATTTGAATCTATAACAGTATTTTAGCGATAGAGCCTACCAACCTTGCCTCAATGTATGTAATTACTTTTGGCTTATGAATGACTTAACATCTAATTGTGAAGTTTGCATAAAAATTCCAATATCTATTTTTTATTCATTCGATTTCGTTATACAAATAAGCTATTAACGTACACAAAAAAATCGTTACCAAGTAATGAAGCAAATTTCAACTAATAAAGTTTTATCGAATAATTTATTATATTGTGTATGCCACAAAAACATTATTTTAGTTAAAGTGCTCCCAATTGCTTGCCAAAGATTTTTTTGTGTGTATTTAAAAACGCAAATAAAACTTGATTTTTGAAAGACTCTAAAATAAGATTATTTTTAAATCGTTCACATGTGATCATAACTGACTCTTATTTACAAGCTTTTTAAGTGTTTTGTTCTAAAGTTAATTTTTTCTCTAAATTTTATGAAGATTCATATAAGACTCAAAAGTTCATCATAAATGCTGCATATTTAAGGAACTTTTCTTTGTAATAATATAACGCCCAGAACGATGGGACAATTGAAATGGCCAAATCACTTTTTTTTAAGTTTACTGATGAGGTTATTACCTTTCTTCGGAGTTCGAATTGTAATAACATGTTAATTGAAGTCATTTATAATTTCATATTTTTTGGGTAATTTTGTCTACACTTTTGGGAATTTTGAATCTTGCTTGTGGCAGCACTGAGATTAAACAAGATTAAACTGAAATATTTACTTGTAGTGGTGAAAAAAATCATACACATTTGTTGCACAGTGGATTGACCGAATACAAAATGGGTAATAATTCATACTTGTTTGTACTTAGTAGAATCCCCGAATAAAAACACCAGGATGGAGGGTATCTAAAGACTCGGCACAGCCGAATTTAATCTTTGGTTTGTATAAGTTCCCAGTCACCTGGGGACGTACACAAACCATCGAGCGGGCTTTAGCCCGCTTGTTTCTTATTCAGTAACAACAACACACATTTAATATGTTTTTCATGTTAATATGGAAAATTCTAGAGGTGCTTCTACATTTTCTTTTATAACTTTTAAACGTCTGGACCAAATATGCCCATTTCCAATAGCAAACTGCTTAAGAAATTGGACCAAAATTTTGACTAAAAATTAACATCGTAGCACAACTATTTTGAGCGTGATCGTGATTTCAACAGACAGACAGACGGACACGGCTATATCGGTTTCGCTATTGATAACGATCAGGAATATATATTTTTTTTATGTCCCAGATTTTTTTTTCGATGAGTTACAAACGGAATGACAAAATGATATATACCCTCCTGCACAGTGGGATGGAGGGTATAACAAGTGTTTGCAAAAATTTCGAATTTTGTGAATTTTTAATTGATAGGCTATTTTCTTTTTCAAAAATGGGCCATTTTCGGCCGCAATTCAGCAAGGGTTAAAGTTTTCTAAGAAAAAAATTAAATTCTTCAATTTTGAACCTACTAGATAAAAACTCGGCAGTGTAATGAATGAAAATCGATAAATCGATAAAAAAAACAAGGAAAAATTTTAAGTCTGGCGACTATTTGTAGATAAAAATAATGCAAGACTTAAGGAAATTTTATAGGAATTTCAAAAATATACAGTTTGTACAGAACCGATCAGTATTGCCTAAATTTTAATATGTAATTTGATAAAAGGTTGATATCACTAATTTTTCGTTAAAAGCCACGCCCACTTAAAATAAGTGAAAAAAGGAAAAAAACAAACATTACGTTAAAATTCTGTATAATTTTCTGAACCATTTCCTTGCCTTTCGTTGCGAATTTAGCCACTATTTTAATCTTTAAAAATAAAGGCAACAACAATAAAATTTAAAAAAAAATTGAATTGACTTAATTTCGTGAGCACAAGTGTATATTCAGCGGATATTATAACAAACTTGCAGTCTGCTCTTACTGGGTTGAGTAATTATTTTGATAAATGGAAGATTTTGGTTAACCCTGAAAAAACGCAGGCTATTTATTTTACAAGAAAACGTATTTTGATTAATGTATTTGTTTTTTATGATTTAGATAGTCCATTAGGATGTATAATTTTATGTAAAAAAAAAAAAAAATTTTGAACCGCAAATTTAAAATTTTTCATTTTTCTACAATATCCCAATTTTTCAATTTTATGTAGATACATATACATTAGAGTGGGCCGAACTTTGCCGAATTGCGAATTTCAAAAACGGGGGGTGCGGAAAAGTTGCGTATGCGTCCAGTAAACAGTCAAAAATAAAAATTTTGAAAATCGGTTCACGTTCAAGGTCCTTGCAAAGCGGTTGAAATTTCAAAATTTCGGAAAGTTTAAAAAAAATCCTTAAATTTTGTTAAAAAATATTTGTTGTTGTGATATATTATTTCTAATAATTTATAGTTCGCTGAATAAAAAAAAATAAAAATTTTTTAATCGGCCGAAGGGGTTCTGAAATATTGCTAATTGAACGTTTTTTCATTTTTCAGTCGAGCCTTCAAAAAGTTAGTCTAAAAATGTTTTTCATTTTTTTTCATTTTTAAACCCACTATCTATATAAAATTATCTTTCATTTGAGTGTAAAAAAGTTTAAAAATGTTGAAGGGTATTCCAAGGACGCTGCGACAAAAGTTTTAAACATTTTCAGAGTTAAAAGTGATTGTTTTTTGTGATCACTGTTTTTTTATTAAGTGATCAGAGATTTTACCCATTTATTGTTTTGGATTAACATAAAATAACATTTTTATGACTGGTCCGCTTTTATTTAGAGGTAGCGAAAAAAGTTGTCTTTTAAGAATTAGTAATTTACCTCTATAGTAATTTATACAAAAAGTTAATTATTTCTTAAGCTATACGCTATAACTTAACAATTTTTTTTTAAATCTGGTCATAATTAATGTGAAGAAAAGGAATTTGAAATCAAAACTTAAAAAACTTAAGTAACTTTTAAGTAATTCGCGCTTTTTTTTAATTATACAGTAGACGCTCGCAAATTAGAACCGCTTTGTTTTTGAGGCAATTCTAATTTCTGAATTATTCTAATTTCTAGACGTTTTTTTTCGAAAAAAAAAATTGAGTAAATTTACTTCCAAAAACTTAAATAAAACTCTTTTTAATATTTTTTAATTCAATTTTATTTGATAAAAACAAGAAAACAAAACACAACAAGCTTTTCTAATATTTTGACTTTAGTTTCCAATGATAAAGTGTTTTTTTTACGTTTATTTAACATTTTAAATGATACACTTTCACTATTTAATAGAGACTGCCAAATAATATGTACATGCGTATCAAATTTCACAAATAAACTAGCAAAAAATGTACATAAATGCGAAAAAAAAAACAAATAGGGAAAAACATATATAATTTGGTGATTCCCCGTTTTAGTTTAACCCTTTAACCCTTGCTGAAAAGTTTTCTAAGAAAAAAATTAAATTCTTCAATTTTGAACCTACTAGATAAAAACTCGGCAGTGTAATGAATGAAAATCGATAAATCGTATTTTAAGGGATAGCATATAGTACTGTATAGACTGGTCAAAAAAAAGTACGAATTTTCACGCTCCACTACCCTAAAAATATGCCACTTTGAAAAAAATGTGGTCTGATAATAAAAATCAATCAATTGAATTGCGAGGTTGTACTTGTTCTATTATAATGGAAAAAATGAGAAAAATTAAATATAATTATTATGATCGCGCTATATCAAATCTAATATATTTTTAGGTGTACATTACGAATATGAAATCAAAATTGGAGTCGCGGATTTCGCGAAATTTGAAAATTTCATACAAAAAATGTTCAACTTTGATGAGAAAGTTTTTTTATATTCCACTATGAAAATTTCTTCTCTTCATTAATATATATCTGTGGAATGTCCTATTATGTGAGATAGGGTTTTTGGTAGCAATAAAATTATAGCAAGCTAAATCATAGCGAAATATTAAAAAAAGTCAAATTTTAAGTTAATTTGCAAGGATATCTGTTATCCTTTTTAAAATTAAAATCAGTGTTATATATAATGAAGGCCCTTGGTAATGCAATTGCAAAAGTATAACAAACTGGATTTTTTAATAACACCGTTTACAGGTAATTAGGAAAATACCTCAAAAAAATTGAGTTTTTTTGAATTTTTAAAAACCGCGAATAATTTATAAACCACAAATTTTTTTTAAATTTCGATTGCTGATTTATAATTTTCATTAAAATAAAGATCAGATTTGAGAAATTTGTGCATACAAGGCAAAAACAAGTTGAATTTTTAATTACACCTTTTCGGGAAATTTGGAAATTTTAACTAAAATATGTATTTTTGGTATAATTAAAAAAAACCGCGAATTACTTAAAAGTTACTTAAGTTTTTTAAGTTTTGATTTCAAATTCCTTTTCTTCACATTAATTACACTATGGAACATTTTTGGGATTATTGTCTGGGGGGTGAGAAATTCCAAGTCAGGGTGATGGTACTAGGTCAGTATAGTAAAACCCTCAAAGGGTTTGGCGTTCGTATGTGTCATTTTTTTTTATGACCTTTTAAATTTTTTCCTTATCTTGATGTTTTTTCGCTTAGTTGTTTTTTTTTTTAAATTGATAAAAAATTTTAATTTTTATGCAAAAAAATATTTTTTTTTCTCCACAAATTTATTTTTACCGACAAAACTGTTGACTATAAAGAAAAATGTTATATGAACGGATTAAAGAAATTGTAATTCTAAATTTTTCTAAATTTGTTTCATCAAAATCGGACAAGTGGTTCTCGAGTTACAACTAAGCGAAAAAACATCAAGATAAGGAAAAAATTTAAAAGGTCATAAAAAAAAATGACACATACGAACGCCAAACCCTTTGAGGGTTTTACTATACTGACCTAGTACCATCACCCTGACTTGGAATTTCTCACCCCCCAGATTGGCTGTTGTACTGTGTTATGACCAGATTTAAAAAAAAAAATTGTTAAGTTATAGCGTATAGCTTAAGAAATAATGAACTTTTTGTATAAATTACTGTAGAGGTAAATTACTAATTCTTAAAAGACAACTTTTTTCGCTACCTCTAAATAAAAGCGGACCAGTCATAAAAATGTTATTTTATGTTAATCCAAAACAATAAATGGGTAAAATCTCTGATCACTTAATAAAAAAACAGTGATCACAAAAAACAATCACTTTTAACTCTGAAAAATTTTACAACTTTTGTCGCAGCGTCCTTGGAATACCCTTCAACATTTTTAAACTTTTTTACACTCAAATGAAAGATAATTTTATATAGATAGTGGGTTTGAAAATGAAAAAAAATTAAAAACATTTTTAGACTAACTTTTTGAAGGCTCGACTGAAAAATGAAAAAACGTTCAATTAGCAATATTTGAACCCCTTCGGCCGATTAAAAAATTTTTATTTTTTTTTTATTCAGCGAACTATAATTTATTAGAAATAATATATCACAACAACAAATATTTTTTAACAAAATTTAAGGATTTTTTTTAAACTTTCCGAAATTTTGAAATTTCAACCGCTTTGCAAGGACCTTGAACGTGAACCGATTTTCAAAATTTTTATTTTTGACTGTTTACTGGACGCATACGCAACTTTTCCGCACCCCCCGTTTTTGAAATTCGCAATTCGGCAAAGTTCGGCCCACTCTAATGTATATGTATCTACATGTTTCTACAAAAATTGGGATATTGTAGAAAAATGAAAAATTTTAAATTTGCGGTTCAAAATTTTTATTTTTTTTTTTACATAAAATTATACATCCTAATGGACTATCTAAATCATAAAAAAACAAATACATTAATCAAAATACGTTTTCTTGTAAAATAAATAGCCTGCGTTTTTTCAGGGTTAACCAAAATCTTCCATTTATCAAAATAATTGCTCAACCCAGTAAGAGCAGACTGCAAGTTTGTTATAATATCCGCTGAATATACACTTGTGCTCACGAAATTAAGTCAATTAAATTTTTTTTTAAATTTTATTGTTGTTGCCTTTATTTTTAAAGATTAAAATAGTGGCTAAATTCGCAACGAAAGGCAAGGAAATGGTTCAGAAAATTATACAGAATTTTAACGTAATGTTTGTTTTTTTCATTTTGTCACTTATTTTAAGTGGGCGTGGCTTTTAACGAAAAATTTGTGATATCAACCTTTTATCAAATTACATATTAAAATTTAGGCAATACTGATCGGTTCTGTACAAACTGTATATTTTTGAAATTCCTATAAAATTTCCTTAAGTCTTGCATTATTTTTATCTACAAATAGTCGCCAGACTTAAAATTTTTCCTTGTTTTTAGCGATTTTTAATAAAGTTAACAGCACTGAATTTTAAAGTGAATATTTTTATGCTTTTCTTACCACAATATAACAAATCATTCAAGATTTTTTTACCACCTAGGAATTGAAAACTTAAATTCAGGGAATTAAACGAAAAAAAATTAATTCCTTAGGGAATTAAACGAAATAAATTTAATTCCTTGAATTAAACGGGAATTCATTCCCAAAATATAAATTCAGTTCAAAAAAAGGGAATTAGGGAATTAATTCTTCGAAGCTCTTTTCTCAACATCATTGAAATTTCTGCTGGCGCAAATTCCGGTACTATTTCCTGTTATTTTAGCAGAATTTTTAACTATTTGTACGGGCTTTTTTTATGAGTGTACGTTTTTACAATACAATGTTTTCTTCTACTGATCGGCAGAAAACAGGCTTAGAATTCAGCGAATGTAATTTGTGTTTTTCAATTAAGTGAACGTATTTTTTTTTCAATTCAGTGAACGTATTATTTTTCTTTTTTAATTCACTGAACGTAATTTAATTTTTTTTAATTCACTGAACGTAATTTTATTTTTTTTTAATTCACTGAACGTAATTTAATTTTTTTTAATTTACTGATCGAAAATGAAATTGAACGAATTCTGTGGTGAATTAATTCAGTAAGGAATTAATTCACTCTTTTCCGTTCGATTTATAAAATTGGACGCGTTCACCAGTGAATTAATTCATTTGATTTAGAGATGAGTGATATTTTCATACCGGTGATTTAATCACAGTTATTGATAAATCACTGGTAACGGCAGTGATCAAATATTTCAAGTCGCAGTTACTCGGAATGTCGTTCTTTTAATATTTTTGCACTATTCTTGCAAACTTCATTGTGCACAGTAATACATTGTTTTTAAAAATAACAATGACTTGCTTTCACACTCTTCTGAATAAAATGTCTCCTTCTATCATGTCTTTGTTACCGGTCGCAACTATTCTTCTTTTAAGGCCCAGTTTTTAGGAAGTGGATTATCTTTAAACTTAGTTTAACGCAGTTTGTAACTGGAATACTGCTTTTAAAATGTGGTTTATTTTATTTTATTTCAATAAAGAAATAAATTATACTCGAGAAAAAGATTTTCCGGCAAATTTTTTGTTAATAAACTTTGAAATGTCTGACAAAATTCGTTTTCGGTTTAACTAAACCAAGTTTAACTGACATCTTAAAAACTCTCCATAAATATTATTTCGTTTATTTATCAGAAAATCGTAGTCTTTTCCATAGAAAAACCGTGATCACGATCACAGTTCGAAAGAACAAGGATTTGCAAATCACATTCACTGAGAACAATGTTACTGAAAAAGCGCCAGATCGCCCATCTCTATTACAAACCCGTGATCACGGTCACTGTTTAAAAGAACGGTGATTTGAAAATCACGATCACTGGTAGCAGCGTTATTCAAAAATCACCGGATCACTCATCTCTAATTTGGTTTACTAAAGAGAAATATTGCAGTGGAATTAATTCTTTGAATTTATTGTTTGATGAACGCATCGAACAATTGTACATTAACATAATTAAATTTATAATTTAACACAATTTTAATTGCAATAATAACTTATTAACAATATATAAATATAAATCGGCTTCAAATAACATAATCAAAGAGATAAAATTCGAATAAATTCATTCAATTCTAGAGAAAATTTGATTGGTAGTGAATTCATTCAAAAAATAATTAATTCTTCAAAGCTCTGATTACAACACCAAATATACAAATAAATTTTAACTGGTCGCTATGGAAGAAGAGAATTTTTTAAGGTTATCTTATCTTTTCCATAATTTATTTTGAAAGTTTTACTGCTTTGCATTTCCTTAAAATAACATAATTGGAAAATAATTTTTTTTATTTACAATAAACAAATATATATTTTCGAAACATATGTTTATTTTCTGCTTACAAATTCTTACTGACAAAAATAGGTCTGTTTCTTTACTTTTTGGGTAAAGTTCGATAAAATGAGAGTTAACAAGAAATACTCTCACGAAATGACAAAAATGCACAAAAGTAACCGAACGCGAAAACCCATATTTCAAGCCCGAAAAACAAACGTCAATAGATTTGTGCATTATAGTTCGTTTTGGTGAGCGCTCTGTCTAGTTCTTGTTCAATTTGTTGTAAAAATCTAGATAGCTTTTCTAAAAATTTAATAAAAATTTCCTTTTTAGGCATTTCTATTTACAAAAAGGAATACATACCCAGTCAGAAATCGCCAGTGGTACAAAAAATCAATGGGTAACCACGGTGTTAAAAATAAATGACTGGCAGAACACTCATTTGGGACGCTTTGCCAGCGTTTGAAAAAAGCGTTTTACCAGTATTTGTTTTACAAAAATTTCGGTGGTTTATAAAAAAAACCACTGGCAAAGAATTGGCTTAGAGTGATATGCCAAGGTTTGCAACCAGTGGTTATCCAGTGCTACCTAGACAAAGCTACCAGACGTACAAAAATCAATTCACTGGTAGACCAATGATTTTATAAAAATGCTGACGCTTCGTTAAAAAATGTTTGTAGTCAGAAGGTTCCGAGTTCAAATCCGGTTGCATGCAAACATTTTTTTGGATTTTTTTTAATTTAAAATTTTTTTGTTTTATAAAATCAATTTTTTGTTTGTGGGAAATCTCCTCAAGACCAACTTTTTTTACCCTCCCAACGCTGGCATACTAGTTACAAAAAATTCTTTGCCAGTACTAGCATTTTGGCACAGCCAGTAGTTGTCCAGCTATTATCACTCATTTATGTGTTTAGCCATCAAATATTATATGTCTCGTTAGCTCAGTGGGTAGAGCAATCGTCTGCCAATCTGATGGCCTGGGTTCAAATCACGGCAGGACCAAAAAAAATACATATGAACTTGTTTTAAATTTTATTTTGGAAAATATATTTCCAGACCACCTATTTATTGGTTTTGCTAGCGTTTTGCCAACGTTTAAAAATTTTGTTCCTCCAGTGCTTTTCCGGCGCTTTTTGAACAGCTGGTCCTTTTGTCTAATGATGTTATCATTTTGGGAATGGGAAAGCACTTTTTGCCTGTACTTGTACCACCTGCTAAAGTGCTTTGCCACCGCTTTCCCGTTTGTATTTTTCTGGGAAGTTTATTAAATTTGGAAAAGATTTCAATATTAAACAAAAGCTTCGATTTATTTACATATTTATCTCTTTAACACATTTAAACAAGCGTCTTCAAAAATTGTCGGTAATTTTATGAAGTTGTAAAATCACCGATAGGCTTTTGCAACTATTATCCCGCGGGATCCCAATGTTGAGTACCCGAACACAGCTAATTTGTCCAGTAAAAATTTGCAAGAAAAAGAAGAAGACTTTTTTCTTTCTGTTTACTGAGTATTTGTGTTAACGAACGCCATCCCGTAGAAATTTGTACAAATTATCCAGTAATCGAATGGACATAATAATAGCATTTGCTGTCCAATAAAAGCTGAAAGTCAATATTTCATGTATAGTCTTTTTGGAAAAAAAAACAAGATTTAAAGTTATTTATTTTAAGTTAAGTTATTTATTTTAACGGTATTTTAAAAAATTTTGTTAGGATATTTTAAGGTTAACGGTTTTAAATCGTTATTGGTATTTTTTGTACTGAATTACGTTTTTGTTTAATTTTTTAATTTTACTTTTTTAGTCTCCTGGCGAAGGCGAACATAAAATAATGGATTATATACGTTATTTAAAATCACAAAGTGATTTTAATCCTAATACACGTCACTGCCTATATGGCCTCGATGCAGATTTAATAATTTTGGGCCTATGTACCCATGAATTACATTTTGTTGTACTCCGTGAAGAAGTTAAATTTGGCCGGAATTTAAGTGCTTTTCCGGCGCTTTTTGAACAGCTGGTCCTTTTGTCTAATGATGTTATCATTTTGGGAATGGGAAAGCACTTTTTGCCTGTACTTGTACCACCTGCTAAAGTGCTTTGCCACCGCTTTCCCGTTTGTATTTTTCTGGGTAGTTTATTAAATTTGGAAAAGATTTCAATATTAAACAAAATCTTCGATTTATTTACATATTTATCTCTTTAACACATTTAAACAAGCGTCTTCAAAAATTGTCGGTAATTTTATGGAGTTGTAAAATCACCGATAGGCTTTTGCAACTATTATACTAATTTTTGTAAATGATACAACATATTTTCTGAATGAATACAATGAGAAATTGAACTAAAAGAGCTATTAGTTGTGAACTAGGTCTTTGGTTCAAATTAGTGAATAGTTCAATTGAACTAGTTGCACCCAACTGATGATATAACAGCTGATAAAAACAATTTACCCAAATTTACACGAGAAAAGTCTGGGCTTTTTCGTGCAAGAAGAACAAGAATATTACTCTCTCATGACAGCTCTCATTTACTCAATTGTGTAGTAAGAAAACGCTTTTTGGTAAAATTGGGATCCCGCGGGATCCCAATGTTGAGTACCCGAACACAGCTAATTTGTCCAGTAAAAATTTGCAAGAAAAAGAAGAAGACTTTTTTCTTTCTGTTTACTGAGTATTTGTGTTAACGAACGCCATCCCGTAGAAATTTGTACAAATTATCCAGTAATCGAATGGACATAATAATAGCATTTGCTGTCCAATAAAAGCTGAAAGTCAATATTTCATGTATAGTCTTTTTGGAAAAAAAAAACAAGATTTAAAGTTATTTATTTTAAGTTAAGTTATTTATTTTAACGGTATTTTAAAAAATTTTGTTAGGATATTTTAAGGTTAACGGTTTTAAATCGTTATTGGTATTTTTTGTACTGAATTACGTTTTTGTTTAATTTTTTAATTTTACTTTTTTAGTCTCCTGGCGAAGGCGAACATAAAATAATGGATTATATACGTTATTTAAAATCACAAAGTGATTTTAATCCTAATACACGTCACTGCCTATATGGCCTCGATGCAGATTTAATAATTTTGGGCCTATGTACCCATGAATTACATTTTGTTGTACTCCGTGAAGAAGTTAAATTTGGCCGGAAAACCAAAAAAGCCTCAGTGGAGGAAACACGTTTCTTCTTATTACATTTGGGTTTATTGCGCGAATACTTAGAACTGGAATTTGACGAGTTGAAACAACAAGATGCCACTTTTGATATTGCCAAATTAATTGACGATTGGGTTCTTATGGGTTTTCTGGTAGGTAATGATTTTATACCACACTTGCCATGTTTGCATATATCATCAAATGCGTTGCCTTTGCTATATAAAACTTATAAAAAAGTTTACAGTACTTTGGGAGGTAAGTAAAACTAAAAATATGTATTGTATTAGTAAGAAATTTATACAAAATTATATTATTTCTCTTCAAGGTAATATTAACGAAAATGGAAAATTAAATTTACCAAGATTGGAAAAATACTTTGCAGCTTTAGCTGAAGTAGAATTTGAAATTTTCCAAGAAAATCATGCTGATTTAAAATATTTTGAAGCTAAGCAAACCAAGGTAGTTTTGAAAACTATTTTTAGATAATTGAAGAGACTTTTAAATCTTTTTCTTAACCTTAATTAGAATGGAATTGATGAAGCTTTTGATTTTGATGTGAGTGAAATCAACAATGAAAGTACTGATATTGATTTGGCAGCTTTAATCGAAAGTAGTAGACAGGTATTGAACAAACTTAGTTTTTTTGTTTAATTCTTGATCGGAAGGAAAATATACGTTCTTTTTTTTGCAGTTTTTGGAAGAAGATGACGAAGACATATCAGACAATGAAACACATATAAGTGATGAATTTGCCAATTATAAACGTAACTATTATATGAATAAGTTAAATAAAGATAATTCAAATAGGTGTGTTATTTTTGTGTGTAAGATAAAACGTTTAGAGCAACAAGTAATTTCTTTCGTTTTAATTTTAAAGCGAACATGCAAGAGAACAAGCTATTTGTTATATAACAGCCTTGCAGTGGATATTGGATTATTATTATCGTGGTGTCCAATCATGGGACTGGTATTATCCACATCATTATGCGCCATTTATAAGTGATTTAAAAGATTTTCAAGACTATGAGATTAAATTCAATTTGGGTAAACCCTTTTTGCCATTTCAGCAGGTATGAACTATAGAAATCAAATAGGTAATTTTATATTTTGAATTCCACATAACGTATTTATTACATATTAGTTATTGGCTGTATTGCCAGCTGCAAGTAAAACTTTATTACCAGCTGCTTATCGTGAATTGATGACTAGTGCTAGTAGTGAATTGATACATTTTTATCCAGAAGATTTTAAAACTGATCTCAATGGCAAGCAACATGAATGGGAAGCAGTGGTTCTTATACCTTTTATTGATGAAGTACGACTCTTTTTTTTATATGTTTAATATATATTTGATTAAATTATATTATTTATTACTTAAGACACTATTACTGAATGCTATGGCAGCATGTGATCAAAATTTAACAGCTGGTGAACGTAAGCGTAATCAACACGGCCCCATGTTACAGTATGATCGAAGTACTGAATCTCAAGGACAAGTACCCGGTATATATTCTCTTAAGGCATTGTGTAATGTTTTTTGTACAGAAAAGCCCTTTTGGTCTGGTGATATTCTAGTATCACCCAAAAAGACTGTTTGTGTTGAATTGCCCAATGCAGCACGACATGTATTCTTCCCTGGCTTTCCAACTATGAAACATTTAAACTATACGGTTAGTTAACCCAGTCATAAATGCTTATTTAAAAAAGAAGAAAAATACATTTTTACCTAATTTCTTTTGCAGTTTGAAAATAAACATGGTCGTGTCAAAGTATTTGATTACCATAGTCGTAATGAAAATATGATACTAAAGCCAGAAAATCGTAAAAATTTCGACGATGTATATACAGTAGCTGAGAAGCTTCTTCATCAAGTTATTTATATCGGTTGGCCACATTTAATCAAAGCTAAAGTTATGGGAGTTTCAAATAAGGAGAAATACATTGATATTGATGGTATTAAAGACATGGATCCGAAAATTTTCGATTTACATGTTAGAGCCGCCCAAGAACAGTTGAGTATTAAAGTTAAACATATGTATTTAGTAATTTGTGATTGATTAACGACTGTGTATTCTTTCAGTTTAACAACACGTATGGGT
Organism: Leucophora obtusa; assembly: GCA_949987735.1. Lineage (NCBI taxonomy): Eukaryota > Metazoa > Arthropoda > Insecta > Diptera > Anthomyiidae > Leucophora > Leucophora obtusa. The sequence goes on along the minus strand of OX465297.1, from coordinate 76,481,030 downwards.
ATAGAGTATCCAGATTTTTCTGTAATGGTTCATGTACGTACATTTATTGGTTCTTCGTATGTTTGTGGCAGTCATGGCAAAGTTACCATAAGTGAAATGTGGAGTCAAACAACTACAGCCTACCCAGCACAGGGTGTTGTTTCACAAATATCCGTTCAAAGTTCTCTGACTAATCAGCATAAGAAAATTGAACAATTATTTCCCGAAAATAGTAGAATATTCTTTGTTGGTAATCCTTATTATGGCAGCGAGGGAATAGTAATGAATCCCATGTTAGTTTATGAATGTGGCAGACTTAAAGGTAAATTAAATTTAACAAAATGTATAGAATCATTTTTGTTATTAACCAAGTTTTTATTGAATTTATGTTGCAGTTAATATTACTGTATTGCCTGAACCAGATTTTACCGAAGCCAAATATTTACAAAATCAATTGGAACGAGATTATGTTAATTCTTATCAAGCTGCGGCTCAAATTGGTATACACGTTAAAAGTTTAGCTCGCATTACGGGTTCGGTATTGGTAGTAAAAGGTGCTAGACGGCCAAAATCAGATCTTCCAGAAAATTTATCGAAATTAAATATTGGTTTACAATTTAAATATGTCAAACATCAAGAAGAGCTGGCTGGCTATGCAAGGCGTGTGGATAATCAATGGTTTTTATCAACCAGGGCTATTGCACTTATACAAGCTTATATGGAAAAGTTTCCCATTGTTATAGAGTATTTAAGTAAAACTTCAGATCGTCCTGAACTTTTATTTGAACAAGATTTATTTCCCGATAATGTTGGCGAGAAGAAAGTTGAAGAAATTGTAGCCTGGTTAAAAGAGCAAGAACATGCCAAAGCTGAAAGAATAGTATGTGGTTCGAAGACAATGGAGAAAGAAGCAGTGGAAAAAGTTTTGGATGCTATAGAACAATTGAAGGTTGCATATATTCATAATTTTGCTTTAATAACATTCTCTTTGAGTATTCCTTTTCGTAATTTCTAGTGTTTGCCGGTTAAGACTGTTAAATTACAAGTTAAGCCCCACCTTTTACTTAAACCTGATGTTAGTTTGCCAGATGTATATAAACCCAATAGAACGATTAAACTATTTGATCGTGTTGTTATTGTTAAAACTACTTATATGGTAAGATTCGTTTTTGTATATTTATAAGTACTATATATATTATACAATAAATATCTTATTTGAAGGTTCCTCTTGGTTCTAAAGGTACTGTTGTTGGTATATATCCTGTAAGTGATCCCAATCCAGTACGTTTGGAATGTGTTAAGGCTGTGGATAATTTCTATGAAGTACTCTTTGATAAATATTTGCCAAATGGTAATGATATACACGGCATAGCCAATCAACGTGTATATAAAGTACCAGAATCTTCCGTCCTGTTAATATTTACTCAAGGTAATTTTTATACCCTATATTTTCAAAAAGTCAAAAAGTATAGAATACAAAGATTTGCTTAAAATTTATTTGTACAATAAGAAGGATTTTTCTTACCACAGCAAATGGAACTATTTAGTTGTATAAAAAAAATTGTGGTGCATGTGCCACTGAAATATTCAGAAACAGTGTAACGTTAGTAACCGAAATGGAATTTGTGTTCCCTTACTTTTATGGTAAAGCAGGGTAAAATCAGAACTGAGCACAAAATCTCACAAAATTTCCCTAAAGTACGGGAACGCATAAAACACCTTTCTAGCCCACAAATTTATTTTAAAGAAAAAGATGGCAATGCCCCTAATTTTAGTTTGGAAATTTGTAAAATTACTCCGGTATTCAATTAATGGACTTTTTTATTTTAATCGATTAATCGAGTAAATTATTATTAATCGATTAATCGACAAAGTTTTTGTTTAAAACAGTATACAGATTTCGTTGCATTTTTAATAATTTTATTTGCAAACAAGTAAAAGTATTGGTAGCAGTCAGCAACAAACCTTAAACTGATACCGGTAACTTGCAGCACATTGTGATTGCTAAGGCAACATAAAATCAGCAAAGTTAACTTTTTTTTGGCAAATAATAGACAAGAAAGGATTTAATATAAGTTCGATTCGGTATAAAGTAACGAATTTGAGCCATATTTGTTAGAGCAATTTTTTGATATTTTTGATCATAATTGCTATTGTTTGTACTTTATGACCAAAAGGGATTATTTTTGTTAATTTCTTTAATAATTGCTGATATTTAAGTCAAATTTTTAGATTTAAGTGCTAAAAAAATAAAAACAGCTAATTTTCTAAATGTTACAGATTTTTTTGGTGTATCAATTTTATTGTGTGCATTGTTAAATGTACAAAAAAATGCATTATTTGAGCATCTGGTTTTTCAGGATAACAGTATAACTTCGGTAACGGTATTTTAAGGATAACAGTATTTCGGTAACAATATTTTAGAGTTAACGGTAAGAAGTCAAAAAGGATTGTAAATAATTATCCTGATCTATTTGTGGATTGGATGACATTAGTTTCCAATGTATTTTCCAAATCAATAAATTTCGGCAAGCAATTTAATGTTCAGGAACATTTGGATTCCAAGAAGGTCTTGGAATTAAAGAAAAGACGAAGAAATTAGAACTTATGCCAAACTTTTTTGAAGGAACTTTAATCAGCATACGAAAAATGGTTTGGAATTGTGAGAGGCTTTTGTGGCAGTTGATATTCCATTGTATAAATCAGGAATGATAAAATTGAAATATTTTTAGAAAACACAATTCCTTTCATGTTCCATCTGCGTTCTTATTAAGTACAAAGCATATTAAAAATATAAATAATTCCACGCTAAATAATATTAAGCAATCAGACGAAACTACGATGAATCCAATGGGTACGTCGTTAATACAATTCTTTGAATTCTTAGAGTATATGAAGATGTTTCAGAAAAAAAACAATTTTGCTGAAAACCTTTATTCTTGAAGGTAAATAGCTTAGCAGTAGCCCGTTCATTTGATGATGCAATAAATTTGGTATAGATAAAAAATGTTGCTATATAGCTAAGACTGCCAGAGGTATAAAGGTATTTTATCCAAAAATTACCCACTTAACGTGCATGGTACATGGAATTCACAGATTATGTGAACACATAAGATAAAATTAAACTTATGTCGATAGATTTATTTCAAATGAAAAAAAAAAAAAACATTTTTAAAGGCAACATCTAGAATTTCCGTTCTTAAAGAAGTAGATGAAAATTGCTTCTTCCACCACAGCCGACAACGAAACGCGACACGCAGTGGAGAAAACTCCAGAGGAACACCAGCCGCACGAGGAGACAAAGATCCTTCCACTCAGGGAACATAGTCAAATGTTGACTAAACAGTTCCGTCTGGGATGTCATCGGAGGGGGCATCCTATCCACCATCTCAAGGAATTAAGCCCTCCCCCGAGACATGTCAGAAGGGATCTACGTTGTTATGAAAGGGATATCCAGCAATACGATATCCAACAGCTGAATCCCACGTCGTACAAAGCAGCTGTCGACGCTATCTACAGGAACACGGTGAGCGAAACTCTGGCAAGCTACCGTAGTAATATTATATTGGGAGGCCGTCCCCCACCCATTGCAGAAGAAGAGAGAACCCAGTAGCAAATGGTCGAACTAGTTCTAAAAAGTACTAGTTTTTTGACTAGAAACTACAAAACTAGTTCTCAAAATAAGCATTTTGAACCAGTTGTTTACTAGTTAAATACGATATATGTAGAGACTGTAGAAGAAATTAAAATGCGAAATTTGAAATTCTCATTTCGTTTATGTTTGTATTTCATAGAACATCAGAGTTTGCAAATAAACGTCCAAATTTTTTACTGTAAATTGCCTTGAGGTGCAAATCCAATGGTGCAGTACTGGTACCGAAGAGTCACTCCGGAACTAGTTTGGTAAATTTCTTATAATTACCAGTACAGCTCCCTGTTTTTATTCTTAAAACAATTTTTAACCATTTGTGTACCTATTAGTTTGATTGAAACAATGCGAGACTATTTCGAAAGATTAAATTTAAATAGGAGTTTTGAAATTCTAGTTTTGTTTACATTTGTTGTTAGTAATATAGTCTGAAATTGCGAATAAACACTCAAATTTTTTATTGTGATTAGCAATCATAAACACAAAATATTTTAGATTTCGTTTGGTAAATGGACCTAATTATCTCCGTAAGGAAACTATCGGTCTAATCTACGTTTTATCAAAGAAAAAGTGTTTGTTTTTTATCTACGTATATAATTTAGATCTTTACCAACTGGTACAGTACTATTTCCAAAGAGTCACTTTGAAACTGGTTCCGCGAGTGTGACATTAGTACCAGTTTTGCTCCCTATTTTTCGTCCTTAAATTGTAATTTTCAAACTAGTTCTACAACTAGTACCAAAGTGGGAGTTTGGGGACAATTGTCCCCATCCCTATGACATCTCCATGTTAAATTCTACAGTTGTTTGTATGGAGAGACGGTAGAACTCGTACTAGTTGCCTAGTTCAAATAAACTAGTACATAACTGGTTCTGAACTAGTATTTTTTGCTACTGGGAATTGTGCCAAGGGGAACAAGGGTAGTCCTTGCACAACTAAGATCGGGGTATTGCAGTCGCCTTAATTCTTATTGGTCGAGAATTAACGCTACTATTGCCAATACCTGCCCTGCATGCGGTCAAATCCCGCACGACTGATACACCGGTTCACTGCTCTCCTCGGCGATTATCTTATCGGGATCTCGAGGAAGTTCGTAAAATTATAGATGAGTTGTTAATCAGAAAGGTAATTCGACCTAGCAATTCTCCGTACGCATCAGCAATTGTGTTGGTTAAAAAGAAATCTGGGGAAACGCGAATGTGCATTGACTACCGTAGTCTTAATAAGAAAACGTTTCGCGATAATTTTCCTTTACCTTTAATTGATGATTGTATAGAATATATGTCAGGAAAGCAATGGTTTAGTTTATTAGATTTAAAAGATGGATTTAACCATCTCGAAATGGACAACGACTCAATACACTTTACTTCGTTTGTTACGCCACATGGTCAATTTGAATACTTGAAAATGCCTTTTGGCTTAAAGAATGCCCCTTCAAATTTTCAAAGATTTGTTTACAATATTTTTAGAAATTTTATTGATTCTGGTGAAGTAGTTATTTATATTGATGACATCCTAATTGCATCTGTAGATTTTCAATCTCATTTGGAAATTTTGGGGAAAGTACTTGGTCGTGCATATGAGAAAGGGTTAGAATTAAAATTAAAAAAGTGTAAATTCGGTTATAAGGATATTGAATATTTGGGATATTCTGTTAATTCATATTAAAGAATTCCCTGTACTTAAAAGCCAGAAGGAGTTACAAAGCTGTATAGGTCTATTTTCCTATTTTAGAAGATTTGTGCCTTCATTTTCTAAAATTGCTAAGCCGTTATTAGACTTATTTCGAAAAAAGCCAGATAAGTCATTTAAATTTTCGGAATCTTGTATGAATGCTTTCAAGCAACTAAGACAATTAAGACGACTAATCCAAGCACCAATTTTGGCTATTTATAATCCTAAGTATGAGACCGAATTACACTGTGATGCCAGTTCACATGGATTTGGAGCAGTTTTACTACAACGTCAAATTGACGGAAAGTTCCATCCAATTGCATTTTACTCCAAGTCTACTTCTGATGCAGAGTCAAGATATCACAGTTTTGAATTGGAAACTTTATCGATTATTTATGCTCTTCGCCGATATTGAATTTATTTGGAAGGAATTCCTTTTAAAATCGTCACTGATTGTAATTCACTAGCTATGACCTTGGGCAAAAGATAAATAAATCCAAGAATTGCTCGTTGGGCTTTAGAGTTGGAAAATTTTAACTATTCCATACAACACCGTAGTGGATTGTCCATGGGCCACGTGGATGCATTGAGTAGATGTTATGATAAAGATAACACATTTAATATTGGTGAAATAAATATTCAACAAACAGTTGCTACCGTTGATTCAAATGAATTAGACGTACAAATTCAAATATTACAAAACCGTGATGAACTTATAAGGAATTTGATAACAAAATTAGAAACGGAAGATGACGATAATTTTGAATTATCAGATGGATTGGTGTTTCGGAAAGGAAAATCGAATCGATTACTTTTGTATGTCCCTCGTGAATTGGAGAAAAATGTCATTCGTTTGGTCCATGAGAAAATTGGTCATCAAGGCGTCGAAAAGTGTGTTGAGCAAATAAAATTTAATTATTGAAGGACAAAATCAAACAATATATTCAAAATTGCATAAAGTGGATAATATATTCTACACCACCTCGATTACATGAACAGAATTTGCATAATATTTATAAGACTCCATTACCTTTTGATACTATTCATGTTGATCATTTCGGTCCATTACCATCCTTATCTTCAAAATGGAAACATATACTAGTGGTAGTTGATGGGTTTACAAAATTTGTCTGTCTTTATCCAGTTAAATCCACAAGTACGAAAGAAGTTTGTTGTTCAATGGAGAAATATTTCAACTACTACAGAAGACCAAGGCGTTTAATATCTGATAGAGGTTCTTGTTTCACGTCATATGAATTCAAACAGTTTTTAATCAAAAACAATATTGAACATGTTAAAGTTGCAGTCTCTTCCCCTCAATCTAATGGTCAAGTTGAACGTGTGAATCGTATTGTAAAAGCTATGTTAAGTAAGTTAAGTGAACCTATGCAACATGCTGACTAGTCTTTAAAATTATCGGAAATTGAATTTGCAATTAACAACTCAGTTCACAGTACTACAAACGAAACTCCAAGTCAACTTCTATTTGGAGTTAATCAACGTGGAATATTAATTGATGAGTTTACTGAATATTTAGATGAAAGAAACGACATGATAGTTAATAGGGATGTTAATGAAAGGATATCAAAGGCTTATGAAGGTATTACACGTTCTCAGGAATATAATCTGAATTATTTTAAAAGGCACAGTGTTCCTGCTAGGAAGTATTTAGTTGGGGATTATGTTGTTGTGAAAAATAGCCATAATATTGCAGGGAAAAAGTTATCTGAAAAGTACCGTGGTCCTTATGTTGTTAGTAAGATATTGGATAAAGATAGGTATATAGTACAAGATATTGATAACTGCCAATTAACTCAGTTACCATAAGGCTGTTATTGAAGCAAATAATTTAAGAAAATGGATAACGTAGGATAATCACAACCAATTTGTTATGTTTTTGTATAAAAAGCCATCACTTAATGTAGTAATTACTGTTATCAGTATTATTAATTTCTATGTGTTTTTTTGTAGTTTTATTTGTTTTATTTTGATTGGGGTCAATCAAATTATCAGGTTGGCCGAACTGTAATGTAATACTGTATCCTATTTGTACTTTCAATATTGTTTCGAGGGTGTTTTGAAATATAGAATCACTTTGAATTGAGCAATCCAAAAGACAACAATTATTAAACTTATATACTTTTACCTCTAGTTGCCACATTTTTTTATCCGATTTTCATAAGTAATACCTTTCTGGAAAGGTTGTAATGTTATATTGTTTACAACTTCATTAGTTGTTTCAAAAAGCCACCGCAAGATGGCGCTAATCTAGCATTTATTAGAAAATTGCAAAAAATTGAAATTCGGGAACCTCGAAAATAATTTTTTTGATATGTCATAGTGGATTTTTTTTCCTCATGCCAAAAGCTATCGAAAAATCGATGGCACAATATCAAAAAATTTTTGTCCATACAAATCGCCCCACTCTAATGTCCATGTTTGGTTTTGTTGAAAATATTTAATTATTTTTGAACGCACTTTTCTTTCATCGTCCATTCTGTAAAAAATTGCTAATTAAAACTCATGATGTAAATCAATTTATTAACTGACATATTTTTAAAAAGTAAACTGCCGAAAAAAAAATATGAGATGCTTTAAACCAAAGTTATATGCAAAAATGTGTGTTAACATTTTTATGATCTCACTCCTTATTTTGATCTTTAAAAATAAAGGCAACGAGAATAAAATTAAAAAAAATTTGAATGTATCTATTATATTGATCATGTGTGTACCAAGGTAGAAAATTACAAAGGGGCCAGCACTGGCAAAGCACCGAAATGGGTGGTATGAGTGCTTGTTAACAGCGCTTTCCCAACGCCCATATGATAACACCGTTCCACGGTGGTGCCAATGCTTTACCAAGCCGTGGGAAAGCACCCACAAACATAAAAATCAAATGCTTTGCCAACGCTCAAATAAAAAAATTAAAGTGCTTTCCTGACACCCAAATGATAACACCGATCTATTTAATGCTTTGCAAAGTATTGAGATAGCACCAAGAAACATAAAAATCAAGTGTTTTCCCTGGCACCAAATTATGAGCCCTCATCACTGAAGAATTTTAAATTACTCTAAAAATAGACGATTCTTGGAGTTATTGTATTGTGGAGTCAAAACTTATTTAAATATTCACTCTTTTGGAGTTTCTTTTTCAAAAACAAAATAATGTTATAGGAAAACAAGTGCTGGGAATTCACCCTTTTAAGGCGTTGGGAAGGCGTCCAAATTTAGTGATTTGCCAGTACTTATTTTTGTAAGACCGTGGTCTACTTGCGCTTTGCCAGTGCTTCTTTTTTGTTACCACACATAATTTCCACCTGGGTATATTCAAAAGTTAATTTATGTTTAAACATAATTGAGTTGAATACAAATAATGAACTCTCCTGCTACAATAAACAGAAATATTTGCTAGAAAATAGTAGACTGCTTTCTGCAGTGTAGATTTTATTCGCATTAAGAAAATAAAAAAAAAATAAAAATTTTAAATTCTTTGTGGTTCTTTCTGACCGTGATAAAGTGCAGACGTAAATTGTGATTAATTTCTAAAACAGAAAGCAAAAATCCTTAGATCTAAAACAATAACAATCGTTAAAAAAATATTCTAACATACTTGTGTGTTTAAATCAACAACAAAACTATTACTTTTTATTAAAAGTAAAAACAAAGGGATTAGTACTCTGCCTTACTAATCCTCTGATGTAACAGCAGAATGACTAGTGGCAGCGTAAATAGTGAAGAAGACGAAGCTGTCTGGCAAACAGTTTCTGATAATAAAACAACAAAACGGCGATTAATAAAATCACCAGAAATTTTTAAACATAAAAGCAAAGCTTTGAAAAATGTAATTTCTAATAACCACAATAGTGATTTACCAAGTACTAGCAACAACAAGTTTGCTGCACTTACTGTAGATAATGATAATGATGTGGATGAAACTAATGTTAATGATTATATTGATAATAATGATAATGATGATAACATTAATAATGAAGCTTCTGAAGCAAAACCACCACCAATAATAATTCCTGATGTATCTGATATAAAAGTGATGATAAATAACTTTAATAAATTAATAAATCCTGAAGATTTTTCCTACAAATCTATGAGAGATGGTCAGGTAAGACTGATGATTAAAAATGTAAAATCATATAGGGTGTTAGTCAAATATCTTGATGATAAAAAAATATTATTTCACACCTACCAACTTAAGCAAGAGAGAGCCTACAGAGTAGTTGTTAAAAATCTACATTTTTCTACACCAGTTTCAGCAATTAAAGAAGAAATTCAAAGTCTTGGGCATCAAGTCCGGAACGTTATAAATATTAAAAGTAGAGTAACCAAGCAACCAATGTCTATGTTTTACATTGACTTAGAGCCAAATCAAAACAACAAGAGGATTTATGAAGTCAGATATCTTCTCAGTGCAGTTGTAAAAGTGGAAACCCCTATAAAAATAAATGAAATTGTCCAATGTTATAGATGCCAGCAGTTTGGCCACTCTGTTTAATTTAATTTGGAAATTGTTTAATTGTGTAAAGTGTGGATTAAATCATCCAACTGATAATTGCCCTAAACCAGATAACACTCCTCCGCAGTGGATGTGAAATTTTTCTCAAATCAAACTACATTGATTTACTTTTAGTCTCTGAGACTCATTTTACTAGTAGAAGTTTCTTTAAAATTAATGGTTATGACTTTATAAATACCATGCAGGTAGAGCCCATGCAGGTTCAGGAATTTTGGTAAAATCAACAATAAAATATGAAATCTTAAATGGAGTTCAGCAAACATATCTGCAGGCAGCAAGCATTAAACATAATGTGATGATGGTGATATGGTTGTCTCCTCAATCTATTTTCCACCACGACATAACGTTAAATGTGAAAAATACGAGGAATCACTTGGTAGACGATTTATCGTTGGTGGTGACTATAATGCCAAACATCCGTGGTGGGGTTCAAGACTGACAAACCCTAAAGGCACAGAACTTTTCAAATGCTTAAGAAAGATAAACTATTCATCTTTATCTACTGGAACGCCAACGTATTGGCCAAGTGATCCGCGTAAAATTCCAGATCTTTTGGACTTTATTGTATACACTGGTATTGATAGCCAAAAATTAGAAATTAAAAGTCTTATTGACTTAAGCTCAGATCACACGCCTGTCTTAGTAAACCTTAACGCCACTGTCACCATGAAACCTCCAAAGTATCAGGTATTAAAATCAAACGCAAACATTTCATTATTTCAACAATACTTGGATGATAATGTTAATCTTAGAATAAGTCTCAAAACTGCTTTCGAGCTAGACGAAGCGGTTGAATATTTCACAAATGAGATACACAAAGCAGCACAAATTTCAACTCCAATGCAAGAAATATCACAACAACCTTGAAATATCATTCGAAATTCGACAACTCATAACAGAAAAAAGAAGGCTACGCAAAAGGTGGCAAATAAGTAGAAATGTAAATGATAAACGTTTATTTAATAAAGCATGCAAAGATCTTAAACATTTGCTGTTTGAATACAAGAATGCAAAAACGTCGGAATTTCTTGAAGAAATCAATAATTCAAAATATGATGAGCACCTGCTGTGGAAAGCTACTAAATATCTTAAGAGGCCAACAAAAAGCAATATTCTTATCAAAAAATCGGATGGTTTGTGGTGTAAAACGGATAAAGATTCTTCAGAGGCATTTGCTCTTCACTTAAAAGATATATTTACGCCATTTTCTTTCAACACAACAACACAACAAGAAGAATATTAGACTATTTAACTTGTCCGTTACAAATGGACCTTCCAATTAAATGTTTTACACCAAACGAAGTTAAAACTGAAATACAAATGTTAAATAAAAAGAAATGTCCTGGATACGACCTAATTGACGCAAATGTTGTCAATCTGTTAACTCCGAAATGTATTGTATTTCTAACTACACTTTATAATTCAATCTTACGTCTTAGCCACTTCCCATCTCAATGGAAATGTGCAGAAATTATAATGATAAAAAAACCTAACAAGCCGAACAACATAGCATCTTCATTTAGACCAATAAGTTTGCTTACAACTTTCTCCAAAATATTTTAAAAAATAATTTTAAGAAGATTATCACCAATTCTAAATTAAAGAAACATAATTCCTGAACATCAATTTGGGTTTCGACACAATCACGGTACTCCTGAACAGATACATAGAATCGTGAATGTTATAAGAGATGCTCTTGAGAAAAAAAGATACTGCTCTGCGGTTTTTCTTGATATCCAGCAAGCCTTTGATAGGGTTTGGCATCTGGGGTTACTCTATAAAATAAAACAGTTTTTACCTGCACCTTATTTTCAATTTTTTAGAAGTTATTTATCCAATAGACATTTTTACGTTAAAGTCAACGACGAAAGATCAGCAAAACTGTTGAGTATAAAGAAAAACGTTATATGAACAGATTAAAGGAATTGTAAGTTTTAATTTTTTTAAAATTGTTTGAGCAAAATCGGACTAGTGGTTCTCGAGTTATGTCATTTGCCTACCATTTGTCTCACAGTGTAATTAACAAAAATTAGAAGAGAATTGAACTTAAACCAGGGCAAAGAGTATATATTTTATAAAGAGATTGCGGGACGCTCTAATTCTATCATGTTGAAATTTAAAATCGGACTTCCTGTTATATTTCATTTTTTTTAAAGAAATATGGTCGTTTTTGAGCGACCATATTTATAAAAGTTATTGAGATATTGATGCTCAATTAAGTTTAAAAAATAGGGAATGGAGTCAAGCTTAAACTTGGTAAATGGTATTCTTTCTGAAGATAAATTATAGATTTTTTATTGAAATAATCGGTTGAAAAATTTAAAAAAGTAAAATTGTGAATTGTGCAAATTCTGGAGCCAATTTGAAGAAACTGGTTGCACATTTGAAATAGGCAAAGTTGTGCGACTTATAAATATTGTCTTATTTTGTAGAGCTGTGTAATTATCGACGTTGAAAGTCAACGTGAATACGAAAAGTAATATGTAAGTGTTTACCTAAAACACATTTCTGTCTACTTTGAGTTTTTTATGAGTTAACGGATATAGTCAACGCGAACACACAGCTTATGTTGAAAAACTATATGGGATAAGTTGACTTAAGTTATATTTTTTTAAAAGATAATTTATCATATTTAGGTAGTTCACAAGGGGTGTGCTATCTGTTGTATCGTCCTAACAAAAAACAGAGTTGTTAAAATTTTTATTTGACTTTAACAACGATTTTTCTATTGAGTTTTCTATCTGTTAGCACACTCAAACATAGGACACTAAACATACGTTAAAATGTTGTATAGTGCTATTCTCAAATGTCGTATTTTTCAATTTAAATTCTAACAACTCTGTTTTTTGTTAGGACTATACAACGATACAACAATACCCCTTGTGAACAACCTTAGCACATCCCTTGTGAACAACCTTATTGAAAAAATTTAAGAACTTATATGGAAATAAGTTATTTTGTCGGAAATGTTTGAGAATACGCTTATCTTTATAACATTGATTGCACAAACACAGAAAAACTATAATTTATTACTTTCTTCTTAAACTTTAACTTTTTGAATAAAAATCCCTGATTGTAAATGAAATTAACTTAGTTTAGTACTAGTTTGTAATATGTAGAGATGTAAGAAGCAAGCAGAAATATGAGTTTTCAAAAGTAAAATAGACTACAAAAACGGTGGTCAATTTTTCTAAGTCGTCTAAAGTGCTTCTGACAAAAACCCACAGATAGATATCTCTTTATAGAGTCGTCCAAAAAAAGCATTAACCCTTTGACGATCAATGGTTGGTATGTGTACCATTTTTACTTTTTGCTATTTCAGGGAATCTTGTAAAGCGATTTTAACTTAACTATTGTGGTTGACACTAGAGAGATGTAGCTTTGTAAGGAAATCCATAACTTTTAGCTGATAGTTTCAGAGCAATAAAAGGTCAGCTCGAAAATTAAAATTTTGTAGCTTTGGTTCCATATTTCTCCAATGCGGGAGCATAGAAAAGCGCCAAAAATAGCATAGCAATAATTCTTAGCCACGGGTCTATGCCCTCAAAGAGTTTCGTTAGAAAATATACAGCGGTTCAAGTTTGGTCGTCAAGGATTAAGTTTAATTTTTTATAAAATTATGTATTTTGGTTGTACAGCAAAAATAAAAACACTTGATTTTTCGTTTTGATCTTAGGCGTTTTAATGTTCATCAAGTACTAAAAAGTTACAAGGTTTTAGCTAATGCCACAGCCTAAGTTAAATTTGCACACAAGTAAAAATAGAGATATACTGTTATAAATTCAGAAAAGCAAAATACACAAAACAAGTAAAATAGTCTTTTATGGATTATTAAGAAATTAATAAACATAAGTAAAGGAATCAAATCATTGTTTAAAAGATTTGCATTTAATTCAATTCAAGCTAAAATATTAAGTAGAAAAAACGAATTGTCTTAACTATAGTTGTGATCTAACATACTGCCCCCATTGAAATGGCAATTTCAATCAGCTTCGTCAATTGGAAGGGGAGCAACTTTGTGGATTGACCTTCGATAAACGCCTTTAGCAGTTTTGACATCTATTACTCTAATCTTACCATCACGTCCAGGTATGGTTTTTATGACACGACCAAGGAGCCACTGCTGTGGCGGTAAATTATCTTCATGAACAATTACCAATTGTCCTTCTTCAATATTGGCGCATGGTTTGAACCACTTAGATTTTTGTTGAAGATTCAAAACATAGTCGCGAACCCATTGTATCCAAAACTGTTGTTTTAAATATGTGACCAGTTGCCAACGTTTTAAATAATTTATATTCTTACAATGAATTAAGTTTTCATCTGGTAGAGCCAACAAAGAAGAACCAATAAGCATGTGACCTGGGGTTAATGCTTCGCCATCGTTAGGATCATCAGATCTAGGTGCCAAAGGCCTTGAGTTTAAAATTGCTTCAACTTCGATAAGAATTGTTTGAAGTCCTTCATAAGTAACACTAGCTTGAGATATGTTTTTGACTAAAATTATTTTTGTGGACTTAACTGCCGACTCCCAAAGGCCACCAAAGTGGGGAGAACGAGGAGGGATAAAAGAAAACTTAAATCCAGTTACTTCACTATACTGCATTAAAGTTTTTACATTATTTTCATCAAAAAAACGTTGTTTGAATTCAATGAGTTTTGAGTTGGCACCTACAAAGTTTGTTGCGTTGTCACAGTATAGACACTGAGGGATCCCACGTCTACCTATAAATCTTTTAAGACACAAAACAAAATTATTAGTTGACAAATCAGAGACGACTTCAATATGAATTGCCTTAGAGGCAAAACAAACAAAAATTGCCACATATGTTTTATATGGTGCTTTTCCTCTTATTCTATACGACGTGTAGAATGGACCACAAAAGTCTACACCACAAATGAGAAATGGACGTTGAGCCTTTAGGCGATCAGCTGGGAGGTCACCCATGACTTGTTGCATAAGGCGAGGTTTATATTTGAAGCAATGGACGCAATTGCGAACAACTTTTCTCACTATTTCTCTAGCATTGATAACCCATATTCGTTGACGAAGAATGCCGAGTAGTGCTTTGGGACCAGCATGTAAATGTTTTAGATGAAGACACTTGATGTATAAGGTTGTAAAACAATGATCTTTTGGAAGAAGTGCAGGAAACTTGGTGTCATATGATAACGATGAATTTGCTAGTCGGCCACCAACTCTGAGAATCGACAACGTTTTGTTAAAACTCTGAATTTCCTGCAAAAATGGTGATAATTTTTGCAAGCTTGGTTTTAAATTTTGTCCATTACGAAGAAGAACAATTTCATCTTTAAATGCTGTTGATTGAATGTCATGTACGACTTTCCAAAATGCTAATTGCAACTCTTCCGAAGATATAAACGAATTTCGATGTGATTTGTGAAACAGACGGTGAATATAGATAAGGATATGTAAAATACGAAGATACGAAGATTGACTGTCGACGATTTGTGAGATTATAGATTTTACGACGATAGTTGTACTAAACGAAGATTTTCTCATTTCTTCCGGCGGAAGTGCAACGTCAATATTGTTGTTTTGTGGCCAATTTTCATCACTTTCCTTCAAAAAATCTGGACCATTGAACCATATTGTAGACATTAGTTCATTAGCAAGACACCCACGGGATACTACATCTGCTGGATTTTGTTTCGATGGTACATGTCTCCAAGGTATATTATGAGAACTATTTTGAATCTCTGAGACTCGATTCGCGACGAAACACACAAGTGACGACGAATGATTTGTGAGCCAGTTTAAAACAATTTTTGAATCAGACCAAAAGAAGATACGATAATTATAAGATTGAAATTTATATTTGATTTTATCCCACGTACGACACAATAAAAGGGCTGCGCATAATTCTAGCCTGGGTAACGATTGTTGCACTACAGGAGCCACCTTTGATTTAGCGATGAGTAAGTTTGAATGAAAACAATCCGGAAAAGCCACTCGAATATAGATACAACATCCGTATGCTAATTGAGAGGCATCCGCGAAACCATGTATATCGAATTTAACATCTGGATTTGTTTGCACAAATCTAGGCAATTCAATTTGATTTATGTATGGCAAGCTTTTTTCGATTTGAACCCACCGAATCTTTAAACGTTCATTTAATGGTGAATCCCAATCAATTTGTTGTTTCCATACTTCCTGAATTAAAATTTTGCATGAAATAACAATGGGACTTAATAGTCCAAGAATGTCAAATATTCTGGCCACGACAGATAACACCGATCGTTTTGTAGGAATTTCAATAATTGGTAAGTTAAACCGAAAACAAAATAAATCTTCATTAGGTTTCCAAGACATTCCGAGAGCGTTGGTAATGTTTTCATCGTTGGGTTTTAATTCCATTTCCGCAGTTGAATGAGCCAATTCTGGACAATTAGAGCTCCATTTCGCTAATTGAAGACCAGCTTTTTCCAAAATTTGAATAATTTCATCCTTTTTAGTTGAAAGTTCGAAAATATTCGCTGCCCCCGTAAGCAGATCATCTACGTATAGATCTTGTTTTAAAACTTTGGAACCGATAGTAAAATTTTGCTTATATGCATCAGCGATAAAAATTAAACTTCGTATTGCGAGAAAAAGTGCGGCAGATGTGCCATACGTCACCGTATTGAGTTGATAAATGTTAATTGGATGATTGACATTATCTCTCCATAAAACAAGTTGAAAATTACGATCGCGTTCATCTACGAGAAACTGACGGTACATTTTACAAACATCTGCAGACAATGCAAATTTATGAAGACGAAAAGCAAGAATAGTTATTATTAGGTCTGCTTGTAGAGTTGGACCAACCATTAAGATGTCATTTAAGGATACGTTTGTTGACGTAGGTGATGACGCATCAAAAACAACTCGAAGTTTTGTTGATGAACTTTGTGGGCGTAAAATCGAATGATGTGGTATTACATAATGAGGTTCATTTAAAATGTCATAACTCACCATTGACATGTGTCCGAGTTTTATGTATTCATTAATGAAGTCGATGTACATTTTTCTTAATGATTCATCTTTTAAAAGGCGTTTTTCCAAATATATAAAACGACGACGAGCAATTTCAAATGAATTTCCAAGCTTGTCCACAGAAAACTTAAATGGTAAACGTACCTTGACTCTTCCATTTTCATCAAAAACGGTATTTCTCACAAAATGCATTTCACATTGATTCTCTTCTTCAGTAATAAGAGATTTTTGTTGTGAAAATTCTTCGATTTCCCAAAAGGCTTTCAGCATCGAATCCAATTCTTCATATTTTGAAATAACATTACACGATAACACCCTATTAGGTTCTTGAGATTTGATTTTACCACCAACTATCCAACCGAACTCTGTCTTTACCATACATGGAAGGCCTTCACCAAGTGAAATTTTGCCATCCAGCAAGAGATCGAAGAAGATTTCAGCGCTAAGTAATAAATCAACCTTTTGCGGCTTATAAAACGTTGGATCTGCGAGCTGGAGATCGACAGGAATGTTCCAGTTGCTTGAATCAAAACGTTGCGACGGCTGAAGCGATGAAATCGATTTTGTGATGGAGTATGTTAATGTACATTCGAAATTAGAAAAGCGTGATTTGATGGTAGCATTGACTTTAAATCTACATTCTGTACGAATACCTTCAACGGCCGATAATTCTTGCGTTGATCTGAATTGCTGAAGACGAAGACGACTTACAGTCTCTTGTGTTATTAAATTTACTTCAGAACAAGAATCTAAAAGAGCGCGGACCGGCTGCAGTGTGCCAAAGCAGTCCTTGATGAATACGATGGCTGTTGGGAGCAAAGTTCGCAGACAATTTTGGGAGAGAAACGATGAATGAGTTGTTAAGTGAATGGTGGATGAATTATTTGTTGAATTTGACGAATTTTCATTCGGTTTGCTTTGATGTGAAAACGATGACGAAGAAGGTTGGGAAGATGATGACTTCGATAGCGAATGATGTTGATACGATGAATGCGAAGAATTTTGATGTTCAGTTGATGATTGATAACTTGGATTGTGCAATGATGTATGGTGTGATACACGACAAGTACGGCAGCGCGATTTCGAAGGGCATTTCGAAACTATATGCCCCTTACGAAGGCAGTTGATGCAAAGACTGGCAGATTTTACAAAATCAAAACGACGAGGAACAGGCAACGATAAATATGAAGTGCAACTACTGATGAAATGGTCTTTGTTTTGGCAATATTGACATGAAATACTCGACGTAACAAAGGAAGAAGCTGGGCGTCTAACTTTAGGTATCGATTTTCGATCATGACTATGAAATGATTCTTCGTCAGCTGTGCGACTTTCAAGAAATTGACATCTACGGCTTAAAATAGAATAAAATTCATCCCATGATGGCAACTGATTCAAATTTTGTTTTTCATCATACACTGATTTAGATACTGAGTCCACTTTTGATAACACCACATGTATAATTATGGCGTTCATAACATCCAATTCTGAACCTAGAGACAACAATGAGCTTCGTAGAGCAGCGACATTGTCTAAAATTGAACGCAAATCGGCAGCACTAGGCTTACCGATGGGTGGAATCGAAAATAACGAGTTTATATTATCGATAAAAATCAACGTTTTGTTATCATATCGTGCTTTCAATCTATCCAAGGCCTTTTGATAATTTTCGTCCACGATCTGAAAGGCTTCTACAACAGCAAGAGCTGGACCACTGAGACAATTCAAAAGATAATTGAATTTATCGATTGTTGGTATATACGGCTCTTCATGAACTAAAGTGTTAAAGGTGCTTATAAAACGAGAATACTCCGAATATTTCCCGTCAAATTTTGGTAGTTTTAGCTGTGGCAATCGGTTCTGGTGCGAAAACGATGAGCTTGTTGTATTCAAAAGACTTAAATCCACGTCACTAGATCGACGTTTTTTAGATAACAAATCGACCATATACGCTTTAGCATTAACGAAGAGTTCTTCTAAGTCCGAGCGCGTTTCATCTGCCGCATCAAGACGTTCAATTTGCGTTTGAATATGGCTAATTTGAGTAAAATATGACTCAAGCATTTGAAGCCGACATTTTATAATAGTATAATCACAGGATGTACCTTCCTTTTCTACCTTAGACTTCAGTTTAGTAATTGTCCGCTTCATTGTGCTTCGTTGTACCTTTAATGATGCTAGATCCATGTTAGCAGACTTTGTTGCGCTAATTTGTGATTCAGTCGGTTCCATTTATCAAATTATGCAAAGCAATGTACAATTTGTTTAAAAAATGCAAAAGTACCAATGTTCAAAAAGTACCAATCAATACAATAAAAACCATCAACACTGGTATGCATTTAAACCGGCCAACACCAACAACACTGTGTATGTATGTATCTATCTTGCTAATGAGGAGAAAAGTGAGATGCTGAATAAGTATATGCAAACGATTGGAGGGGAAACGGTGAAGATGAAATACATATACTGAAAATAAATTATGTATTTATTGCAGCAGAGACCGGTGGCTAGCAAGCAGAGATTTGACAATAAAACAACTGGAATGACGACGACGACGACTATGTTGGATGATGATGAATATGATGTTTTTTGATGCCGCTAACTTAGCGGTGACTTTAAAGATGATGGATTTCGATGATTTTATTAATATGACAATGATATTAATAATTATAATTTTATTTGCTATGACGTTGAAGATTCAATGTTTATGTTTTGTACCACAAATTAACTAAATTTTCCGTTTCTGTTTTCACGAAGAACAGTAAAGGTTTTTTTTTTTAATAAAATCAGTCTTCATCAAATTTTTGTATTTTCAATTAGATTATGTCTTTTTATTTTTATTACAAACGAAGACCCGATAAACGTAGAAACACTTTCACTGTGATCTAATTATGTGTATAATTTAGTCTGATTAGAATTTTAATAGTGTCCTGTCACGGTCGCCAAATTTATGTACAGCAAAAATAAAAACACTTGATTTTTCGTTTTGATCTTAGGCGTTTTAATGTTCATCAAGTACTAAAAAGTTACAAGGTTTTAGCTAATGCCACAGCCTAAGTTAAATTTGCACACAAGTAAAAATAGAGATATACTGTTATAAATTCAGAAAAGCAAAATACACAAAACAAGTAAAATAGTCTTTTATGGATTATTAAGAAATTAATAAACATAAGTAAAGGAATCAAATCATTGTTTAAAAGATTTGCATTTAATTCAATTCAAGCTAAAATATTAAGTAGAAAAAACGAATTGTCTTAACTATAGTTGTGATCTAACATTGGTGTTAAATAAAAAAATAAAAAAACCACAGAATTTTGAATACCTCAAAACTTCTTTCCGCTTCAAAAAATAATTTCATTCTATATTCTTTAATCGCCAACATTTGTTTGTTGTAATATCATAGTGGAAAATATAAAAATATTAACATTCTTATTTATCTATTAAATAACATATTTGTTTGTAATTTTTATAGATAATAATAGACCAAATGATAATTTTTATGACTCAAAAATGTCCAGCAGTCAATTGGAAGATACTAGGCATATTACATCAAAATCATGGACCCAAAGTAAGACAGCCAATAATTCACTGGCCAATAACTCAGGTACAATTGATATGCAGAAAAGCAACAATACTCATAATGATGTTAAAATAATGCCACAAGTTGTACAAAAAGGTGGTGATGATTTTTGGATGCCTGCCGTAAATACAAAACAAAAACATACTAATGCTTTAATAGAAAATAGACAAAATCCAATTAATGTAGTACAAAATCAAAAGGAAACGAATCCAACTAATAATGGACAACAACCGTCAACAACTTCTGCAGCATCATCAATACAGGAATGTCAAGATGGTACTCAACTTTTAAAGTCTCTTTTAGGTTTATCGGCTAATCAAACTCAAGTAATTGCAGTAAGAATATATTTATATATATTTTTTTAATCCCTACATTAATACATTAAATATTTATTACAGCCACAATTACCAAAACCACCTACCAGTTGGCGTGCTACAACAACAACAATAACCAGTTGGCGTGCAGATGCTCAAAAAATGCCAGTAATGCAAAGTGGTGGCGGCGGTGAGGGTACCTGTAGTGGAACTCACAATTATCCTAGCATGCCTATATCACAGCCATCATTTAATCAATCAAATGCTCCATTAGCTGTTATCGGTGGCACTGTTGTTTCCTTGCCATCAACACAGCAATCGTTGTCTCAACAATATCAGCAACAGGTAAACCCTTATTTTTTCTTAACACTATCGGTTAGAAAAAAATTCAAATTGGTCAAAATATTCAATGACTGCTAGATGTGCAAAACCATTTACTATAAATAACTAAATGCGCTATTGTAATAAACTTTAACCAAGAAATTTACTAAAGCTTATATGAAAATCTAGAATTTGATTTGTTAATAGAATTTAATTATTTTACCATGTATTTAAAGATGTTACAATCTCAACTCCATCAAGGAAATCAAAAGACTTCTCAACAGCAGGCACATTATCAGCAACAGAATCTATGCATGCAAAATGATAAAATGTACACATCTAACTGTTTAAATCATCAAAAAGGTGCATTTATACCCCTTCAAGTTGCACGTAGCGGCAGCAACAATGACAACAGTAATAGCAATATTAAACAGACGCCCTCAACTTCGACTAATAATCATAATAATTCACTTAATATAGATCAAACTGTTCAAAACGTAAGTTGTTTATTTTTAAAAATTAATAGAAGTTTTGTTTATCTACGCTTTTTTTATAGATGAATCAATTAACATTGGACAATAAAAATGATGCAAATACTTCAAGTCAACAGATTGATATAAAGGTAAAGCAGGCTAATTTTTATAAAAAAAAATTTAATGTATTAGTTAATTCTGGCTCTTCTGATTACAAAAACATACGTTGTGTAGGCTGTGATTGACAAAAACTTCAATTAGCCACCTGCTCTGCGCCGACCGTGGTGTATCTCGTTAACAGGCAGGGTTCGTAATGCACGCACGTGTGCGCACATGCAGATGTGCAAAAATTGATGTGCAGACAAAAGATGCACTTGCACATGTCCGAATTTGACTTTATATTTCGCACGTGCACATCTCCATGTGCGAAGTGCGAATACAAATTCGCACATGCACATGTGCAAGTGCGTATGCACGTGCATTAAAAAAAAATAGCTAACATTAGAAAAAAAATCGCTAATATTGTCGAAAATCGTCAATATTTAAAAGAAATCGGTAAAAATTAAAAAAAATTGCTAAAATGGATAAAAAATCGTCACAATTGAAAAACTCGCCGAAATTGAAAAAAAAAAACTGTCAAAATTTTTAAAAAATCGCCAAAAATTTTAAAAAAATTAACAAATATGAAAAAATCGCCGAATTCAAAAAAATCGCATAATTTAAAAAAAAAATTGTAAAAATTTAAAAAAATTGCCAATATTGGAAAAAATCACAAAAAGTCAACATTTCAAAAATCTCAAAAATTTGAAAAAATCTGCAAAAATGAAAAAAATCGTGAAAATTTGAAAAAATTTTGAAAATTGGAAAAAAATTACAAAAATTGGAAAAAATCGTCAAAATTTGAAAAATCGTCAAAAATTTGAAAAATAGTAAAAAAGTCGGAAAAATTGGCAAAATTGGAGAAAAAAACCTCAAAATTTGAAAAAAAAATTTACAGAATTGGAAAAAATTCCAAAAATTGGGAAAAAACAATTGTCAAAATTTATTTTTCGCCTTTATTTTTCTCTGCGAGAAAAACGCGATCTAACAATGCAAGTCAAAATTTAGTTTCGCTATCGGGGTATTGGTGATGGGTTTGGACCTTTGGTGCAGTCATTTTTCCTCTAGCTCTTCTAGTTTGGGAGATATGGACGATTCAAATTTTATTTTAACGATTTTCCCACTTATTTTTCCACAGATGACTCACTATGACTTCCTTGTTCCAAAACCGTTATCCGTTTTCATTTAACTCATTCAGTTTTTGAGATATGGGCGATATACCAAATAAAAGTACTTTTCTCTCTACGAGGCTTAGCTTTCGAGAAAAACGCGATTTTAAAATCTAGCAATGCAAGTCAAAATTTAGTTTTGCTATCGGGGTATTGGTGGTGGGTTTTGACCTTTGGTGCATATATTTTCCCTCTAGCTCTTCTAGTTTTCGAGATATGGACGATTAAAATTTTATTTAAGCGATTTTCGCACTTATTTTTCCACAAATGACTCACTACGACTTCCCTGTTCCAAAACCGCTGTCCGTTTTCACTTAACTCATTCAGTTTTCGAGATATGGGCGATATTCCAAATAAAAGCCCTTTTCTCTCTACGAGGCTTAGTTTTCCAGGAAAGCGCGATTTTGAAATCTAGCAATGCAAGTCAAAATTTAGTTTCTGTATGGGGGTATTGGTGGTGGGTTTTGACCTTGATGTGCGAAGTGCAAAATATTTTCGCACATGCGCATGTGCAAAGTATAAAGTCAAATTCGCACATGCACATGTGCAAGTGCGAATTATAAACAAAAATTCGCACATATGAATGTGCGAAGTATAAAGACAAATTTGCACATGCACATGTGCAAGTGCAAGATGTGCGAAAATGTGCGTGCAATACGAACCGTGTTAAGAGGTGATGCTACGAGTCAAAGCCTGTGTGGAAGGTTATCAGTAGGGCAAGGAATTTCATGCACTTAAAAATGGAAAATATGCGCCTAAAATATGCGGCTAAAAAAGAAAAATATGCATTAAAAATATAGGAAATATGCACTAAAAACTATTATTTTTGCAAAAATAATGCAATTTAAAAATTAAAAATATATTTAAGTTAGTTATTTCGCAAACAGACACAGAACCCGAAGATTTTCCATAGGTCAATAAGGTTTTTAGGAATGTTTATTTTAATTGAATCAAAATATAAAAATTTGAGTTTTTTATATTTTTTTACAAAATAAAAAATGCTCCTAAAAATTAAAAATATGCACAAATATGCATTAAAAAGCACAAAATATGCATTAAAAAGGCACCAAATATGCATTTAAAGTCAAAATATGCAAAAATATTAATTTATGACAAAATATGCAATAATATGCAACTACAAATCGATGCCATTTTGTTCTAAATTTGATGATTCGGATAAATATGTAGTCCATATTAGTTTTGGACTATCGACAAAAAACATGCATTTGAATGGAATTCCTTGCCCTAGTTATCAGTTTGATTCCCAATCATGGCATACAACAAAAGTTTTTAATATAGATAATTTAAAATACTTTGATCAATCTCTATATATAAACCAATAACGTGACTGACTGACATAATATCGCCAGCCCAAACCGTTGAAGCTTGGAATTTGAAATTTAGTATGTATGCTCCTCCTCCGGCATAGCCGTCCACTAAGACGGAGCCAAACCTCTTTGGCTAGAAACCTGAAATTTAAAGACGAATGTATTTGGAAAACTAAAATTGAGAAACGGAATGAAACGGGACACGAGTAGAATTGAAACACTACACAAGTGGCACCAAATGGAATTGAACTAGGAACGAGTTGAATTCTAACACTAGGCAATGTAAATTGAATGGAACAGGAAACAAAATGGAATGTGAAACTAAGTGGAATGGAACGCGGAGCGAAATAGCATGGAGTGAAACAATAGTTTTTTTATTTTTCCAATATTAATTACACCTGTCAATAATTGACAATATGTAATTTATCTTACGGTTAATGGGTGTTAAATTATCCTAAATCAATACCTAAGCCATTTATGCTTTGTGTTAGCATAATTCAAGCAACTTAATCATTATTAATAAGATAACATTTGTAATAAATTTTTTTTACGTTAAAAGAAGCGAGTAGATAGTCCCGTAGGAGCAAAACGCTTTAGTCGTTTGGGAATCGGAGTCTCATTATCAGACAGTCGTCTTCGTTAAGAGTTTGAGTATAGAGTAAGGCTTTAACGCCCAGATCGCGATGGAGATCCTCATCTGTGATATACCATTCTGCATCCACAATAGTTCTTAGAATTTTAGATTGAATACCTTGTATAATTATACCCTACACCACTACGTGGTCAGGGTATTATAAGTTTGTGCTGATGTTTGTAACACCAAAAAATATTGGTCCTAGACCCACTACGATCGATTTAACGATGTCCGTCCGTCTGTCCGTCTGTCCATGCATTCTTGTGCGCACTCTACAGGTCGCAAATATTAAGATATTTTGTTGAAATTTGGTACACAGACCTATGTTGGCCCATGGACGAAGCCTATTGATATAGTGCCCATATAAGGGTCCTACCAAAATTATATTGTTTATACGCTGCAGGTCGCAAATATTAAGATATTTTGAAGAAATTTAGTACACCAATCTATGTCAGCCCAACGACGAAGCCTATTGATTTTGGTTAACACCGGTCCATGTTTAGACCTAGTGCCCATATAAGGGTCCCCCCAAAATTATATTGTTTATACGCTGCAGGTCGTAAATATTAAGATATTTTAATGAAATTTGGTACACCGACCTATATCAGCCCAAGGACGAAGCCTATTGATTTTGGTTAACAGCGGTCCATGTTTATACCTAGTGCCCATATAAGGGTCCCCGCAAAATTGGCTTAGTTACAAACTGCAGGTCGCAAATATTAAGAGATTTTAATGAAATTTGGTTCGCTGACTCACATGATCCCGAGAACAAAGCCGATAGATTCTAGATAGAATCGGTCCATATTTGGACCTATCTCCCATATGAGCTATATTTACGATTTTCTATTTTATAATTTTATAGAAAATTTTGACACAAGTCCCATTTTAACCCATTCGAATTTCGGATCCAAACATTAGTTGGCTTTTAACCAGACTGGTGTAGGGTATTGTATAGTCGGCATGCCCGACTTTAACCTTTTTACTCGTTTTTATATGTATTTTAATTACACAGTACAACAGCCAATCTGGGGGGTCAGAAATTCCAAGTCAGGGTGATGGTACTAGGTCAGTATAGTAAAACCCTCAAAGGGTTTGGCGTTCGTATGTGTCGTTCATTTGTACCATCACCCTGACTTGGAATTTCTCACCCCCCAGACAATAATCCCAAAAATGTTCCATAGTGTTATTTGCAGTTCCCCATAATTCCACTCCGTAGGTACTTCCAAATGGGGGATATTATTGTATTGTAGATTAGTAGTTTGTTTTGAATTTATAGCTTGACTCTTTACCTATTAGGCAGTGCAATTCCCTGCATTTGTTTTTCAGTTCATTTCGCTTTTGAATGATATAAATTTTCCAAATGAGTTTGGAGTCCAACAACTTCCCAAGATATTTAGCTATTGGTTTTGCTGAGTTACTAATTAGAATTGATTGGTGGTCAGCGAACTTTCTATTGGTTTAAATTAGTTGTATTGTTTTATTACTCTTAACCTGTATACCCGAGGTTTGGAATCAGTTTAGGATGCTGTTTAATAGTAATTGAAGATTTAAAATAGCCATTCTGACATTTGTGTTAGCTGAAAAAACCACTGTGTCGTCGGCGAATGTAGCAATCATTTCATGATTTGCGCGAGGTTTATGGAAAGTTATCCACATGTGTTTGTTGTTGTATTTAAGGAAAATATTACACTTTCGCAATTTTACAAGACCTAAATTTCTGACATGAATACTAGGGCTATAACCAAATTTTTCGCATAGTACCACGAGATGGGCAATGCTGTTTTATTAATGAAAAACATTATTTTGAGTTATTTTGCAAAAAAACTTCACCAATGCCAATATTTAGCGTTATTTATTTGTTACACATACCCAGTCAGAAAACTACAAACGGGAAAGCGATGGCAAAGCACTTTAACAGGTGGTTCAAGTACTGGCAAAAAGTGCTTTGCCATTCTCAAAATGATAACATCATTGGACAAAAGGACCGGCTGTACAAAAAGCTCCGGAAAAGCACTAGAGAAACAAAATTTTTGAACGTTGGCAAAACGCTGCCAAAACCAAAAAATAGGTGGTCTGGAAATATATTTTTCAAAATAAAATTTAAAAAAAGTTCATATGTATTTTTTTTTTTGGTCCTGCCGTGATTTGAACCCAGGCCGTCAGATTGGCAGACGATTGCTCTACCCACTGAGCTAACGAGACATATAATATTTGATGGCTAAACACATAAATGAGTGATAATAGCTGGACAACTACTGGCTGACCCAAAATGCTAGTACTGGCAAACAATTTTATGTAACTAGTATGCCAGTGTTGGGAGGCCAAATAAAAAAGCTGGTCTTGAAGCAGCTTTCACACAAACAAAAAAAAATAGATTTTATAAAACAAAAAAAATTTTAAATTAAAAAAATCAAAAAAAATTTCTTTGCTTGCAACCGGATTTGAACTCGGAACCTTTTGACTATAAACATTTTTTAACGAAGCGTCAGAATTTTTATAAAATCATTGGTCTACCAGTGAATTGATTTTTGTACCCCTGGTAGCATTGGCTAGGTAGTACTGGATAACCACTGGTTGCAAACCTTGGCATATCACTCTAAGCCAATTCTTTGCCAGTGGATTTTTTTTAAACCACCGAAATTTTTGTAAAACAAATACTGGCAAAACCCTTTTTGCAAACGCTGGCAAAGCGTCCCAAATGAGTGTTCTGCCAGTCATTTATTTTTAAGACCGTGTTTACCCAGTGGTATACCAGTGCTTGATTTTTTGTACCACTGGCGATTTCTGACTGGGTATTCATTAGATTTCCTGAAACATAAATATATTAAAAATTGTATGGCGTCGTTGTAATGCCATTTCCGTTAATTTTTATAAGCCCGCTTACAGAATCCAATCCGTTTTCAATCCAATTCCGGTGGACATTTCATAAAGACCACGTATATCTAATATTATTGTTTCCAGTACTCTATCGGAAATGAAGTTATCTTCACCGAAAATAAAGACCATCAACCGATTGTGGGTTGTGAGCCCACCATCCCGAACACATGTCCCGCATGCCAGAGAGGTCCCCACTACGTAAACCACCTCAAACCCAACTCACCTAGATCCCACGTCACTATGGACCCACCCGGTTGAGGCGGCCCGGTTCCTGGGTCGGGATCTAGCTGAGTCAGCAGAACAAGATGAAGAAGAAGAAGGATTATATTATATTGCTAACATATTTTATTGTAGGAGGCGTTGCTACAACAACAACAACAACCATCAACCAATTACTAGCCCGCAATACGTTTAATAAACCGTACCTTCATATGATCATGATGTTGAATCGTCTGCCGATCGTGAAGTACATATGTGGCATTCCTGAATCTGAGGATCGTTTGCTTCATATGTCGAAAGTATTCAGAAATTATAAAAAACTTGGACTTCTTCAATTCACACAAAGATTATTCCAGCTATTCATTTCCTTCTAAAGCAAAATCGATATTTGAATTTTATATACTAAATTCAATATTGAACCCTGCGACTACGTCTGTTCACTACTTTATTGTCAGAATAAAATGTTTACTTTTTAACCTTAGCGACTCATTTAATCATAAAGCTGTCAAAGCCGGTTTCCGAGTTATTCGATAAACTCTTTTTTTATTCTATATTTCTGGATTTTTTAAACCGGTTTTTGAAAAAGGGCGTCACTCGTCAAGTGACCTAGTGTAGCTTGTAGGTCTAGCTGAGTGTATTACCATTAAATTTTAGGAGACAAGGGGAAAAGAATGTTTTTTGTGACTATAGCGAATTTAAACATTTGTAACTAAGTAATTTTTTAACCGATTTTGAATTATTAAACGGTATTTAAAAGAAACATGCCCGGTCTATCCAAATATATGTATATATTTTCTTTATATTATTAATATAAATATGTAGATTTTTTTAATAATAATTAAAATTTGCAGCTTAAATTTTTCAACTTTTACGAGGGTTTTTTCGAATCTTCTTTTAAGACAACTGTTGTGCTTTGTATGCAATTAAAAGACAACTTTCAGTATTACTAATTACCAAGGCTGGTTACCGGTATCTTATAATACCGTTATCGCAAAAATACCGTTTCAAATAGAATACCGTTACCGTTACCAATACGATGCGATGATATAATCATCAGATGGTTTTTCGTGACTGTCAATGTGTGTTAGTGTATTTTATCTCGAAGGCATATGCGAGCAAAATAAGTGCCCAACATTGTAAACGATTGCCAGTATACACAGGAATTCCCTTCTTAGAACCAAAAATGTTTAGTAACGGTTTGTGATCCGTGTGTAAAGTAAACTTTCTTTTTCTATTTGGCTGTAGTTTTTCTCGGCTGATGTTAATGATCTGGATAATGGTGTATAGTTTACACACTATTATTACGAAATGTGTGGTAGATGACAGCTCCGACACCATGGTAGGATGCATCAGCGGCCACATGTATTGGTAAATTTGTATCATAGTGTGTCAGAAGTAGATCTGAAGTTAAAATCTTTTAAATTTATCGAGTGATTTTTAACATTCTGGAGTCCATTTAGAATTTTGATCCTTTTTGAGTAGATCATCAAGGGGTTTGCGTAATTTTATCATATTAGACACGTATTTACCATAATGATTTATTGAACCTAATAAATATCGGACTTCCGTGATTTTTTCCGGAACTTTTAGGCTTTGAAATGCCTTGATCTTATCTGGATCTGGTCGTGTACTTTACGGATTTTATACCTGGTGTAAGGCGGTTGAAGGTCTATCTATACCTTTACGGGTGTTGATAGCAAGAAAATTTTTGCTTTCATCATTAACCTAGACTTACAGGTGCTGGTATTTCTTCAGGAATTGGTTTGACTCGACCCTATTGTTGATACCAGTGGAGTAGTCTCCGCAAATTCTTATTTTACCATTTTCTTCTTAGACGATTTGGATGTATCAACAGGAGTGATCAAGTCTTTGAAATTCGGTTTCAAAGTTGAATTATCAGAAACCGTTTTGTATTTGGTTTTGTTGTGAGAAATTTCATCATCAAATTTGATTCGACGACATCAAGCTGATATTGGTTGATCCCAAAGTTTAAGTGAATCAATTGAAACAATTTGATCAAATCTTCAGCGTCAGAAATGTAGCATTGAAGTGTCTTTGTTGTATTATCTATAGCATACATGGGAATTTTTCATTACCATTGAATTTTCATTATTATTACTTCATACTAATGACAATGAAAAAAATTTCATTACCATTTAATGGTAATGAAATATTTTTCATTAGAAAAATCATTACTAATGGTAATGAAATTACACTAATGTATAAAAAAACTAATTACAATTGATTAAAAACCATTTGTTTAAAAAAAAAATTCAGACAAATGAAAACGAACAACTGGTTTGGCCAGGGAAGTTATAAAACATAATTTATTAAGGAGGATCCATTTCATTCCGTTAAACTTTACCTGGGTACAAATAACAATGGAATGGAAAGTAATATTGAATTTCAAATGAGCATGAGCCTGAAGGAGCATATTCCATCTTCGATTTCAACGAGTTTTACTCCATTTTTACGTTTTTCTGTCAATGGCAATTATTTTTTTTAATTTATTCATTATCAATGGTAATGAAATTTAAAATCATTGTCATTAATCAATGAAATTAAATTTTATAATCATTACCATTAATTAAAAAAATGGTAATGAAAATAATTTCATTACAATTGATATCAATGTAATGGTAATGAAATCATCAATTAATTAGTCCACCTAATTAATTAGTCCCATGTATGATCTATAGTGATTTTGCTATCAAATGAGACAAGAATATTGAGTTTTCCAGTGTTTGCTACACCAGCCCGCTCATTTGTTGTATAAGCATCAGGTTTACCAATGACTTTCCAAGTTGTTGATAGAATTGATATATCGGATGCCGTGTCAATCTGCAGTTGAACAGGTTTGTTATTATACCCTACACCACTAAGTGGTCAGGGTATTATAAGTTTGTGCTGATGTTTGTAACACCAACAAATATTGGTCCTAGACCCACCTTATAGTATACCGATCGGCTCAGAATTTTTTTTTATTTCGATTTAACGATGTCCGTCCGTCCGTCTGTCTGTCTGTCCATGCATTCTTGTGCGCACTCTACAAGTCGCAAATATTAAGATATTTTCATGAAACTTGGTACACCGACTTATGTCGGCCCAAGGACGACGCCTATTGATTTTGGTTAAAATCGATCCATGTTTAGACCTAGTGCCCATATAATGGTCCCCCCAAAATTATATTGTTTATACGCTGCAGGTCGCAAATATTAAGATATTTTGATGAAATTTGGTACACAGACTTATGTTAGCCCAATGACGAAGCCTATTGATTTTGGTGAACATCGGTCCATGTTTAGACCTAGTGCCAGGGTCCCCCCAAAATTGGCTTGGTTACAAACTGCAGATCGCAAATATTAAGATATTTTGATGAAATTTGGTACACCGACCTATGTCGGCCCAAGGACGAAGCCTATGGATTTTGGTTAACACCGGTCCATGTTTAGACCTAGTGCCCATATAAGGGTCCCCCCAAAATTATATTGTTTATACTGTGACGTCGCAAATTACCACTCTAATTTGGCTACTTACATACATACATTTTAATGCAGTGGGAACACACTATATCAATAATATCTATTTGTACGCAGTATGAATGCAATATGGGTACTGCCTATATTCGCTTATACGGGTAGTATGTATGTTGTTTACATACTGCATACATTTTAGTTCGTGTGTATGTTAAAGTACACACTATTGTTTATTATTTAATATTTTTTTTTGCATTGCCTTTTAGCCTCATACAATTCTCAGTTGGTTAGTTGTTTAATTCAAATAAGTAGTTTAAGTTGCTACACACACTGGGGGGTCAAAGCTAACTGCCATAGCCCGATACTTTGCCAGTAACGAGCTAATTTTTGGAAAGACGATAGACTTCGGTTGGTTGTCTCATAAATAATATCACAGCCTTAGCGGTCTGTTCTAATATCACAGCCTTCGTGGTCTGTTCTAATATCACATCCTTCGCGGTCTGTTCTAATATCACAGCCTTCGCGGTCTGTTCTAATATCACAGCCTTCGCGGTCTGTTCTAATATCACAGCCATCGCGGTCTGTTCTAATATTACAGCCTTCGCGGTGTTCTAATATCACAGCCTTCGCGGTCTGTTCTATTGATCACCACTGCCTAGGTGATCGGGATTATATGCGACTCCACCGCCGAGGAGGTCGCCAACCCGAGGATACCTATACCCGAGTCTGAAGACGACTACCTGCCGACACTTAACCGAATCGAACGACGACTACCTGCCGAGCATAACCGAGTCGGAGGACGACTACCTGAAGCCGAAGGTCGTATTGCCGACGGATAATTCTCCGAACCGAATAAATCCGAGTGAATCAACAAGGTGTTGCCATTTGTGAAATGTATTGTATTTGAATCTAATTAATAAAGATAATATTATAAACATTAAAAAGGAAAAATCGATTGTGTTTTTACTTAAGGTTTACGGGTCCGCAAGTAGACCCTGGACGCGACTGGACTACCTCAGCCGACGACAAAACCTTGTTATAATACGCTGCAGGTCGCAAATATTAAGATCTTTTGATAAAATTTGGTACACCGACCTATATCAGCACAAGGACGAATCCTATTGATTTTGGTTCACAGCGGTCCATGTTTAAACCTCGTGCCCATATAAGGGTCCTCCCAAAATTATATTGTTTATACGCTGCAGGTCGCAAATATTAAGATATTTTGATGAAATTTGGTACACAGCCCTATGTTGGCCCAAGGACGAAGCCTATTGATTTTGGTGCACATCGGTCCATGTTTAGGCCTAGTGCCCATATAAGGGTCCCCCCAAAATTACAAACTGCAGGTCGCAAATATTAAGATATTTTAATGAAATTTGGTTCGCTGACTCACATTATAGAAAATGTTGACACAAGTCCCATTTTAACCCATTCGAATTTCGGATCCAAACATTAGTTGGCTTTTAACCACACTGGTGTAGGGTATTGTATAGTCGGCATGCCCGACTTTAACCTTTTTACTCGTTAATCAATAAATTTGCATACTTACGACGCTCTTGGAACTGTAGAATAAACGGCGCTAGTGCGATAATTTGCTTTCGAGTTGTTGAACTTATTTAAAGCATAACGATTAATGAAAATTAAAAAAAGTGCGATTTAAAAAAGAAATTTTTTTGCCTGCAGCCCATTTTACTAATATATCTCTAAAATTTAAAATTCGTTATTTTACAATAAGTGTTATTTTTTTCGGTTTCTATTTGTTGTAAAATAAATTTTGTAAATTCTATTTGGAATTTGTCATATTTTAACCCTATTCTATGCCATATGGCATAGTCACTTTTTAGTGCCTGTTTTAAGTCAAAAAAGTTATGGATACTATTTTTTTTGTATTTTTATATTTTTCTTTGAAGCTTTCTGTACAAATTATTGAAAAAATATTTTGATTAGTGGACCCAGTAAATTGTGAAGGTTCAGAAAGCGAGCGTGCCTCTCGAATTTCGAATTTAACAAGAAAATGTCACTTCGTACTTTTATATATTCTATTACAAAAATTCTTTATTTGATAGCTTTATGTAAGTAATTTAGTAGATAATTATTGCTTTAATAAATGTAAAAAAAGTTGGATCCCAAACATAGTTCAATAAGGCTGTACGATTTTTTTTATTTCGTTCTATGCCATATGGTATAGATTTTTTACCCAACGGCAAGAACATTTTATATGTGATTGAATCGCGTCGCAGCGGCTGAACGTAATTACCATGTCTTAAAGACTAAACATCGAACAAATAGAAAATATTTTAATGATTTAGTCTTATTTCGACTTAATTAAGCCAAAATATGCAAAAAATATTTTTTTTACTGTTTGGAACTCATATGACCATATGTTCGTGCAATTATACAATAATATAAAATGAATGCATTTGAACGTAGATTTAGATCTTTCCAGATAAGATCCTAGATAAGATCTTTAAAATTGCATTAAAAATTAAAATTTATATTTTTGATTTTTTTCCTTTAAGTACATTCTATGCCATATGGCATGATGCCTAAAAACCACTTTTGGAAACCAAATTTAAAAAAATTACTTTTGATCAGGGTTGGCAGGCAATACCGCTAAAATACCGTTATTAATGAAAACCCTTTCAACTGACTACCGTTACCCCTAAAATACCGTTACCGAAATACATGAAATAGCGTTATCCGTAAAATACCATTACCGTTATTTTTAGTTCTCTACTCTTGGTCACCGCACGTGGTTAATGAGTGTTTCACCGTTACCGATATAACTGAAATACCGTTAACCCTAAAATACCGTTACCGAAATAACCCAAATATCGATATCCTTAAAATACCGTTACCGAAATAACTCAAATATCGTTATCCTTAAAATACCGATACCGAAACAAATGCAATAGCGTTAACCTTAAAATACCGTTACCGAAATAACCTAAAATGTCGATACCCTAACGATAACCGCATTCGTTTCGGTTACCATCCATGCTTTTGATTATTCATAATGTAGGCTTAAATAGTAACAAAATTGAAAAAAATTATTTTTTAAGTCAAAAGCAAAAAAGAAGTACCGAAAGGGTTTAAACCGAACAAAAATAACACTTATTGTAACTAGAGATGGGCCCGTGAGTGAATTTTCACTCACACTCACTCACGAGAAAAAAAATTCCAATCACGCACAATCACTCACGATAAAAAAATTACTACTCACTCACGCTCACGTGAGTAAATTAAACTTTCAGTCACACTCAAGCGTGATTCACGTGAATCACGCAAATTCACGAAAGAAAAGCTTCCCAGAAAAAAATAATATTCAAAAATTAAGAAAAATTAAACTGGAAATTGCGCCCTGTATAGGGTTTGAGTTTCGGAAATTCCCGGGCGGGGATTGTAAATGCCCTGGAAAATTTTTTACAATCGGTTTCAAACCACACTAGTTCTGCAACTGGTTCCACTGCAACCAATTCTATGGAACTGGTTCTAGAACAATGATGATGTAGACTAACGTACAATCAGTTCTAGAACTAGTTCCAGAAATTATATTTTAATAATAAATTGTGTAAAATTTAACGAATAAGTTCTTAAAAATTTGTTATAAATACCCAGTGTAGAAAATCATTACCAGATATGTGGTTATGTAACTACATACTTGGTAATGGTAACTAGTAGAGATGAGCGATCCGGTGATTTTTGAATAACGCTGCTACCAGTGATCGTGATTTTCAAATCACCGTTCTTTTAAACAGTGACCGTGATCACGGGTTTGTAATAGAGATGGGCGATCCGGCGATTTTTCAGTAACATTGTTCTCAGTGAATGTGATTTGCAAATCGTTGTTCTTTTAAACTGTGATCGTGATCACGGTTTTTCTATGGAAAAGACTGCGATTTTCTGATAAATAAACGAAATAATATTTATGGCGAGTTTTTAAGATGTCAGTTAAACTTGGCTTAGTTAAACCGAAAACGAATTTTGTCAGCCATTTCAAAGTTTATTAACAAAAATTTGGCGGAAAAACTTTTTCTAGAGTATAATTCATTTCTTTATTGAAATAAAACAAAATAAACCACATTTTAAAAGCAGTATTCCAGTTACAAACTGCGTTAAACTAAGTTTAAAGACAATCCACTTCCTAAAAACTGGGCCTTAAAAGAAGAATAGTTGCGACCGGTAACAAAGACATGATAGAAGGAGACATTTTATTCAGAAGAGTGTGAAAGCAAGTCACTGTTATTGAAAAAAAAACATGTATTACTGTGCACAATGAAGTTTGCAAGAAAGAATAGTACAACAATATTAAAAGAACGACATTCCGAGTAACTGCGACTTGAAATATATGATCACTGCCGCTACCAGTGATTTATCAATAACTGTGATTAAATAACCGGTGTGAAAATATCGCTCATCTCTAGTAACTAGTTACTTTTGTTGTTACATTTCTTATTACCTTTATATGGCGATGTCGCGAAAAATAATGAGTTATGGTTACACACCAGCATATGAAAAATCTAAAAATATGTCATTACCTATATGCTTACCAGTACTGACAAAAGTAATGAGTCTAAAAATAGATTTTCAAAAAAATAAATTATATAAAAAAAAAATATTTTTTACTGTATTTTTTTTAAATAAAATTTGCTGGTGCGGGAATCGAACCTGGGTCTACAGATTGCCAGTCAATAGCTTTACCATCTGAGCTATATCGACATGTAATATTTAATAAATAAAAACATAATTGACCTGCTGCACACAAGTAAGCTTACTCGCCAACATACAAAAAATCAAAAAATATGTGGTTACATATATGCTTACCAGTGTTTAAAAAATATTGAGTCTAAAAATAGATTTCAAAAAATCTAGAAAATTATTTTCTATTTGAAATAATGATAAAAATAAGTCATTATCAGTAACTCATTATTATATGTTGTAAAATAATGCAGAAGGTAAGTGGGTGTCATTACTGGTAGTCCAAAAAATAATGATATGTCATTACCGTTTCTACACTGGGTAATTTTGAAAATACTCAAAATTAGTTCAACTACTGAGAATTTTTAGTATTGTGTTAAATGAAGATAATTTAAATCCTTGTTGAAATCAGATCCTTGTTGGCAGATTTTTCTACTGACGTATTATTTTAAGTGTAGGGAAGGAGGATAGAGATGGGCCGAAATCATTATCATTAATTTATGAAATGGTAACCGATGTTTTTTCTTCTATTCGACAGCTTCAGACCCCAAAATTTTGGTTTATTTGCTATTTTGGCTAGAAGCGACGTATCGGCATACCAAAATATCAAATCAAAAGTTACGAAAACAGAAAAATATTTAACATTGTGTAAAAGTAATGTTAACAAAAGTAATGAACATTTTTTCATTACAATTACTCTTATATAATGGTAACGAATTTTTCTTTTTGTAATGCAGTGAATATAGGCAACTAAGGTTTGCGTTCGATGAAACTAGTAGACACATTATTACTTTTAAATTTTTTCAAATTCAAAATTATTTTTTTTAATCAAGATGCCTTTGCTAAATATGTACAAATAGAAGTGCGTGAAAAAAATTCGATTATTTAACAAAATATAGTATTTGTACCCAGATATGCAAATCCACCTAACTGCCCAGAGCTCAGACCCATCGAAAGATATTGGGGTCTGGTAAAAAGGATCATGAAGGGCACAAAACAGGTTGCTGAAAACACTAAAACATTTTCAAGAAAATGGTTATCATCAAGCAAAAAAAACACTGAAAACACTATTCAAAGTTCAATGGGAGGAATTTCATATGAACACGATGTATTTAAAAAAAAATTCAAATTAAAAAAGCACATATGCACGAGAGAGAAAATGCTAGCGATAAATAAATATAATATTGCATTTAAAAAAATTATTCTCCAAAGTTCTTCCTCCTCCTCTGAAGAAATAAAAAAAAAATTTAGTTCCATTTGAGTAAAATATTAGTTAATTGAAAATATCAATTTTCTCTACAAAAATTTGAAAAAAAAAATTTCTGAATAGAAGAGTTAGTAGACTAAAGAATATCATAAACAATTGTTAAATTTCTCAGTCTTTTTCCAATTTTAAGGGCCATTTGAGCTAACATACGCACAGGGATCTTTATTATTTCAGTTTTAATGAAAATTTCCACTAAACTAATGAAGTTTTCTTAACAAAATGAATGGAAAGCTTCATAAAAATATGAATATTTTTCATAAAATATATCAATTTAATGAAAAGTTTCAATGGACGAACTGCAGCGAAACTTCATTAAATCAATGTAAAAATTCATAAATATAATGTAGACATTTCTCTCAGTGTAATGTCAAATTCCATTTAAATTCGAATTTTTTAGCTTTAATTTTGTGTTAACTTTAGGTTATTTCGTTATTGTTAATGTCACAAATGCGAATAAAAATTTAAATTCAGTGAAACGGTTACGGGTTCCATTGTATTCTACACCTTTTTCAGTTTTATTTCAGAAAATTCCAAATATATTTCATAATTGTCTAAAAATGTTTTAAAATTATCCAAAAATGTTTTTAAATTGTCCAAATATATTTTGAAATTGTCTAAAAAGGTTTCAAAATTGTCTAAACTGTTTCAAAATTATCCAAAAATGTTTTAAATTTTTCTAAAAATGTTTTAAATTTGTCCAAAAATCATACAAAATTGTCCAAAAATGTTTTAAAATTGTTCAAAAATTTTTCAAAATTGTCCAAATACTGTTTAAAATTGTCTAAAAACGTTTCATATTTGTCCAACTTCATTTCAAAATTTTCCAAAATGCATTTTAAAATTTTCAAAATGTATTTCAAATTATACAAATATATTTTAAAATATATATTACAAATATATTTTAAAATATTTTATTTGTATTTAAGAAAATTCTATTTGTATTTGAAAATTGTCCAAATACATTCCAAAATTATTCATTTGTATTTAGAAATTTTAAATCTGTATTTCAAAATTGTCCAAATGTATTTCAAATAATTCCATTTGTATTTCAGAAATTTCTATTTTTATTTTAAAAGCATATTTACTAACGTACATGTCTCATAATTCCTATAATATTTTCATTACGAAAACGAAAACATGTATGTTTGTAAAAATGCTTTTGAAATAAAAATAGAAATTTCTGAAATATATTTGCAAAATTTGAAATACAATTAGAATTTTATTAAATACATTTGGAAAATTTTGGAATACAAATACAGTTATTTTAAATACATTTGGTAATTTCTGAAATACATTTGGAGAATTTTGAAATACAAATGGAATTATTTTTATTGCAATTTTACAATTTTCAAATACAGATTTAAAATGTTTAAATATACAAGTGAATAATTTTGAAATTTATTTGGACAAATTTAAAATACAAATAGAATTTTCTTAAATACAAATAAAATATATTTGTGTTTATGTTTCTTGTAATTTTTTAGCCAAACTTAAGAAAATTATGCAGTTTTGGGAACAAAATCATATTAAAATTGTAACCGGTTAATCGACCTGTTTTAACCGATTATTCGGATCGAATAATTATTTGAGTTTTGAATTATTTGTTTCGACATTAACCGAAATAGAGGCGATTAATCGAGGAATCGGTTAATGGATTAACCGAATTGGAAACACTACTATCAATAGAATTAAAAGCTTGAATGTTAAAAAGCACCAATACATTGTTTTGCCATTGCAGGAGCTTCAATCAACGTAACAACTATAACTTAAAGAAAAATAATAGCTTTGTTAAAAACATGTGGTTTTCGTTGGAATATCAAATATATAAGTAAAAATGTTTGAGTTTACTTCTTCAAATGTTTTTCTTTGAAAGTTAGCATATATACAGTGGTGGCCAATAAATTAGAAACCATTCAAGTTTTTTCTAATTTTATTCTCGTTGCCTTTATTTTTAAAGATCAAAATAGTGGCTAATTTCGCCCCGAAAGACAAGGAAATTGTACATAATTTTAACGTGATGT
Organism: Leucophora obtusa; assembly: GCA_949987735.1. Lineage (NCBI taxonomy): Eukaryota > Metazoa > Arthropoda > Insecta > Diptera > Anthomyiidae > Leucophora > Leucophora obtusa. The sequence goes on along the minus strand of OX465297.1, from coordinate 76,441,721 downwards.
TTGTTTTTTCATTTTGTCACTTGTTTTAAGTGGGCGTGGCTTTTAACGAAAAATTAGCGATATCGACCTTTTATCAAATTACATAGTAAAATTATAAATAAAATATATACATATATAAAATTTACAAACAGTAACAAATATGTTACTGACGCCGACATTTTCCATATTCATCATGTGCCGGGTTGGTAATTTCTCTGTCTAAACGCCCTATTACTGTCGCGTAAAACTATATAAAGAACGTTGTCGGAAACGTGGTGATTTTTTCAGACGCATGAAGAATTAAAAGTCGGCAAAAGTGTAGTTTATGGGGCTTCGTAAAAAAAAATATAACCCCCTCTGGAATTAAGAAAGAAAAAAAACCGAAATTGTCTCACTATTCCAAAAATGTATTTTTTTCTTTTATCCATAAAACGTAGCCCCACCTAGAGCAATTTTTCGACCACTAGGGGGGTCGAAAAAAGTGAAAAATTAATATAAGCGAAAATTGTACTCAAATGAACAGAAATTTTCTTACGATTTCAAAAATGAGTTTTTTTTGTAATCCGTCGAACGTGAATCGAATTAGAGCCATATTTTAAAAATTTAGATCTGCCAAAAATTAAAAAAAAGTAAAAAATCACATTATTTTAGTTGCTATCGTTGGCAATTAGTTGGTAGTTTTTGTTCGCTTGACGAATAATTCAGTTCGTTGGTGACTATTGTGCAGATTACACGTATATATTTGTGTCTCTTACTTTGTCTTACAACGAGTGTTTATATTTTTGTCTCTAATTATTGTTCTTGTCTTTATGGCAAGACCTTCTAAGCGCAAAAGGGGTAATTATTGGACCCCTTTGCAGGCCCTTGATGATGATGATGATGATGGAGACCCAATGGACTCAGCTGAGACGACGGAAGCTGTGATTAAGATCGTTAAGGAGCATATTCCACCAATTAAGGTTTTGGGTCAAAGTGGTGATTTTATTCACAAAATGTTGTCAGCAAAAGGTATTGTAAATTATCGACTAAAAAGAATGTCAATTGGTATAAAAATATTTTGTGAAACAATGGGCACATACGGTGTTGTTAAAACTTTACTGAGTGAAAACAAGTGTCAGTATTTTACACATGATATAAAAACTGTCGTGTGTTTAAAGTGGTTTTGTTTGGCCTTGAAACTAAAACAGAGGATGAAGTAAAAGCAGAATTAACTTCTCGTAATTTAAAGTGCGCTCAGGTCAAACGCGTTGACAAAACATATGGAGACTTTATTGATACAATTTACGTTGTTTCTTTTGTAAATGGTTCTCTTAAATTAAATGATCTAAGAAGAGATCATAGATGTATTTTTCGTACAATTGTTAGATGGGAGTACCAAAGAAAAAAACAAAAACAGAATTGTACAATGTCATAACTGCCAAATGTTTGGCCATGGCGAGAGAGGCTGCTTTGTAAGAACTAAATGTTCAAACTGCGCTGGAAAGCATAAAACAGATGTTTGTAAAGCAAACACAGCAAAATGTGCCAATTGTAATGGTGATCATAAATCCTCTGATATCTCTTGCCCAAACAGGGAGATGTATTTGCAAATAAGAAGCAAGTTTACGAACAAAAAATCAAACAACAATAACGTTAGAAGGTCAAATAATAATATGTTCTCATATAATACCACTCAATTCCCTCTCTTACCCAGACAAAGAGAAGTACAACAACCACATATTAATCTCGAAGCAAATGCATCGCAAAATCTTCCACATAACAAGAATTTTAATAGAAATGATCTATTCACGATTGAAGAGATCACTCAGCTATCGATGGAATTAATAAATAAATTAAGAGATTGTATATCAAAAGAACAACAGTTTAATGTATTAACAGAAATTACTATTAAGTACTTATACTCAAGTGTTAAATAATGAACACGCAAATGAAAATAATGTATTGGAACGCAAGAAGTATCCGCGGCAAAATAATAGAATTTTTTAATTTAATTATTCACAAAAATATCGATATTTGTTTAATCACTGAAACCTGGTTGGATGGTGGTTCCAAATTCTCACATCCAAATTATAATTGTTTGCGCATCGATCGTCCAAACAGGCGAGGTGGCGGTGTGGCAATTGTTATTAGGAAAGCCATACGTTTTCAACAACTACAAGCCGTCAGAACTAATATTATTGAAAATATAGGAATTGATCTCTCGCTAGATCAAATAAATTTGAAAATATTTTGCGTTTATTTTCCAGGTGGCCGAAATTCATCTGACATTTTACCTATTTTCAGACGTGATATTAGAAAGTTGCTAAGTATTCAGGGAAATTTTATATTATGTGGTGATTTAAACAGTAAGCACCGCGACTGGGGATGCTCTAGGGCAAATTGTTATGGAAACTTACTTAACGACTTGACCTTTCATTTCCCATTCACTATAATGTTTCCAAATAGTGCTACACGAATACCACCTACTTCGAGGTCCCGTCCTTCAACATTAGATCTGATACTTACAAATATCCCAGAGTATTTAACTCAACCGGAAGTTTTAAATACACTCTCTTCCGATCATCTACCAGTTATATTTTTTCTAAATGCCTCTGTATCTACTTTGCCAAATATGAAGCTTAATTTTAATAAAACCAATTGTAGAAGGTACTCTGAAAAACTTGATTCAATACTTCCCATCGATCCACCTAACATAGATAGCATTATCTCTGTGGCTAAAGTTGATGAAATGGTTAACAAATTCTCTAATGCTATCCTTAGTTCTGTCGAACATAGTACTGCTATTTTTCCAGATTCACAAATGAATTTTATAAGATTACCAAGCGAGATTATAAACCTTATTAGGGAGAGAAACTATTATAGACCTCAGTGGCAAAGATATAGATGGACAATTGATCTCGAAGAATACAAACGTTTTGACCGCTTGGTGAAGACTGAAATATGGAATCACAGAAATCGGCAATGGAATGAAAGATTACGTAGACTTGACAAGCGCTCAAAGCCCTTCTGGAATATTACTAAAGTTTTGAGAAAACGGTTTTCCCATATTCCCTCCTTAGTGGACCAAAATAGGTCTATAAATACTGATTCCGATAAGGCTAATGCATTTGCGAAAAACTTTTTTCAAAATCATCATGTGTCAGACAACCTTGGCTGTCAGACATTAGAAAGACAAGTCGATAATGTGTTAATTTATACAAGTTCTCTTAACTATATTACACCTGATTCACAATATATTTCATCAGATACGATAAAAAGTTTATTAAAAGGTCTCAAACCACGTAAATCTTGCGGCTTCGATAGTATCAAAAATGAGTTTTTAAAAAAACTCTCAGTTTCTGGGATTATATATCTAACATTTATTATTAACTCTTGTCTAAAACTTCAATATTTCCCAACATGTTGGCGAATTGCAAAAGTAATTCCAATTTTAAAACCGGGCAAGCCCAATAATGAAACGGGAAGCTACAGACCTATTAGTTTACTAAGTAGCTTAGGAAAAATTTATGAAAAGATCTTAAAGGAAAAACTATTTCTTTTTATCGATGAAACAAATATTATTCCCAGGGAACAGTTTGGTTTCCGTCCCTCTCATAATACAACACAACAAATCAAGAGAATTTCAAATTTCGTAAAAAACGAGCTTATAAACAAAAAGTCTACTGCTATGATGCTTTTAGATGTTGAGAAGGCTTTTGATACCGTATGGCATAAAGGCCTTATATATAAATTAATTTCATATGGTTTTCCTTACTATCTAGTAAGAATCGTGCAAAGCTTTTTGACATACCGTAGTTATAATGTATCCATTAACTCTTCATACTCAGAAAACTTCAATATTGATGCTGGTGTTCCTCAAGGCTCTGTGTTGGGGCCTTTGCTGTATATTTTATACTGTGCAGACGTTCCTAAAAGTCATGTATGTAACTACGCTTTTTATGCGGACGATACTGCAATTTACTGCTCTGATGCATCACCGCAACCTATTCTCCATAACATACAACATGCTCTTAACAGCCTTTTTCAATACTTTGTTAAATGGAAAATTAAAATAAATGCTGGTAAATCACAAGCTATCTTTTTTACAAGGAAAAGAAGCTCTTGTAACCTACCCAGTTCAAATTTATCTTTGAATGGTATAGATATTCCCTGGTCTAACAAAGTTAAATATTTGGGAGTTTTTCTAGACCGACGTTTAACTTTTAATGAACACACCAGTCATATAATCAGTAAATTTAACATCGCCATCAAAATGTTATACCCTCTAATTAATAGAAAGTCAAATCTCAACACCGATAATAAAATAACCATTGTCAAAACAATTTTTCAGGCTATAGCCCTATATGCATGCCCAGTTTGGGGAACATGTGCAGTGACGCATGTTAAAAAAATCCAAATCAGTCAAAATAAACTTCTCAAAATGGTTATGAATTTACCTTGGCACTTTTCTACACAAAGATTACACCATCTTTGTAATGTAGAATATATTCATAATCGTATTCAAACTATAATAGACAAATTTCAAGCTTCATGTAATCATTCAAACAATGACTACATTTTAAACTTATATTAGGTCCAAAACAAATCCTCATTTATCATATTATTTGTGATTTTCTTTTTCTTAGTGGTAAAACCGCTTCTATCCTTGTGTTCCCATATATATATATGTATACATTTACTGGTATGTACTATACATCCCTTCCTTTGATAATTTATTGAAGGTTTTATAACGTAATTATTTTCCTTCTCCAATGAAATTTATTACAAATCAATTGCGTGTTCATAAACTGAAAATTATTGTTATAGATGTAAGGTAGCTTTAACCATCTCTCTTTAGTTTTATTTTATGTGTTTTATAAAACTGATTTTTTTTTGAAAATAAACAAAAAGAAAAATGTTGACGAATAATTCACAATTGAATTATATTTGGTTTTAGCCGTTATATAGGAAAATAACATAAATATTCGACCTCAACTTTTAGGTGTACGTAAATAAAAGAGTTTGATTAGAAGTGAAATTGCGATAGTTAAATTAGCGCCGCAGGGAAAAATTTAATTAAAAAAATAATTTGATTGTAGATTTTAGTTGTTCCGAAGATTGTTAGAATAAGTTTTTTCGGTTTTAAGAACAAATATGACAAATTCCAAATAGAATTTACAATTTATTTTACAACAAATAGAGAAAAAATATGAAATGGTTGAAAATTAATGCATTTTCAAGTGTTACCAATTCACTATCATCAGATTGTCTTTATGGGGTTCTCTCTAGGTTATAATGTAGATTTTAGTTTTTGTACAGTGGTGGCCAATAAATTAGAAACGGTTCAAGTTTTTTCTAATTTTATTCTTGTTGCCTTTATTTTTAAAGATCAAAATAGTGGTTAAATTCGCCACGAAAGGCAAGGAGATGGTTCAGAAAATTGTACAGAATTTTAAGGTAACGTTTGTTTTTTTATTCTGTCACTTGTTTTAAGTGGGCGTGGCTTTTAACGAAAAATTAGCGATATCAACCTTTTATCAAATTACATAGTAAAATTTAGGCAGTACTGATCGGTTCTGTACAAACTATATTTTTGGAAATCCTATAAAATTTCCTTAAGTCTCGCATTATTTTTATCTACATATAGTCGCCAGACTTAAAATTGCAGCACTTTAAACATGACCAAAATTTTCTTTGTTTTTAGCGATTTTAAAAGAAAGTTAATAATACTGAAATTTGCGGCAGCGTCTTAACGTCAATGTTGATCTGAATTTGTGCGTGTTTTGTAGGGGTGCCAACCGTCATTATAACAAAAAATAGCGTGAATGCGACATAGTAGTACGAATACAGAGAATAATAACCACATTAAAAGTTAGATAAACTATTAATCCAAAAGATAAAAATAGGGTTTAATCGACTTATTTAGTGCTTTTGTGTCTAAACTGCGTATAATTGTCCTTTTTATCTCCCTGTAAAATGTGTGTTTTTGAAATAAGTGCTTTTGCCAAAAGTCCATAAATATTTTCTTCATTCTCACTTGTTTTTATTAGCATTGTTTTAATGTTTTACTTTTCTTTTAATTTCAGCCTGCATATGGACGCAAAAAACCGCCGCGTGTTCCAAAAATTGGAGCCAAATTTGATTTTGCACAATAAATATATGGACTGGGATTGCGTTTATGAAAGAAAAAATATAAATTTATATCGAATTATAATTAGCATCACTTAATATGTAATTTTATTTTTGCTCAATAATAATTATAAGTTTAAATATTTTTAAATCAATGAACGAAATTATATATAATTAATATCTTCTCATTAAAATTTTACGTACACCATGTACATAGAAACGCCTAAATTATTGTTTAAATTTATTTAATGAAAACTTAAGATTTTAAGTTAAAACATAAAACCATTATACATATTTAAACTAATGTATTCACAATGAAGAGAAATTAATTTTAACAATTAATGTAAATAAAATTCAAACAAGGTCTATTAAAATTGTGTTGTTAATTATGTGTTTATCTACAAGATTTCTTATGTTTTAAAATATCAATTTGACTTATAAATAATTCTTGAGAACATTTTAAACAATTATATTTAATTTTATTTTGACTACTGTTTTCCTTAGACGTTGACGTCGACGACGAGGATGATTTCGATTTCCTTGCTTCTTCATAGAATTTTTGACGTTTTTTACAATCTAAATAAAAATTTGATTGAACTCAATTACACAGTACAACAGCCAATCTGGGGGGTGAGAAATTCCAAGTCAGGGTGATGGTACTAGGTCAGTATAGTAAAACCCTCAAAGGGTTTGGCGTTCGTATGTGTCATTTTTTTTATGACCTGTTAAATTTTTTCCTTATCTTGATGTTTTTTCGCTTAGTTGTAACATTTTGGCAAAAACGTAGTTTAACATAACTCGAGAACCACTTGTCCGATTTTGATGAAACAAATTTAGAAAAATTTAGAATTACAATTTCTTTAATCCGTTCATATAACGTTTTTCTTTATAATCAACAGTTTTGCCGGTAAAAATAAATTTGTGGAGAAAAAAAAAATATTTTTATGCCTAAAAATTAAAATTTTTTTTTTTAAATTCATAAAAAATCCAAAACGGAAAAAAGGATCAAGTGTTATTAATTTCATGTAAAGTCACATAACCTATAAACAAAATTTATCGCGTTCTGCTTTTATTTACAATTAAGTGAAGGTATCCCATTTTGACAAGAATATTGATATTTGTTTTTATTCAAAAAAGTGTCATTTATCGCCTTTTTCATAAATTTTCCCCAATAACTCCAGACTTCTGGCCATAAACTACTAAAAAAATTAAGTAAACATTTTTATAATTTTTTATTTTTATTTTATTTATTTATTTTTATTTATTTTAATAAATATTGCCTAGACTTTTTCGATGGTGGTTGTTCGGGACTAGTGGCATCGCATTCATCGCTATCATCAGTTTCTGAACCACACATAATGTCAATGTGTGACTCCACTGTTGGCCCTTCTGCATCTCCTGAAAATTCTTTATCATCAAGATCATCCTTGTCTTGCCACACTAACTTACTCCACCAGCAAATTTCCGCAATTATTGCACTCGGCGACTTTTTGCCTCTATATCTGTAAGTTTTTGTTTTATTAAAATGAGTTTGAAAAAATAAAAAATCAGTATTACCTCATTGCAAATGGCATAGCAACTTGATGATAGCGTTCACCTTGTTCATCAGATTCGGTAGCCAATTGTTTGCTGAAGTAGTCCAGATGATGATGTAAATAATGGATTTTCAAGGACATGTGGACACCAATTTCCGAGAATGCTCTTAACATCCTTGCGACAGAAACATCGTAGTTGTTAGAACGATGCTTTCCCAACAAGCCTTCTATTACTTCTTTGATTGCCTGCCATGCATTCAATTCAGCGTCAATCAAAATATTGTTGAATGCGTCACTTTTAATCAGCTTTCGTATATCTGGACCATTTAGTACGCCTGATTGGAAAAAATTAATTTGTTAAGATGGAAAATCATGGGAAATGAATGTGATATTATAACTTACCTTCTTTAATTTTACTTTCGCTGAGTCTCGGGTAAATTAGTTTCAAACACAAGAAAACTTCATCTCTTTTGGCGACAGTTTTGATAAATTTCTTAACAATTCCAAGTTTAATATGCAGTGGAGGCAGCAATATCTTCTCCTTCGGCACTAGAGGCTCACGAATAATATTGGCCGTTTGTAACCTGCTGTGCTCTCTGAGTTTCCATCCGTGGCATGCATATTGGTCACCGGAAAATCGTGTGTCCCAATCGCACAAAAAGCACATATATTTTATATAGCCGCTTTGAAGACCGCAAAGCATTGCTACAACTTTTAAATCGCAGCATATGCGCCACATATGTTTGGCGTAGTTAACCATTTTTAAAATATTTTCCAGTGCATTATATGTTTCTTTCGTTTCTGTACTGTAGGCGATTGGAACTGAAGGTTTTTTATTGGTCTTATGCAGTAAAACCGCCTTCAAGCTGAGTTTTGAACTGTCAATAAATAATCTCCAGTCATCTGCTTCATATTTTATTTCCATTGCGTCCATCAATTTTCCAACATCCGGGCAATATGCAGAAGTTTTTTCATCATTCACAAGGAATAAACTTTGGAGTGTTGCCTGACGACTTCGATAAGCTGTGACTTTCACACCGGGTGCCAACAAATTGTTTGATTTCAAAATGGAAGCCAGCTCTTCCGATTTATGCTGTGTTAATTCCAACTTGGCAACAATTGAATCAAGCTTATTTTGATTTATTAAAATTGGCTCATTGGATACTGATGGCTCATATGGGGAATCATCACGTGCATGATATGTCGGAGCAGTCGTAGAAGAGAAAATATCTGGGCTAGAAGCTTTTGGCACAGGAATGTGGTCCGAATGAGGCAATGGTGTTGCGGCACTTGCAACACCAACGTAATTATACGATTTTCTTATCCTTTTTGCGGCTCCTTTATTCGCACATGCATAGCAATTCAATGGATTGTGACCTTCGCCAGGATTAGTCCAAGTCATTGGGATACCGAATGGCATACTTTCACGTCTTCTATTTTTCCAATCCATTAGACGGTTGTAGCAGCTTTTACACACTATATTTGGTACCCAATTTTCGTTCACTATAACATTTTGGTTGAAGTACATCTCGTATGTTTGAACAAAATCAGTACTGAAATTTCCCCTTTTTTTATGTGTTGAGACATATTGACCACAGCAGTAGCAAAAGCTATTTATATCTGGCTTGCACAGTTCCATATTCTGTTCTCTTTTGTTCACTTTTAAAAAACTGGAGAAAAATCACTTTTACTGTTCGCGTTCGTCGGCACTTGTTGAATGACAAAAATCACAGAACCAGTGTGAGAAAGAGAAGAAGTATAATGACAATGCATGTTTTATGTGAACATTACAGAACCAGTGTTGCCACATCAATATTTCTCTTTTAGTACAGTAGAAAAATATGAGAGAGTTCGGCTTGTGAGTGTCAATGTTTTCTCCAAATAATGTTGTGCATATCTGGAGCAAATTTTTGAAATTCATACATTTACCTAATTGTGAATAAATGAGAAACGCGTGCATCGATTTTCATGATCTATGCCTTTTTTTGCTCATGAGTTATGTGACTTTACGCGAAAGTAATTAGTTTTGGCACTTTTTTCCATTTTGGATTTTTTATGAATTTTTAAAAAAAAATATTTAAATTTTTAGGCAAAAAATACTTTTTTCCCTTCATACATTCATTTTTAACTTCGAAAGTGTTGCACATATAGGAAAACGGTATAGAAACAGATTAGAGAAATTGTAATTCTAAATTTTTCTAAATTTGTTTCATCAAAATCGGACAAGTGGTTCTCGAGTTATGTTAAACTACGTTTTTGCCAAAATGTTACAACTAAGCGAAAAAACATCAAGATAAGGAAAAAATTTAAAAGGTCATAAAAAAAAAAATGACACATACGAACGCCAAACCCTTTGAGGGTTTTACTATACTGACCTAGTACCATCACCCTGACTTGGAATTTCTCACCCCCCAGACAACAATCCCAAAAATGTTCCATAGTGTTATCAGTCATTTTTATAATAAGAGTAAAAACTTTAAACTTGGTTCTTTACTTCGACAAAGTGATTTCAAATTCATTAAATTCGACTTTTGAAATCAGAGATTAACTTAATCCTCTATTAACCCTCTAACGGTCTTACGCTGTTTAGCAATGAAATTTATACATTGTGTTCTGCACAAAAACTAAACTATAAGTTCTTCCTCAAAATATGGTTTCGTTGCCTACTTTAGGCGATATGGTCAAAATAGGTTTAGAGTGAATCTTGAAAATAAATATTAGTAGGTTAAAGGCTAAGTTGTTGCTCTTACAAGATATATCGGCAATCTAAAAATTAAATTTTTTGTGCTGCTACTTACGAAGATTTTGCGATTTTCGCACGTACCTTAACACTCTAACCGGCCTAAGCTTTTTTGAAATGAAATTTATACCATGTGTTTCTCACGAAAAATAAACAATAAGTTCTTCTACAAAATATTTTATCGTTGACTATTTTAGGCGATATAAGTCAAAATAGGTTAAGAGGGAATCTCGAAAACTAGCTCATAAAAATTAATTCTTTCAAATTTTTTATTCTTTGTAATTTACTTGTGAAAATTGTATCACCTTTCTTTAATTTGAAAAATAATTTAAACAGAAAGTCATATTAATTTATGATCTAAAATCAAACTAAAAAACATTCATTTAATTATTAATATTATTATATAAGTTAAATATTCAATCTAGATTTGAGTTCATTGTCAAAAGTTTTTAGTTAACTTATTTAAGTATGTTTTTTTCGATTTTTGAAAATTGTGTTCGTTTTAAAATATTGTAATTATTTTTTGACATTTTAATTTGGACTCTTTCTCGCTTCCAAACCGTAAAAAAAATTTCTTCTCGAAAGATTTAGGAAATTTTGTTTTCTATCGGAATTGCTTCAGTTATGACTATAAGATATACATTTGGGCAATTTTATGATAACTGCCCTGAGGCATCCTTAACCGTTAGAGGGTTAGAGAATTAATTTTCAATTTGAAAAGACTGAAATACAGACCATGTTTTTTTTATTATGTTTATACTCACTTGATTTATGTATTAATTTGTCTATAACATTAAATTCAATTTCAAAATCACAGTAATTACACGCCCAAGAATGTGTTGCTAAATCCAAATCCATAATTAGAGACCATTGTTGTTCTTGTAAGCTGTAAAAATTGTATAGAGTTTTTTTTGTAAATATTTATTGAGTTTATTGAACAAGGACTTAATTTCAAAATTAAAATGTCTAATTTTTAAATGACCAAATGTTTTACGAGTCTGAGTAATTTTATTATTATTATTATTCTTTATTTGAGTCTATGGATCCTTACAGACTAGCAACTTATATCTAAAACTAGCTATTTATAACAATTTATTTAAAAGAGTTTTAAACTTGAAATTAGAAATACTTAAATCTAAATTTTCACAAAGATTATTGAATAACCTCAAAGATTATTGAATAACCTCATTGAACCACTTACTAGTTCATTCAAAGCTATGAATATCTATATGGAAGAAATTATTTCTCCTAAGTGTTTTCTGCGGAACAATAATTTTAATTAAATGCAATAAATCGGGACAATCAATTACACCACATAAAATGCCGTGCAAAAATAATAAAGCCGTAATTTTCCAACGAGCTTCAAGAGATTTCAAGGAAATCCAAGATAATCTAAAATAGAATCAACTTGAACACCTTTTCAAAATGGGACACACAAAACTGAGTAAAAACCGCTAAATTTGTAGTAGTTGACCTTTCGGCCATAAAACCTTGTTGAGAAGGGGAAATGTAATTTTTTAAACGAAAATTTTCGCAATATTCGTCAGTTTAGAAATTGGCTAATATAATACATATATATTATGTACAGTGGTGGCCACGAATTCAAGTTTTTTCTAATTTTATTGTTGTTGCCTTTATTTTTAAAGATTAAAATAGTGGCTAAATTCGCCACGAAAGGCAAGGAGATGGTTCAGAAAATTGTACAGAATTTTAACGTAATGTTTGTTTTCTCATTTTGTCACTTGTTTTAAGTGGGCGTGGCGTGGCGATATCAACCTTTTTATCAAATTACATAGTAAAATTTAGGCAGTACTGATCGGTTCTGTACAAACTGTATATTTTTGAAATTCCTATAAAATTTCCTTAAGTCTTGCATTCCCGATTAAAAAATGATTTGATGAAATACAATAACTAATCAGATACAATTTAATCCGAAAAATGGTGAATACAATTGTATCTACGTGGATCAAATTGGATTTAATTACTTTAAATTATATACAATTTAATTCGAATTTTGACCAGACATTATTATATTAAATAATATCTTAATAGTTAAAATTTGATGCAATTAGGTACAATTTGATCAAAATTTTGGAATTTTTGTTTTCATTAAATATTGCACTGAAAAACAATGGGGGTTCACGTAAGGTTTCGTGTATTGTGTAAACTAAGCAAATCTAGTAACTTTTAGTCTTTATGTGAAACTGCATACATAAAAAGTATCTACTTATTAATGAGTACTTATAGGAGCTATAAGCTGTATTTTGTCTCATGCCTATCAACGTTAAGTCTTTCAAGCAAATCTACGTTAAACCGTTGTAGTATAAAAAATTTCTAAACACGTTATGTTTATAATTTTTCCGTTATAATCGAACGTACGTCAGCAAAAGTTCCTAGGAAGTAACGCGAATAAGTTACGTTAGATGTGAAAATGTATAAACGTTGAGTTTTCAACGTTGATAATTATCCGTGTTGAAAGTTAACGTGCATACGAAAAGTAATGTGTTAGGTTTTGTCTTAAAAGCGTTTTTATGCACTTTGAGGTTTTTTATGAGTTAACGGATATAGTTAAGTCGAAAACACAGCTATAGTATAGTTCAAGAATAATTCATAAAATAAAAATATTCTAAATAAAATGAAATTTCAAATAATTGGGGGAAATGTTTTTAGTTGATCTGTTATTTAAGTAAATGAATGTTATTTTAGTTTGACTCAAGACCATAAATTAATATCACTTTCTCTTTAAATTTTTTTCAAATCAAAGAAAGATGATACAATTTTTACAAGTAAATTACAAAGAATAAAAATTATTGAAAAAAGTCGATAAGACCAGCAAGGCAGAATGCGCATTTTCGGCTTTCGCTACAAAGCCATCATCAGTGCCTTTCGCCTTCGAGTGGGTTAATATTTTGATAATCGTCTACTTATGTGACTGTTGAAAGCAAATCGAGTTTGTTATCAACAACTCAAAAAACATTACTGGATTTTTCACTGAAGGTGAGATTTTTATTTTGAAAGTGAGAAAAGTTCAAATGAATCTTTCAGTTTTCGCCTACTCAATTTAAAATGAGAAAAATACATTAAAATTGTGATAACAAATTTGACATGAGTTTTTAATAAAATTAAATGTCTTGAAATAATCGTTTAAAAATTATTTGTTTTAATTTTCATTTGTATTTCATGATATCCTTCAAGCCTATTAATAAATTTGGTGCTACGTTATTCCTAAACCACAATAATTACTTCGAAGAATTGGCTAACTTTTATTAATATGGCCCAATATTCAATTTCAAAATAAAATAATCTGTTGTTTCGATCTAAATTTACAACATTTTAAATGAAAATGAATTTCAATTTACTAAGATATTAAGAGTTCATTTAAAACAAGAATAACCATAGATTATATAGGGAAAATAAATGTTTCTTTTTTAAATCAATAGGTTTGTTTTGTTGCTATACATATCTGGTGCGAAATCCTATACAAAGTCTGACTGCGTATGTTAAGTATTAACTCTTTTAACATAATATTTTCAACGTCGGTAATGTATGGGTCAGCACTCAGATTCTATTCAAAAATATTTTACCGGTTTTTCGTTTTCATGTTATTATTTTTTAAATCACTTGAACTTTATATCAAAATTTGTTTTTGTAAAATAATATTTTCCAATTAAAAATGGATTGTAATTGATTTCGATAAAATCTTAAATGAAATTAAAATTGAACATGAAACTGGGTTATATTTGGTCTTACAATTTAAATTCCATGGTCGAGATCTGATTAAATATGACAACTAGGGTTTGGGGTTCGGGAATTCCCGGGCGGGAATTCCCGGGAAATCCCGGGAAAAGTTTGCCGGGAATTCCCGGGAAAATCATATATATTTTTCCCGGGAAAACGGGAAATTTTAAAAATATTAAATTTTTTAAATTGTTTTTGTTTTGAATAGGATTTTTTAATTTTAGTCATAAAAAACATTTTAAATACCAAAACAAAAATGTCATTGTTAAAATCTTTTAAAAGGAAATACATTTATTTGACACACAAATAAAATCTTTGCCAAGTAATTAGAGCATTTCAACTAATAAAGATTTTTCGCATAACTTATTCAACATTTACGTAGTAAAACCTAAAAACTTGGTAAAATGTTTAAAAGAAATATGAAAAAAAAAGTTTTGTTTCTTACGAATAATCGCCCTTACTATCTAAATTTTTCAAATGTATAATTTAGGTAAAGTCGACTTTAGTTAAAATATTGGGTGGCAGTATACCTTGACTTGGTGTATTTTTGGAGCATTCTGATTGGTTAATTTATTTTCAACCAATCAAAATATTTGAAAATATAAATATTTTTGTAAGGTTTTCATACACAAAATGAACAAAACCTTTTGATTAAAAATAAAGTCGACTTTAAATTTAAAATACTCCTTTATATTAAGGGTCAATAATTTTATAAGTAACGTTTTCATTAATAAATGTGAAAAGAAGACTAATGGTTAACGGTGGTATCTAAATTTGGTTATCCGACACCTAAATTTGGTTTACAAAAAAAAAAAAATTGATGATCATGCAACTTCTCTTGAAGAAAACAACAACAACAATAACGTTTCAGCTAAAATTAGCAAAGTACCCTAAGAAAAAAGTATAAGCTGAATAGGCATTAAAGGTTTTTTGGTAGGGCAAACATTTCCTGAAATGGTATCCAAATTAGCCGCAGTCAATCCGCACCATAACTAGATCTTCGTTTATTCGAGAAAGTTTTTATAATAAAAACCTGGCATTGCAAAAAAAAAAGAAACCGGTGTAAAGAACATTATATTAAATTACTACAATCATGTAAAAGATATCATGATGAAAGAAATATCGAGCAATATTTTTAACAATAGGAGATTTACTATAATCTTAGATAAATGGACAAGAATATCACAAAAGAGATATTTGAACATATGTATAAACGGAAATAATTCATTTTATAACCTGGGGTTGGTTTATGTATCAGGAAGATGTAATGCTGTTGAAATAAGAAGAATTGTAGAAATAAGACTAGAAGAGTTTTATTTGTCTTTGGAAAATAACATTGTGGCCACCATATCTAATGGGCCAAGTGTGATGAAACGGTTTGTTTCCGACAGTCGAGTAGTAGGTGCTTTCTGCTAGAATCATGCAATTCATTTGGCAGTGCTGCGAGTAATTTATGTGAAATCAAATTTTCAACATTCTGATATTTTTACTTTGAATTCTCACTACACAGACTGCATTTGTACTGAAATAGTGTTTTTTTTTTACTTTTTTTACTTATATAGGTGGTTTTCATTAACAATTTTGTTCAAAAATATTTCCCGGGATTCCCGGGAATCAAATTTTTTCATTCCCGTTTCCCGGGA
This sequence comes from Leucophora obtusa, assembly GCA_949987735.1. Taxonomy (NCBI): domain Eukaryota; kingdom Metazoa; phylum Arthropoda; class Insecta; order Diptera; family Anthomyiidae; genus Leucophora; species Leucophora obtusa. The sequence continues at coordinate 76,425,978 of OX465297.1, read as the reverse complement.
AATAAAAAAGTCCGGGAAATCCCAAACCCTAATGACAACATATGTAAAAAGATATATTTAGATATTGGGAATTTTTCGAAAGACGAAAATTACGTCTTATTATATATAGTGCCATACAAAGCAATATATAACGAGACATAATTGTATTAAATAATATAAAATAATGTATAACCCGTTTTAGTAGGGTGGTTTAAAAAATTAAATTCTCTCTCGTAATGAAGAAAAAGTTGTTTGTCGGAGGCATTATTTACATTACTTAAAATTCTTGTGAAATTTACTTCTAAGATTTTTCAACTTTTTCAAACCTTTAGTGTACCACGGGAGTTTATATACTTTCGGGAGTATATACACAGCCATGCTATGTAATATATAATCATATATACCATATCTAATTAGATGAAATTATATATGGCATAATATAAGGAAACAATTTAGAAAAAGACGTCATATATAATTATATATGGATATACATAACGACATGTCTAATTATATATTGTAATATATGCCACATATGATTATATATAATTTTTTTTACTCGGGTCTATATAAAAAATGCGAATTTTTTTATTTTGTAAACTTTAATTTTTTTTACAAAAGAATTTATTTCTGATTATGGCCCGGTAACTTATCTCAATGGACAACCGCCAAACTTTAAAGACACTTAGCGAAAAATCTGTACCAATGATCGAAAAATAAAGTACGCCATTGTAATCTTCATGTCCGAAGTATATAAAACTGATGGTCAGATCTCCATTAATTTTTTGAGTGTCATGCAGTGTTATTATGGTTAAATTTTCATAGGGATAAATATTTAGTATTGGTTAGTTACCCATGGTTAAGTTAAAGTTAACTGCTCGAGAAAAGTTAATGGGCCTATTATAGATAATAATTTTGTTTACTGAAACTACCAGCATCGAATTTATAGCTTATAATAAGTATTTTTAACACTTAAGGAGTGTAACTTTTCAAATCTGGAATTTTTGTAAGAAAAAAACAACAATTAAATAAATAGTTATTTTTACCTTTATTATTTTGTCTGATAAATAAGAGTATTAAAAGTATATAAGAACAAAAAAATATCCATTTCATTTTGAGGTCCACTCCAATCTTAGCTTTTTTCCGAATGCCTTCCATTAAGTTTTTGACAGTGCTGTTTGTTACTGCTTTGGATGCAACTTTCCACTTTTTTTCAAAATCTTTTATGTCATTAGCATTCTGTTTGGTCTTCTTTAAATTCGCTTTTATTAGAACACAATATCTTTCAATATTATTAGCTCTGATCAAATTTAAGGTAATTGAAGCATAGTGTGCTGGAGCCAAATCAGGCCAGAATAGAGTAGATCTACCGTGTTTTTTTATAAAAGGTATTAATCTTTTATAAAAAAAGCACTCTTCCCTGTACACATCTCCATTAATTGTATCTGTTGTTATATATGAAGATGTCTTTTCGCCGAATTGGCAAATTTCATGTCAAACGAGATACTTCAAACCAAACTTTTCAATGCCGATAGATGTTTCAAAATAACGTTTCAGGACTGAATCTACCGTACTTCTTGCCATTTTTAAATCTTTTGAAATAAAATGGACTGCTCGGTATGGATTTTTATTCCATTTGTCGATAATTAATTTTCGTTGTTATAATTGATTCATAATTGCTCACAAAGTATCACTCAAAAGAATCAAAATGTTATGTTAACACAATTTTATGAAGGTACTGAATATTTTCCTATAAATTTTTTCATTTTAGTTTTAATGATTTGGAGCATAGCCTAGTTTACAAATTCCAGATTTGAAAAGTTACACTCCTTAGAATTAAAAGTAGGCTATATTTTTACTTGTTTTTATATGTCTTTAACGTAATTAGTTATACCGGTACGTACTGGTATTGCTGTTTCGATAATGGTATACCGTTACCGAAATTCGAGACCGTTACGGTCGTTATGAGTTTCGGTAACCAACCTTGCAAAAAACTGATTTATTATGTGAGCTGTATCCGGTGTTCAATAACTGCACTCAGGCAACAAAAAATTGTGAAGCATTTACAAAAATTAGAGTAAAAGTCTATTAATAAATTTCGCCGCAACTTCGGTTGACAGCTCTTCATCAACATCGGTTGACTGCTCTTCTGCAACTTCGGTTGACAGCTCTTGAGCAACTTTGGTTGACTGCTCTTCAGCAACTTCGGTTGACTGTTCTTCTGCTACTTCGATTGACTGCTCTTCTGCAACTTCGGTTCACAGCTCTTCTCAACTTCGGTTGACAGCTCTTCAGCAACTTCGGTTTACTGCTCTTCAACAATTTCGGTTGACTGCGCTCTCAGGCAACTCCGAACAACTCACCGAGCCTAGCTGATATCGCCGACTACCAACCATCCATCACCGATTGCCGCAACGCTTGCCGACAACTACCGATTTCATAGCTAGTCACCGAGTGTCATATTATTTATCGGCCGCCTCACGATGTGCCGATTTACGCAACTGCCGATTGCAGCACCACGTGCCGACAGACTTGCTGATCGTAATATCAACTGCCGAGTGCATACCAATTAACACAACTCCTGTCGATTGTGATACTTAGCCGAACGAACCCGATCACCGACTCCCAGCCGATTACCTATATGTCTGCCGATTGCCACCACTAGTGCCGAGAGTCTCTACACTCATAGAATTAAATCCGGAAAAATACAGAAAAAGTTACTAAAAATTAGTTAAAAATGATGCTGCAGAAAAAACTGCTAAAATTAGCAGATTTTTTTACTAAATACTAGTAAAATGAGAACAGCAAAATTAAAAATGTTAAATTTACAGAATTCTAGTTATATTTAGGCTAACTTTTAATTAATTGAAAATAGCAAATTGTAATGTAAAATCTGCAGAAAATTTTGCTAAATATTTGTAGACTAAAAATAGCAAAAATAAACTGTTAAATCTACAAAATTTTTGCTATTTTTAAGCTAAATTTAGTTGCATTTGACACAGTCGACTACGTCATTTTAAAACAAAAACTGGAAAAAATTATGAATTTTTCTGCAACTTCTGACAATTTAATTGACTCTTATTTAAAGGAAAGGTTTCAGTGCGTTGAGTTTAAGGCAAGAACTTCTAATTTCCTTCCAGTCGTGAGGGGTGTCCCACAGGGGTCTATACTTGGCCCTCTGCTCTTTTCGATTTATGCCAATGATCTCCCAAAACAACTAAATCACTGTATGATCAGAATGTATGCTGATGATGTTCAGTTATATATAAGCACCAGGAATGGAAATGTTGATGACTGTACAAATAAACTAAATAATGACTTAAATCATGTTTTATTATGGGCCACGGCTAATGGACTAATTCTCAACCCATTTAATTTTAAATGTATTGTAGTGTATAAAAGGACTTCTAAAATTGTGACTAAGCCAAATATTCACATTAATGGTGAACACATAGAAATTGTCAATTCCGCCAAAAACCTAGGAGTTATTATTAACTCCACACTTACTTGGGAAAATCATATAACTGCAGTGTGTGGCAGAACATATGCGATGCTTAGGACGTTATGGCCAACTCAACACTGCACACCAGTAAATATAAGAATTCTACTGGCTAAAACTTATTTATTACCGGTCTTGATGTATGGATCTGAGGTCTTTTCCAGCTGTGATTCGGAAAGCAATCTTAGATTATAGTGGTGTACAACAATATTATAAGATATGTATTTGGTTTGAGAAGGTTTGATGCAACATCGAGATATACTAAAATATTATATGGTGTTGAATTTGAAAATCTATTGTGCATTCACGTACTTATTTTTTTACATAAATTGTCAACTTACACCAGCCCGACTATCTGTTTAAACGTCTTAAATTTTCCATATTCTTTTCCAGGACAAAAAACTTAGCAACTGTCAGGCATCATAGTTTAATGTCTGAATGGATTACCTATAGCAATGAAAAGTATCAGCAACGCTTCAAAATTTAAGAAGGAAATTTTTATTTATTATTCGTAATTGTGTACTTTTGATTTATTATGTTTGATTATTATTTTATTTTATTTTATTATTATTATTTTATATTATTTTATTTTATATTTGACATTTGTTAATTAATTTTAACCCTTTTTTATGTTTGATTTATTATAAGCTTTTTTTATGATCTATGTATTTTATAAATTATCTAACAATGTACTGATTATACTATTGTAAACCCCTGTGCTAATAATTATAAGACTGTAGTCTTAAGGCTCAGGCTACCAAATAAATAAATAAACAATGCAAATAGCAGTTTATTCTCCCGAGTAAAAAAGTTTTGATATAATCATATATTATTTTATGTAATTGCATATAGTAACTTATAGTTACATATGGCCACATATGCTTTTAAATTCAAGCAGATATACTTTTATATAGTCATATGTTAGATATTTTTTCCTCAAAGGTTTTAATATGGAGACATATGTGATTTTATATTATTATTAGATATGTAAATTGTTAGATATGGTCCTATGTAAAGTATAAGGTTAATATTTAGATATAATTGTATCAAACTATGTCCACTTTTATAACATTTTATATAATTTTATACAAAAAGATATAATTTGATGTAATTGGATGAGGACAAAATTCGGATACAATTGTATCGAATTGCATTAAATTGTATCAAATTGTACCAAATTGTATACAATTGTAAATTGTACCAAATTGTATACAATTGTATACAATTCGATACAATATGATACAATAAGACGTTCTCATTTTTCGGATATAATTATATCTAATTACATAAAAGATTATATATAATTAAATATAATTTCATATGGCTCCATATCAATTTCTTTTACTTGGGCTGCTAAAATCAGCAGAAATATTTGCTAAAACATTGTAAACTGCTGTTTGCAAAAGGCTCGATTTTTATTTGCATTTAAAAAAAATCGAAAAAAAACTTCGAAACTTAGCCGAACGAACCCGATCACCGCCAGGAGTCCCTACCTGCCGATTATTAGGACTACTGCCGAGAGCACTGGTGACCGACGACTTAGTCAAACGAATCTGATCACCTACATCATACCGATTGTTATACTTTTGCCGATTGTCATCACTACTGCCGATAGTCACTACTGTCGATAGTCCCTACCTGCCGATTGTTAGGACTCCTGCCGAGACCGACAACTTATCCGAATTAATCCAATCCGATCATCGAAATCAATCCGATTGTTATACTTCTGCCGATTGTCACCGCTAGTGCCGACAGTCCCTACCCGCCGATTGTTGGGACTCCTGTCGATATCACTGGTAAGCCGAACGAATCCGATCACCGACATCATGCCGATTCTTAGACTTTTGCCGATTGTCACCGCTAGTGCCGAGAGTCCTTACCTGCCGATTATTAGGACTCCTGCCGATAGCAATGGTGTGCCGAAAGAATCTGATCACCGACATCATGCCGATTGTTATACTTTTGCCGATTGTCACCTCTAGTGCCGGTAGTCCCCACCTACCGAGAGCACTGGTGCTGATAACTTATCCGAACGAATAACATCACCGACATAATGCCGATTGTGTGCCAACTGACACAACCAGTACCGACGACATTGCCGATAAATCCGACCGGAGACGGATTGCTTGCTGATCATCGTGTGATATAAATTGAAGTTGTAAGAGTTAATAACAACAATAAAATATATTTATTTGCTAACTCCCGAAAGAGTAAATAAATAGTGTTTTAATACTTAAGGTTAGAGGTCATAAAGTTGACCTTGGACACGTCTGAACTACCGCAGCCAATGAATAAAACCTCTTTAAAATATATGATAGCTTAAAACTTAAATCAATGATTGTTAACAGCAGTGGTGAAATTGTCCCAAAAGCAATCGATTTATTATTTTAAAGTAAAACAGATTCACCTACAACCACTTATGGAACTAGTTATAGTTATATCCCAGCAAAAAAGAGATGCCGAAGCAGTAGAAAAAGCACTACAATTGATGATCTAGATGCACTTCTTTTTTAACATAAACACTAATGATTTTAACATTGAGTTGTCAGTACTCCCACTTCAACATTTTTCCAGTACTTTTGGAACGAGTGCAAAGGAAGCACTTTTCCACCGATAAAAATTTAAAAAAAAATTTTACGGAAAAAAATTATATTTTTTTATTTTAAATAAGTATTTTTATTGCCGCCACCGGGTATCGAACTTGCGACCCTACGATTGTTAGTCTAGCGCTCCAACGCTGAGCTATTGTTTGATCTGAAAGTTGACTGGCATCAAAATACCACCTTATTACTGCGAGATATTGTTCCTTATTCTCTTCAATAAAAGTACTTATTAAACAAGTGTAAAAGGTGCACTCCAATATTGTTTTCAGTACTATTTTTACAGATGCATAAAGAGCAATTTCTCACGATTTTTTTATATATACATATTTTTAAAAATTAAAAAAATATTGAATTTAAACAAATTAATTATAAATATTAAAAGAAAATCGAAAGGAAATCGAACCCGGGACCCTCTGTTTGGAAATGTCAAATGATACCAAAATCAGATTTTACGATCACTTTTATACTTAATACAATACTTAAGTGCTTTTTTGGATGTTGTTCAGAATTAATTCTAAAACAGCTGTAAAAATATACTAACGGATACTTTGGAAGCAATGAAAGAAGTGATTTTTTGAAGTTGTTCAGAAAAACTTCTAAAAAAGCAGTAAAAATACACTAACGGATACTTGTGAAGCAGTGATCTTACGCTTAAGATCAGTGAAACGGGTTTGGGTTCCATGGTATTCGTTTAAATGAAACAATTTTAAAATTTCTTGGGGGAATAAGAAAAGGTATAATTCCTTCAGAATTATCATGTCAATTGGCAGTGGTTTGGTATCGATTAAAAACAAAGATTTGCATTAAGTTAAATTTTGATAGTATTTTTGTTAGTACCCAGCAAAAATATGGTAATGACAGGTCATGTGAGAAACTACTTATTCTTCCACTATATGGAACTCGTTATTCGCACTTTTTTTGTAAGCAAGAGGGTAATGACCACCCATGAATTTTTGGACATCGCGAACAAGAGTAATGTTGCCAGTAAATAGCCTGGTAAGTAGTGAAACCCTTTGTGTGCTACTTACTCGCTTAATTACTCGTTAAAGCCTCCTTTTGCTGGATACTTGTTTTTCTAAGCTTTTCTTGTCAGATTTTTAGACAAGGTTAAAAATTAAAGAAAAATCCATGTTAAAAATTTAGCCGGTTAGTCGTCCTATTTTAACCGATTATTCAGGTCGAATAATTATTTGAATTTTAAATTATTTGTTTCGACATTGGAATCGTTTAATTGATTAACTGAATTGGAAACACTATGAATTTAAGTTGTTCCTTTTAATAATAAATGATGTAAAATTGTACCAATGATAATGAAGTTGTTTTTTAATAACAAAAAATATGCAATATACATATTTATAAAATATGCAATAATTTCTGAGATACAAATGGTAAATATTATTATAAATTGATAATTTCTGAAATGCAAGTGATAAATATGAAAATCAATTGATAATTTCAAAAAATCAACTGAGAAATATGGAATAAAATTTTTTAATTTTACAAGTACAATTGATAAATTTAATATTCAATAAATATTTTCCGATTTATCCCAACAAAAAAAGATGGAAGTAATGCTTTACAAACTACTTCTTTTTTGTATTCTATCAATTTTTTTTAATATTTATAAATAATTTGTTTAAATTCAATATACTATACTGAAAACAATATTGAATTGGAGTGCATCTTTTACACTTGTTTAATAAGTACATTTATTGAAAAAAATTAGGAACAATATCTCGCAGTAACAAAGTGGTGTTTTTATGCCAGTCAACTTTCATATCAAAGAATAGCTCAGCGGTGGAACGCTAGACTAGCAATCGTGAGGTCGCAAGTTCGCAAGGCAAGGCAATAAAAAAACTTTTGTAAAATAAAAAAAAATATAATTTTTTTGTGAAGAATTTTTTTAAACTTTTAATTGGTGAAAAAGAGCTTCCTTTGCACTCGTTAAAAAAGTACTGAAAAAATGTTGAAGTGGGAGTACGCCTCTCCTATGACAACTCAATGTTAAAATCATTAGTGTTTATGTTAAAAGAGAAGGACATCTAGATCATCAATTGTAGTGATTTTTCTACTGCTTCGGAATCTCTTTTTTTGCTGGGATATTAAACAAATCTGAAAATCAATAGATTATTTCGGAAATATAATTTATAAATCTAAAAAACAATAACGATGGAAAAACAAATAAAAACAGTGTAAGTTTAAGCAAAACTTACCAATTGTAAACAATATTTTCACAAATATTTATGCCACCCTTTTCTGCGTTTGATGTTATTTTAAAATCTTTTGCAAATGGATTTATTTTAAATTTTTCGTCTGCATCATCTAAAGGTTTTTGCGTATAAATATTTTTCAAATCAGCGGGTAATAAACGTTTAATAGTAAAAGCAACATTAGCACTCATAAATTCTATTAAATCATGCCATAAATCTTCTTCCAAATATTTCGTATTTGATGTTGTAGATTTGCTTTTTGATGCAGTTTCTTCATTTAGTTCCAAATCTTTTTGGGAAAAATAAAATTAATATCATTCATATTAAGCATATTATTAGACAACTTAAAAACTTATTACCTGATAATTTATCCATTAACAATTTGTTCCATAATCTTCTTAGCTTTATAGATCTTTGTAGTAATTCACAACCTGCTTCAGGTGTGGGAAATTCCAAACATAACCAAGAGTCACAAACGACCCGTGATATTGATGCATTTGTATCAATACTATAGGAAAACAATAGGGCACATTGAGCGGCTGGCATTCGTATACAATTCATTAAATATGGCTTGGCAGTTTCTAATAAGTTTCTAAAAGAAACAAGTTATTAAGTAAAAATCTTGCCAAGATTATGCAATTATGTACTTACTGATAACACAACACCTGATGTGATTCACTCAATACTTGTTTGGGTGTATAATATGATGGTTTCTCCAAAATATCACTATCATTCAATTTTAATATATCAAAATATTTAGCAAAATATGAATTGGGATGTATCGATATGAAAGGTTTTAAAAATGTATGGAAAAATTGTTGTGCACCACCTTTGCAATAATTAAATTCATCTGCTATAGCAATTTGTGGATAAAAACCACTAACTATGATTAATTTTAACAAGAGAACATCACGTAATTTATCAATTTTGGAAGAATTAAGTAAAACCTATTGAATACAAATTTGCTGTGATATATTTTCAGTCGTATATACCTTCTTTAGATTAACTATACCTCTAATTTAGCAGCATCATTGTATAAACGAAAATCTACATCTCTTATATCATCACCAGCATTTTCAAAATCCTCATCGTTCTGATTACTGTGATGTTTGAGCAGTTTACGTTTTCGTGGTTCTTGATATTTTTGATTACGTTTTATTGCCTTTAGCATACGTACCTCACCATGTCGACGTGCTCTCTCAGAACTAGAGAGCTCATCTGTACTTTTGGTGGTAGTCATATTACAAGATTCTAAAATATTTTGAAATTGATTACGCAATTTAGTTATTTCATAAAATCTGAAAAAATAAACAAAAAAAAAAATAAATTTGCATTAAATATTTTACAATAAGAACTGGATTTCATTTTTAGACAGAGGCAACATTTACAACGAAGTTCGCTTTAAAATGACTAAACATTAGGGTGCATTTAAAAAAGTTTAACAGTTACTCAATGATAGTTGTTAGTATATTAATCAGATTTTGTTTATAACTGTAGTTGCAGTTGTTTTTTCTATTAAAAAAATACAAAACAGTTATTTATGACAGTTATTTAAGAAAACAACGAACATTACTGTAATTTCGTAACAATTATTTATAGCAGTTATTTTTTAAATCATAATAAACAACTAACAAAACAGTATTTTTACAGTAAACAGTAGCTACCCAGAAAAAAAAAGAGATGCCGAAGCAGTAGAAAAAGGACTGCAATTGATGATGTAGATGTACTTCTTTTTTAACATAAACACTATGATTTTAACATTGAGTTGTCATAGGAGAGGAGTACTCCCACTTTAACATTTTTTCAGTACTTTTTGAACGAGTGCAAAGGTAGCTTTTTTTCACCAATTAAATATTAAAAAAAATTCTTTAGAAAAAAAAATTATATTTTTTTTATTTTACAAGTTTTTTTTATTGCCGCCACCGGGGATCGAACTTGCGACCTCACGATTGCTAGTCTAGCGCTCTACCGCTGAGCTATTCTTGGATATGAAAGTTGACTGGCATAAAAACACCACTTTGTTAATGCGAGATATTGTTCCTTATTCTCTTCAATAAAAGTACTTATTAAACAAGTGTAAAAGGTGCACTCCAATTCAACATTGGTTTCAGTACTATTTTTACAGGTACATAAAAATCCATTTCTAACCATTTTTTATATATACATATTTTTAAAAATTTCTAAATTAAAAAAATATTGAATTTAAACAAATTAATTATAAATATTAAAAAAAAATTGGTCCCGCAGGGAATCGAACCCGGGACCCTCTGTTTGAAAATGCCAAATGATACCAAAATCACTTTTTACGATCACTTTTAGAGCAATTACTCTTTAGAAGCAATACTTATGTGATTTTTTGGATGTGGTTCAGAAGTAATTCTAAAAAAGCTGCAAAAATGTAATAATAGATACTTGGGAAGCAATGAAAGAAGTGATTTTTTGAAGTTGTTCAGAAGTAATTCTAAAAAAGCTGTAAAAATGTAATAACGGATACTTGGGAAGCAATGAAAGAAGTGATTTTTTGAAGTTGTTCAGAATAACTTCTAAAAAAGCAATAAAAATACACTAACTGATACTTGTGAAGCATTGAAAAAAGTAGTTTGTAAAGCACTACTTGCAATTTTTTTGCTGGGTATTTAAAAAAATAAAACATTTTTAAGTGTTGGTTTTTTAATTTTTATTTAAAAAATAAAAATTGTTTTTTCGACCTTTTTAATTGATAAATTAGAAATTTATTAATTCAGTTCGAGGCCAATTTCCTTATAAGGAATTAACATAATATGTACTTTTTTCAGAAACTGCTATTTTTCTTCATCAAGATACTCTTCCGACAAATATTTCACAGAGTTTTTGCTTTCAAAAACCTCTACACTTTCAGGAATGAAAAGACGATCGTTTCGGGGATTTTCCAGGTCCCCTTCATCAGTTTTTTTTAGAAAGTGGTGGCAGTAGTGCAATGCAATTTGAAGCATCAAAATCTCATATTAAATGTAGTCTGCTACATTAACAAAATGGGAACGGAGCAAACAATAAAATATGTTTTCGAAGTCTTCTGCAAAGCATAGCCAACAATAGAAATATTATGAAAGTTTTTCGTTTTTGTATTTCATACCATCGGTATAAATTAAATACAAATTTTATTTTTACCCTTCTTCCTTGTTAATACAAGAAGAGGCAAAAACATTTTCTCCGTACTGTAAGTGTTGTCAGTGTTAGTTTTTAATTTTTATTTAAAAAATAAAAATTGTTTTTTCGACCTTTTTAATTGATTAATTAAAAATGTATTAATTCAGTGCGAGGCCAATTTCCTTATTATGAATTGACATAATAAGTACCAAGGTAGAAAAATACAAACGGCACAATGTCGACCCGGTACTGGAGACGGTAGTACATGTTGGTAATGCGTCGGATTTTCAACTTTCACTGTACTGGCATGTTGTCGAAATGATAACACCAGCAAAGGCTTGGCCATAGTTATTTCCCAACGTTGGCGCAGGCGTGGTATTTTATTTTTTTGGTATTATCCCAGTACATTTAATAACCAATATAGTAGTTTGCTAGTAACTTACTGTCCTTTCCATGTACATCACAAATTTTTAATGTATTCTTTCGAAACTTCACAAGAAAAGAATGGCGATGTCTCTCTTTCGTAAATAATTGTGTAATAGATGCAAAAATACATAAAATTTATAAAATTGTTAATTTTGATAAATTAAAAAAAGCTCGTTAATTTTCAGAAAACAGTACCTACTGGCAAAGCACGTTTAAAGTAGTACCGGCATTTCGTAAAAAACAGTGCTCTCCCAGTACGATTTTTTTTGTAACGTCGGCAATTTCTACCTGGGAACTTTTTTCAAAAACTGCTATTTTTCTTTATCAGGATACTCTCCCGACAAATACTTCACAGAGTTTTTACTTTCAAAAACCTCTACACTTTCAGGAATGAAAAGACGATCGTTTCGGGGATTTTCCAGGTCCCCTTCATCAGTTTTCTTTAGAAAGTGGTGGCAGTAGTGCAATGAATTTGAAGCATCAAAATCTCATATTATGTTAATTCATAATAAGGAAATTGGCCTCGAACTGAATTAATAAATTTTCTAATTAATAAAACATTTTTTAAATTCTTATTTAGTTTATAATTGTTATTATTGATACATTCTTAGTTTGCAAATAGAAATCAGAAAATTATATTGTATCTTCCATACATAAAAAGGTAATAACTGGTAAAACTGTTTGGGATTTTTACTTAAAGTTTCAACTACGATTAAGTAGTAACACACTTTTTGTAAACGAAATAAAAAAAATATATTTTTTTTTTATTAAAATATACTTAAAAATCAGTAGTTTTTACCTATTTTTTTAGTTGTTTTAAAATTTTTTAGTTCAATTCTTTATTGATATAACCGAGCTCAAAGCACGATTGGCAAACACTAACCCTAAAATACCAATTTGTATATTTATATTTACCAATTTAAAAACCTTAAAATAAAATTACTTAAATACTGTTAATCTTAAAACACCCTTATGAAATTATGTACCGTTAACCCTAAAATACCCTAACGAAATAACATTTAATTTTGTATTTCTTTTTTTCGAAAAGATAATACGTGAAATATTGGCTTTCAGTGTTTCTAAGACAACTACACTCAAAATAGTTTGTTTAAATTAACTAAAAATGTAATTTAAAATAAATGAAAAATCACTTGAAAACCGGTCTACTAACTCTTCATTAAAAACAAAAGAACTTTTCATTTATTTTTAATATTAATAAATTAACTACAAAATCCCAAAAAATATTGATTTTTCATTTAATTCGTTTTTTACTTCCTAAAAATTAACTACAAAATCCGTAAAAATAAATGATATTTAGTTTATTTAGTTGTTTTACCTGACCTAGAAATATAAAAGGTTTTCTTTTTTTAACAAAACATTTTAAATGAAAATATTAACTGTAACAGAAAATCCGTATTTCTAATTTCTTTTTTAAATAAAAGACAAAAAAGTTGAAAAATACATTTCTTTTCATTTTAACTGTATAATCATTTAAAAATAAATGTACGGAAAACTTTTTAAATAAACTACATTCAGTTACTGTAATAATATTTTAAGTGTAATGCTGTCATTTACACACACACATATAAGGTTTCGCAAAGTGAAGGTCAGTAAAGTTGCTAAAAATTTCGATAAAATAACTATTTTCAACAATAAAATACCACTAAAGAAATAAGTTAAACCACTTAAAATGCCCCAACGCAATACTGTTAAAATAACGTTATCCTTATCATTAACCTTATAAATCGGTTGCCAACTCTGGCTAAAATACGCTACATTGAATAATACTAAAATTTTTAGGGAAATACGTAGTTAACAAAAATAATTTATGATCATTAGGGCAAGGAATTCCATGCAAATGCATGTTTTTTGTCGATAGTCCAAAACTAATATGGACTAAATACCCAGCAAAAATAAATGGAATGACTTCTAAATGAATCACTTCCTTCATTACATCACAAAGAATTACTCCCTTAGGAATGGGTTTTAAACAACATCTAATGCTGCAATAAATATATGCTAGTCAGAAGTTCTTTTTCATGGGTGATAAGAAGTTAATATTTTGTATGGGGGTTGCATAGGAACGTGCTGGCCAGGGTTCGAATCCCACCAGGTGGAAAAAATTTTTTGGAACTTTTTTTACACAATTAATAATTTTTTATAGTTTTTACTGTAAAATTTTTATTTTTTTCTATTTTTGTACACTCAAAAATTAATTTTTGAAACGATTTAAAATTTTTTTTTTAATTTTCTATTAATTTTTAATGAAATTTTATGGAAATATAAAAGTTATAAATAAATATGTAATTCTTCAAATATTTTTTGTTAAAATACGAAAAAGGTAAATATTCGAATTTTGTTTGTATTTAAAAAATTGTAATTTAAAGAATCCATTTTAATCAAATTTTTACTAAATGTATTTACAAACTAAATTTAACAGAAAAAGAAAAATCCTGTAAACATTTTAGTTAGAACTAGTAAAAATAAGTTTAAAATTACCTTGCAGAAAAAACTATTTTTTATCAACTAATATGCTGCAAAATTTTTTCCGGATTTTATCAAGGTAATTCGTATTAAAAGTTAACTTAAATGTAACCAAAATTTTGTAAATTTAACAGTTTTATTTTTCCTTCTTATCTTACTAGTATTTAGCAAAAAACAATCTGCTAATATCAGCAGTTTTTTTGCAAGGTCATTTTTAATTACATAATTTTTAGTAGCTTTTTCTCCTATTTTTACAGCTTTATTTCTTTCTATGAGTGTATTATTTTTATAAAAAAAAAAAACACTTTAAAAAAACAACTTTATATATTTTCCAATATGTTATATATTTTTGTTAATAAAAATAGAAAGAAATAAATATAACAATTTACTGAACAAGACTGCTAAAAGTCAGCTATAAGTTATAAAAAGCCATAGCATAAGGGGTAGAGCGTCTGCTTGAAATGCCAACGAGTGTGGGTTCAAACTCCACACGATGCATGATGTTTTTTTTGTTAATTAAATTAAAATACAAACAAGTGAAAATGAACTTCTTTTTCATCGGTTCAAATATACATAATTTGTTTCAAAAAAGAACAACTTCCCTCCTATGACAAGCCAATATTAAGTACATCAGTGAAAACCACAAATTATCACTACTCCCAATTCATCTGTTGTTATGTTTTTACTACTTCTTTTTCTTCACTTTTTTTCCTGGGTATTTATCCGAATCATCAAATTTAGACGAAAATGGCATCGATTTGTAGTTGCATATTTTTGCATATTTTGTCATAAATGCATGTTTTTGCCTATTTTGACTTTAAATGCATATTTGGTGCCTTTTTAATGCATATTTTGTGCTTTTTAATGCATATTTTTCATTTTTAGGAGCTTTTTTATTTTGTAAAAAATATAAAAAATTCAAGTGGGTTATTTTGTAAAACGCAACGCCTTGCGTATTACAAAAATTTTTATATTTTGATTAAATCAAACTAAACATTCTTAAAAACCTTATTGACCTATTGGAAATCTTCGAGTTCTGTGTCTGTTTGCAAAATAACTAATTTAAATATATTTTTAAGTTTTAAATTGCATTATTTCTGCAAAAATAATAGTTTTTAGTGCATATTTCTTATATTTTTAATGCATATTTTTCTTTTTTAGCCGCATATTTGAGGCGCATATTTTCCATTTTTAAGTGCATGAAATTCCTTGCCCTAATGATCATATACAGGGTGGCGCAAAAATAACCTTCCGATGTTTTTTGGCTGTAATTTAAAAAAAAAATGAAAAACTTTGATTCTTCTTGTGGATTATTTTTATTTGGTCTTTTAATTTTTTTTACATCAAGTCGAGAATATGATGTAATGTAAATGGCCGCCGCCACAGTTGATTGTCATTTGAGCCCTTTTTATGGCATTTTCGAAGAAAAATGGTCCGATGACTCCTCCAGCGAAAACAGCACACCATACAGTGACTTTGAGCGGGTGTAATGGCTCTTCGTGGGTTACACGCGGATTTTCAGTGCCCCAGAAGCGTAAATTTTGCTTATTTACGTACCCGCTAAGATGGAAATGGGCCTCATCACTCATGATTGGTGATGAATGAAAAAATGGGCTCAAATGACAATCAACTGTGGCGGCGGCCATTTACATGACATCATATTCTCGACTTGATGTAAAAAAAATTAAAAGACCAAATAAAAATAATCCAGAAGAAGAATCAAAGTTTTTCATTTTTTTTTTAAATTACAGCCAAAAAACTTCGGAAGGTTATTTTTGCGCCACCCTGTATAACAAAACAATTGATGCAATTCCAAAAATATAATAGGGGTTTTCATATAAACTCGTATTCTACTCGTAAACGGTATAAACCTGATATGTTTATGAGTTTAATGTTAATCTCCATACATACAAAATATAGTTTGTATTTATATATAGTTAACGGCGCTGTTAAAAATAATGAATAAAAATAATCTCAACCATAGCGGTGAAAACAGAAAAAAAAATTAGTTATGTATGTAGGTTCCTACACTAAAAAAAAGTCAGCAAAGTCAGAAAAGAATGTTGCTGTCTCATCAAATATTTAATCAAGAGCGTGCTTGCAAAAAAATTGGTAATTTCCGAAACAGGGGTTTGCTGAAAATCAGCGAGCTGCTTTTTACCAAAAAAAATAGTAATCTCAGCAAAAGTTTTGCTAACACTTAGTCGATTGCAAATAAAAATATCCTTTTGATACAACCAGCTGCGATACTTTAAGAATTAAAGTTTAAAGTAAAAACAGCAATAACAGAGGATAAAAATAGCATTGTTAAAATTTCGTTGACGTTAGTCTAATTAAGTTGAGTTTACAATAGTTTATTTGTTTCGCAGTCAATATAAGTAGAACATTACCAATTATTAACCCATAAAGGCATGAATACTGAGGATGGGTCTGTAGCGGGACCCGAAAATAAGTATTCTATCCTGCTGGCCTTATCGTATTTTTTAAATTTTTATTCTCTGCAATTCACTTGTATGATCTCAAATCTAACAAAAAAACATTCATTTAACAATTTAGAGATCAACTATAAATACATACCTTCATACAATATATAAAAATAATTATAAAAAAAAATATAAACAAAAGTGTATGTCAATTATTAATACACTCAAAAAAATAAGTTAGTAGAAAAGTTGTCCAAATATATTTTAACCCTTCTTTGCATGATTTTTTCTGTTTTTGGGAAAAAATCACTGTAATATATTGGGTGACAAGTTTAATCCTGCCTATGCCAGTCATGTAAATTGTTGCTAGCAACAAAAAACTTACAAATCACGTGGTTGTGTGCATTTTTTTCCTCAAAAAATTTTATGATGGAAATTTCCATCATCATGCAAAGAAGGGTTAAAATTGTATTAAAATGTTTTAAAATTGTCTAAAATACTTCAAAATTATTCAAAAATGTTTTAAAATTGTTCAAAAATCATTGAAAATTATTCAACAATTTAGTGAGGGCAGATATTATTCAGCCTCTAGTTCGATCCCAGTGTAGAAAATCATTATAAGATATGTGGTTATGTAACTACATACTTGGTAATGGTAACTAGTTACTTTTGTTACTACATTTCTTATTACCTTTATATGGCGATGTCGCGAAAAATAATGAGTTATGGTTACACACCAGCATACGAAAAATCAAAAAATATATCGTTACCTATGTGCTTACCAGTACTGACAAAAATAATGAGTCTAAAATAGATTTAAAAAAAAAATAAATTATATAAAAAAAATATTTTTTATTGTATTTTTTTAAATAAAATTTTCTGGTGCGGGAATCGAACCTGGGTCTACCGATTGCCAGTCAATAGCTCTACCATCTGAGCTATATCGACATGTAATATTTAATAGATAAAAAACATAATTGACCTGCTGCACACAAGTAAGCTTACTCGCCAACATACAAAAAATCAAAAAATATGTGGTTACATAAACCCAGTGTAGAAACGGTAATGACATATCATTATTTTTTGGACTACCAGTAATGACACCCACTTACCTTCTGCATTATTTTAAAACATATAATAATGAGTTACTGATAATGACTTATTTTTTATCATTATTTCAAATAGAAAATAATTTTCTAGATTTTTTTTTTAAATTTTTTTAAATCTATTTTTAGACTCAATATTTTTTAAACACTGGTAAGGATACCCAGTGTAGAAAATCATTACCAGATATGTGGTTATGTAACTACATACTTGGTAATGGTAACTAGTTACTTTTGTTATTACCTTTCTTATTCGCGATGTCGCGAAAAATAATGAGTTATGGTTACACACCAGCATACTAAAAATCAAAAAATATATCTTTACCTATGTGCTTACCAGTATTGAAAAAAATATTGAGTCGAAAAATAGATTTTCAAAAAAATAAATTATATAAGAAAAATATTTTTTATTGTATTTTTTTAAATAAAATTTTCTGGTGCGGGCATCGAACCTGGTATCCTTACCAGTGATTAAAAAATATTGAGTCTAAAAATAGATTTAAAAAAATTTTCAAAAAAATTTTAAAAAATTATTTTCTATTTGAAATAATGATAAAAATAAGGCTTTATCAGTAACTCATAATTATATGTTTTAAAATAATGCAGAAGGTAAGTGGGTGTCATTACTGGAAATCCAAAAAATAATCATATGTCATTACCGTTTCTACACTGGGTAGTTGTATAAATAGTTTGGAAATTATTTGTTGGGAAAAATGGTTTTTACTAAACAAACAAATATTATTGGAGAAATAAACTGTATATTGTACATAACTTCTAACATTTGTCAGTTGCCTGCATTACTTTTAAGCTCATTTCACTTAACAAACCCGTTTAGAAGGAAGGTCTGTGTGTGTGGCTCACTCAGATTTTGACAAAATTGTTATATGTGGCAGAGAAGACGGGAAAATAAGCACGTGAATCCTTTTAGCAGTCCAGTCTTTTATTTGAGAGTTAAAAAGTGGGATAAAAAAGACACGGTTTTTCGTTTTCAGGACTTTTTCATGTTTCAAAGAAAGGTATACAAATTGGATACCAGATGAAAGGTATTTTCAAGATCTATGAAACATTGTACTAAAATTATTAAAAAATTGTCTAACTTTGAAACTTAGTTTTACCCCATAAATATAAATTTTAGCCGTTATGTTTAGAACCGAAACTGTTTTATAATTTTGTCTCCCTGTACCTACAAAAAAATGTTGTTCCAACCGAATCGTTCGATTGCTGCAACCGAAATAGGGTTGTGACAACCGAAATATGGTTGAAATAACCGAATTTTCGGTTCCAGCAACCGAACGATTCGGTTGGAACCAAATTCAGTTGGGACTAAAATTTATTTTGTAGGTTGTATCACATATCCAAATTTCATTAAAATCTGAATAAACTCAAAAACAAAAAAATTACAACAACGGGGTTTTTTTATATGTAATCTTTTCAAACTTAGACCGAAAACATATAACCAAACAGTTCATGATGATACTACGTTTTTATGTACCCAATTAAAGGGTGAACACACCAAAATTGCGACACTTTGGAAAACTTATAACTTACTCAATAAAATTTATATATTTTAAAATTCAAATACCCTAAGTAGGCCATGACCTAGATTTCATGTATGAGAAATTTCATTAGAATTTGACTTTTAGTTTCGTCAGAAATGACCACCGAGTTAGAAACAAGGCAAATCATTTTGCACGAATATATAAAAAATCCGGTTCTCAGTGCGCGTAAAATTGCGAAAAATGTAAAAGTGCACCACTCGACAGTTTCCAGGGTTTTAAATCGCTACAGAGAAGGTCTGACAATTGCTAGAAAGCCTGGTAGCGGAGGTGAGCATGACCAAAGTGATACAAACAGTGCTCGGAAGGTCCTCAGGGCATTTTCGCAAAAGCCAAAGATTTCGTCACGTTCTGTTGCAAAATCTGTGCGTAAATCGCAGTATTTCGTACAAAACGTAAAGCGGCAAGCTACACTGAGAAGTTTTAAAGCTCAAACAGCACCAGATCGAGACGCAAAGCATAATGTTATCGCGCAGCCGCAAGTTGTACGAATCCCAAATCACGAAATATGAATGCATTGTCTTGGACGACGAAACCTACTGCTTTCAAAATTTCAAATATATTGCTGGCCAAGATTTTTATACTGCTGCAAGTCGTAAAGATGCTCCTGACAGCTGTAAATTGAAAATGAAATCCAAGTTTCCAAAAAAATACATGGTTTGGCAAGCCACTTGCCCTGTGGTCGTAAAAGCAGCCCTTTCATTATATCTGGAACAATGAACGCTCAAATTTATCGGGATGAGTGCCTCAAAAAGCGTCTTCTGCCATTTATTAAGAGTCACGTCACCAAATCACTGTTCTGGCCGGACCTGGCAAGCTGTCACTATGCCAAGGACACATTGCAGTGGTACAATGCAAATAAAATCGATTTTGTACCTCGCGACTGCAATCTGCGATAAGGGGACAATTCACATAAAATACCTCAAGTTTGATTTTAGTCAACAGGGTTGCTTTCGGTCAAAATAGTAAAAATGACAGCGTCAAAAAGAAGATGTAGATTCGATCTGACACAATTAGCTGCGTTCTGCACGAACTTCGGAAGAACCTGTCCCGAAGATTGTACGTTAGCGTTTCTTGATGTCAAAAGGCAAGAATTAGAAAGAAGATGGGCCAAATTAGTAGCGTCGTACGAAGAATATATAATAGAAGATAAAGGGGCACAAGAGGATCAAAAAGATGAAATCTCTTTAGCATATGAGGAGTCTAGTGATTTATATCAGTCCTTGAAAATTAAAATTTTGGAAAAAACCAAATCGGTTACTGTTCGAACAGATCAACCCATTAGTAACAGATCTTCATTAAAATTGCCAGCTTGCGAAATACAAACTTTTGACGACGGTTACTCCAAGTGGCCAGCCTTTAGAGATATGTTTCAGGCGGTCATTGGAAGAGATCCATCAGTGGCTCCAGCCCAAAAATTATATTATTTGCGTAGCAAAGTGAGGGGGGAGGCATACCAAGCTATAAAGGATTTTGACTTGGTAGATGATAATTTTGAACTGGCCTGGGAAAAGTTGAAAAATAGATTTGAAAATAAAAGGCTTTTGGTGCAGGATCAGATGAAAAAAATTCATGCGGTCTCTCCAGCTCAAAACGAAAACGTCAAATCTCTTAGAATCATTCAAAATGCAGTTAACGATTGTTTATCGATTTTAAAAAATCATAAAATCGAATTGCCTGATTATGATCCATTCATGATTCATGTAGTTGTTTCAAAACTTTCTGATGAAACCATGAAAGAATGGGAAATGTCTTTGAAAAATCATCGTGAGCTGCCCACATGGACACAATTAAATGAATTTCTCTCGGAGAGAATTGAAATTTTAGAAACGATGACTGATAGGAAAAAGCCGCCGCTTAAAGAAAACCAGTCTACAAAAACCCAGGCATTTCACGCTCGAGCTGAGCAGAATTTTAGCTGTAAAAAATGTAAACAAAATCACCCTTTAAGAGTTTGCAAATCTTTCAGGGCCATATCACAAACGAACGTCTGAAATTTGTTTTTGCGAATAAGTATTGTGTTAACTGTCTCTCGCCTACACATTTCAAATCAAAATGTCTGAGTACCGGTTCGTGTATTAAATGTCACAAAAAACATCACACAATGTTGCATATTGAAAACCCTGAAAATTCAAAAAGGGATAGTGTGCCAAAGGGGCATTCACAGTCAAATCCCCAAGATAACGAAAGGGCTTCAACATCAGGTACTCAAAACGAAACCCACACTTTCAATACTCAAGTCGAAAATTTATCTACTTCCGTAAATGTACCAGAAGATAATATTCAGGCTTATTTTGTTCGACGAGAAGGAACTACAGTGTTACCGACAGCGCTGATTCATATAGAAAATTCTGGAGAATTATTTACTATTCGGGCTCTGTTAGATGCAGCAGCAGAAAGAAGTTTTATTACAACACGTATTCAGCAAAAGCTTGCAATACCCCTCGAGAAACATTGTCATCAAATATCAGGTTTTGGTGGAATGGTAGTGGGTAGTTCTAAAGGTAAATGCTATGTTACCGTAAAATCGAGAATTTCTGATTTTAGAATAAAAATCTTAGCCGTTGTCGCACTCAAAATAGCTAATGTTGCCCTCCCGTCCCATTAAACTTCGGAATTATGCGGAAATCAAAAATTTAACACTAGCCGACCCACATTTCTATCAACCTGCCGCTATTGATATGATAATAGGAAGCGATTTTTTACCTTTTATTAACCTTAAGGGAGTGCGACAAAATATATCAGAAAACTTGGAGGCCAGAGAGTCACATTTTGGTTGGTACTTGTCAGGTTCAGATGATATAAGTGAAATAAATGCATTTTCTACTACCGTTTCTACTTCGGATGATCTTCTTCACGATCAAATAAAAAAGTTCTGGGAACTTGAAGAGGTCGAAAAAGACCGTGCCACAACTGAAGCTGATAACTTTTGCGAAAATCTTTTCAAAACATCTACTATTAGGCAGTCGGATGGGCGTTATGTGGTACGTTTGCCTTTTAAAGAAGAGTATCCAAGTGAAATATTTTAGGGTCAATCAATAAATAGCGCTCTGGGTCAATATTTTCGAATGGAAAAAACTCTCGAAAAGACTCCAGATTTAAGGGAATTATATCGGCAAGTTCTTCAAGAATACATCGACCTTGATCAAATGGAACCAGTGACTCACCATGAAAATAATGCTGAAAAACAATTTTCGTTTTTTCTACCACACCACGCGGTTATTCGACCCGAAAGTAAATCGACGAAAGTTAGGGTGGTCTTCAATGCCTCTAAGAAAACGAATAGTGGATTTTCATTGAACGACGTTCTTCATCAAGGCCCAACTCTTCAGACCGATTTAATGCAAATAGTGCTTAGTTGGCGCTATTACAAATACGTCTTCACGGGCGACATTGAAAAAATGTTTCGCCAAATAATAATTCACGAAGCTGATCGGCCATATCAGCAAATTTTGTTCCGTAATGAAACGGATAGTTTTGTAAAATCTTTTCAAATGAAAACAGTCACATTTGGGGTGAACTGTGCGCCTTTTTTGGCTATACGAACTCTACTGCAGTTAAGTGATGACTGCAAATATTTATATCCAAAGGCATCCACGATTTTGAAAAGCGAAATTTATGTGGATGACATTTTGTCTGGGGGACATACTCTTGAAGAGGCAAAAATGAAACAAAGTCAAATAACTCAGGCTTTAAATTCTGCAGGCTTCCCCATGAAGAAAATGACAGCCAATGACAGTTTTTTACTGAAACACTTGGCGCGGGAGGATCTTCTTGACGAAGATTTTTTGAAGTTTGACGATTCCAGCACCATCAAAACCTTGGGGATTCGCTGGAATGCGAAATCAGACTTTTTTTATTATGTTGTAGAACCGAAACAAATTTCGCTCTCCTCTACAAAAAGGCAGATTTGATCGGTTATAGCTAAATTATTTGACCCTCTAGGCTGGCTGGGACCAGTTATGGTAATAGCAAAACTTTTGATGCAAGAGTTATGGGAACTTAAGGCGGACTGGGATGAGGGTATCCCACCGCATATACTCCAAAATTGGAACACATTTTTAGAAAATTTACCACAAATTTTATAGTTAAAAATTCCTAGATGGGTACATTTTACACCGACTCATCAAATACAAATTCACGGTTTCTGCGATTCATCAGAAAAGGCCTATTGTGGGGCAGTCTACATGCGAACTTCTACATCTGATGGAGAAATCAACTGCAATTTGCTAGTGGCAAAAACCAAGGTTGCACCGATAAAAAAGATTACAATCCCGAAACTTGAATTGTGTGGAGCGGTTTTACTCTCAAAATTAGTAAAAGGTCTAATGGAAAATGCAAAGTTCTCCTACGAACTATATTTGTGGACGGACTCCTCTATAGTCCTTGGTTGGCTACAAAAACCACCACAAATTTTAAAAACCTTTGTTGCAAATCGTGTAACAAAAATTATTAGTATTGCCAGTAATAATCACTGGAAACATGTGAAAACGGACGACAACCCAGCGGATTTAGGTACCCGTGGTTGTACTCCTCAGGAACTCATAGAGAGTAAATTGTGGTGGCATGGACCCACCTGGCTAACCTACTGAAAGTTGGCCGAAACCACGAACTTTCGATCCAACAGATTTAGAAACCAAAAAGATATCAACTTTTCATCTAAAAACTACCCCAGTAGACACAACCAGCAAAAATACACATTTTCAGGCAGATGACGTTTGCGACATATTGGAAAACTTTTCATCTTTCGCTCGATCTCTAAGGGTCGTAAGTTATTGTTTTCGTTTCATTAATAGCATTCGAAAACGTCCATTTAAAACTGAGCAGTTTATAACTACGGAAGAAATTCGATTCACCAAAAATCGCCTAATTTCGATTGCTCAGAAAAACCACTTCTACAAGGAGTATGAATGCCTGCAAGAAAAACGCCATATAAGCAAAAAGAGCAGACTTCTTACTTTGAGTCCTTTTCTCGACGAAAGCAATCTATTACGTGTTGGAGGTCGACTTAATAACTCCGGATTAAGCTTTAAAGAACGTCACCCCGTAATAATTCCTGAAAAATCCCGCATTGCTACTCTTTTCGTCGAATTCACTCATACGATTCTGCTTCATGCTGAACATCACATCATGCTACGGGCTATAAGACAAGGGTTTTATATCCCTCGACTTAAAAATCTAGTACGAAAATGTATTCGAAATTGTAAAACGTGCACTATTTACAAGCATAAAGTTCAAAATCAAATAATGGCCGCACTCCCCCCTGAAAGAGTAAATTTTTCGCTGCCCTTTACATACACCGGTATTGATTTCGCTGGCCCGTTCAACATAAAATCATCAAATTTAAGAAACGCCAAATTGATTAAAGGTTATGCAGCCGTATTTGTATGCTTCTCCACAAGAGCAGTTCATTTGGAAGCCTGCTCAGATCTTTCTTCGAACGCATTTCTAGCTTGCTTTGACAGATTTACCGGGCGTAGGGGTTTCCCAAAAACTATGTTTTCTGATAATGGTCGAAACTTTCTTGGAGCTAGTCTCGCCTTACTTAAAACTCATAACGAATTTTTGAAAACAACGGAGAGGGCCTTAGTAGAAAAATATAGTGCCCACGGATTCACATGGTCGTTTATCCCACCTTATGCACCCCACATGGGCGGCCTCTGGGAGGCTGCTGTAAAAAGCATGAAATCTCATCTGAAAAAGGTAGCTGGTAATCTCAACTTTACGTTTGAAGAATTTTCAACAATGTTAATCAGAATTGAAGCTGTATTGAATTCCCGTCCAATGTCCTCATTGACTGAAAACCCATCTTCCTTTGACTCCAGGTCATCTCTTGAGAGGTGCACCACTTATCGCTCCGCCTGAAGCCCCTGAAGAACCCCCATTAGAAAATTTAAGTTTCATTAAACGCTGGAACCGTCTAAAGGCTCTTCAACATATCTTTGCCCGTCGTTGGAAAAACGAATACATTACAGAACTTCAACGAAGAGTCAAATGGAAAATTGAACAACACAACATAAAACCATCGTGAAAGATGATTTACTACCACCTACCGAGTGGCGTCTGGGACGCATTACCAAAGTAATATATGGAAAAGACAGCAAAGTACGAGTAGCAGAGATCAAAACACAAATGGAACTATAATGCGCTCGATTGCCAAACTTTGTCTTTTGCCCATATCTAATACCACCCCCGAGAAACCTCACGAAAATCTCCAAATTAATCCACCAGATTAAAAATTGAAAGCCATGTTAAAACAAGAGAAAAAGTCGCTAAACAAAATTTCTGATAACACAGTATATATATATTTTCTTTTCATCCTCTCTAGCCATCATCATACCTCGATGCGAATTGTGCATTTATTTATTATCAGGGTGAAGAAATGGAACGTTTTTCTAAGTCGCCCCCACGTGTGAGCAGCACCGCTACTATGGCGACTTCCATTGCGGGATGACGCAATCACAGTCCCACCACCTATCAAAAATGCAATTAGTTCAACATTTTGAAACGATGCTGCCCCACGCACATCCTGGCATTGCCACTTGCCGTACAATCGATGTAGTAGTCCGACGCTTGCTTCTCTTATTAAGAATTCGATGATTCATCCCAAGGAAACCCTCCCGAAGATGCACCGATCTATTTTGAATGGGTCCTATCTAGAGTTTGAAACGTCTGCTGTTGTCACCAACATCTTCGCGCGGGAGGATGTTGAACCGTGTTCAACCTTATGGTTTTGTATATATATATATATTTATATTTTTTCTCTTAAAAAACCAGTATTTGTTTTTTATCTCACTTATTGATCTTAATACTCATTTACGTTCTCCTTGAACTGAATTTAATCCGCTACTTGAATAGCGCCTTTTTTTCGTAAATACTTTTTGTAAATAATAAAGTTAAGTTAGTCTAAGAATACTTATCAATAAAGCAAGAAGCTTTTATTTTATTAGAAAAAACAACCCTTAGCGTTTTTTCCTCAACGGGGATTTTTAATTTGCTTGGAAAGGGAGTCAACCTGCCCAACATTATCTCTTTTTATTCCACTCCAGAGTAAAACTTGTTTGACTCTGGAGTACAGATTTGCCCAACTCTAGAGTTAACATTGGTATGTTAACTGTTTAACATGACAAATACACCTAAAAAGCACATCACTAATTTTTTGCCATCTCTAACTGTCAACAAATTAAAAAATAAGTCTTAAAAAAAACAAAAATTGTAATAAAATATTTAAATTTCAAACGATATATAAAATAAAAAATTATTTCAAATTTAAAGCAGTGAAACTAGTCGCAAAAAATTCGCGAAAACTGTGTAAGTATTCAAATGTCAAATATTTTTTTGAAGTAACTCTACTCTGCATTTTGAACAGTTAACATTTCAATCTGTTCTGCAGAGTAGAGTCACTCTAGCATTGTAAACGCGCCTTTATTATTTGAATATATTCCGCGCTTGTTTTTTCCTTATTTTGAGCAGTTTTTGAGTTTCAAAATATAGGCTCAAGTGATACTAAATAGTTGCTCAGGTAAAACAAAATTTCAGCGCCCTCTACCGGTGAGTAGTGTAAGTTCTGATTTCCTATCTCTATAACACTGTGAGACAAATGGTAGGGGTCAGTGATCGGGAAGCGTTCAAACTACCGGGGAAAGTTATATCGGTAAAAAAGAAGTTATACGTGTCCCGGCGTTTCGCTGGGTCAACCCTAGGAATCGAGATATATCAATTTGACCTTTGGTGGTCTTTTTTTTGACATAACTCGGGAACCACGAGTCCGATTTTGCTCAAAAATTAAAATTCCTTTAATCTGTTCATATAACGTTTTTCTATATACTCAACAGTTTTGCCGGTAAAAATAAATGTATGAAGAAAAAAATATTTTTTGCCTAAAATATTACAAAAAAGTAATAAACAAAAGGTTATTGATTTTTATGGTAGCGGTAACAAACATTTATTTTTACCGGCAAAACTGTTGAGTGTATAGAAGAACGTTATATGAACAGATTAAAGGAATTGTAATTTTTAATTTTTTTAAAATTGTTTGAGCAAAATCGGACTAGTGGTTCTCGAGTTATGTCAAAAAAAAGATATATCTCGATTCCTAGGGGTGACCCGGCGAAACGCCGGGACACGTATAACTTGTTTTTGGCCGATATAACATTTCCCGTTGGTTTCATCCCATCCCGATTTTGACTGTCGCATAGTGTAATTAATAGTCTCTGTTTTCTGGTATTAGTTTCTAAGTGTCGCAATTTTGGTGTGTTCACCCTTTAGATTTCTAAAATACGATACTGCCCAAAAATTAGTATTTTATATTTTTTTAGAAATAAAACGCTTAAAAAGAGTTATTTAAATTATTTTTGATAAATATTTTTATCTTGATACCCGGAATCAACTGTGTTTACTAAGACTAACTGTGTTTACTAAGATCAAGTGTTTTACATATAGGAATCAAGTGTACACTAAAAAAAAGTCAGTAAAGTCAGCAAAAAATGTTGCTGTGTCAGCAAATTTTTAGTCAGGAGCGTGCTTGCAAAAAAGTTGGTAATTTCAGCAAAAGGTTTGCTGAAAATCAGCGAGCTGATTTTTACCAAAAAAATAGTAATCTTCAGCAAAAGTTTTGCTAACATTTAGTCGACTGCAAATGCTGAAAAAATGCTTTGCTGAATATTAGTAGACTGAAAAAAATTCAAAAAACTTGTACCGAAATTTTACTTTAGTTAATTTATTTGCTGAAAATTTAAATATGTAATATGTGTAGTTGTTTTTCTTTTTTTGTCATTTCCGTTTCCAGACAAGCTGCGACACCTACATCTTGTCTATCTGGTTGTCGTCCATGCTATGCATGCAGTTATCAGCACAATTTTTGTAGCAAAATAAATTAGTAAAACATTAGTTCAAAATTAGTTTAGTGCTAAAAAAATATAACTAAATTTTTTGCTGAAAACGGAATTTCAGAAAAAAATTGCTGAAAACTAGTACACTTGATATACAAGACGTTTTACTAATTTTTCTACTAACTTATTTTTTTGAGTGTATTGATGGTATAACACACTTAATCCTTTTATGGCAATTTATATTTTTAATTATTACTCAAAAGTTTTAAACCCAAAATGTTTTTTTCAGAATAGAAGCCTTCAAAAAAAAACACAAAAAAAATATTGAATGGTTTAGAAGATATTCGGCTTCAAATAATTCGGGATCAAGAGTGTCGCACTTCCACTACTATGGGGACTCTGCAATGGTAAAAAAGTGGTTCACTGAGTTTCGTTGTAGTCGCACAAGCACTAGTGACTCTGAACGTCCAGAAGCCAATTGAGGTCACCCGAAAATGTCGAAAAAATTCACGATATGGTGTTCGCCGATCATGCCATAGGCATTTCATATGGCACTGTGGTTTCGATTTTCAATGATCAGTTGGGTTTCAAAACACTGTCCGCAAGATGGATGCCGCGTTTGCCCACAATTGACCATAAACACAATCGTGTCACAATTTGTGTTTGGCATTGTTCATCCGCAATGTGGATAAGCGGATTTAGCCCCCGGATATACTAATTTATCTCCCAGTGACTATTTTATATTTCGAAACCTAAGGAAATGGTTCGCTGGAAAGACATTTAACTCCAACGATGAAGTTGTTGCTCAAACAAATGCATATTTTGAGGACCTCGAGAAATTCTATTTTTGGAAAGAATAAAAAAGTTGGAGAAACGTTGGACTAAGTGTACTGAGCTAAAATGAGACAATGTTGAAAAATAAAAACTCTTTTTGTGGAATCGAGAAGTCTTTAGAAATACACTGTAAGACAGCACACATTTGCAGAAAAATTAAAGAGTTTTTCTGACGGATTCAAGAAGTGTATGGTAAAACTGTTCAAATTCTTACTATAAAACACCGAAAAGGCTCTAACAATTTATTCCGCATTAGATAGCAAAGCACACATAAAATAGAAGAGAATCTTCTTCGGAGATATTCCATGCTAGAAACTAAGTTATTTATTACCTCTGTTCTTCAATGCCTAATTTATGACACCACTTGCGAGTATTTTCATGTTCCCATTTAAGCTCCAACCATTCATGATAGGCTCGTAATAAAGTAAAAACATCACCTTGATCTGATTCCAACAAAGAGCGTGCTTCCTAATTGAAAAAAAAAACTTTAAGATTTACTTTTTATATATAATTTTGAAATCTTACCTCGCACTTGGGATCAGTATATGCACGATTAGTAAATGGATTTTGTACACTCATAACGGCGGCTAAAGTTAAAATCTTTTCTATATCGGGAAAAACACAACCCATTAATAACATTTTGCCAATAGAAATTTCTACGGGTAAATTGGATAGTGATTTTCCCAAAGCAGTTATTTTTTCATCTGAAGTTAAAGCATTCTGTAATAAAGTAATTTAAATTACACTATTCAACAAATTTTATGTTTTTGAAGAACCTCCTCTTACAATGCATATTTTCGTCTAAACTATGATATGCTGTTTGTAAATATATTTAAGTAATTTATTTTACAAACAGGAACAGAACTCCAAGCTTTTCCATAACTCAATAAGGATTTAAAGAATGTTTATTTTTTAAAATAATGAGACAAAAATAAATATTTTAATTGAATTAATGTAAGAAAATGTATAAATTTTTTTTATTTTTCTGCAAAATAAAAAATGATTCCTAAAAATTAAAAATATGCATTAAAAAGCACAAAATATCCATTAAAAAGGCACCAAATATGTACTTGAAATTGCAATATGCAAAAACATGCATTTTTGTCAAAATATGCAAAAATATGCAACTACAAATTGATGCCATTTTGTTCTAAATTTGATGATTCGGATAAATATTTAGTCCTATTAGTTTTGGACTATCGAGAAAAAACATGCATTTGCATGGAATTCCTTGCCCTAGTAATAACTGTAGAACAGTTTGAAGTTTTTATTATAAATTTCAAGTAGGCTAAAGTAATAACATCTTGTTGTAATCGATAGAAAATTTTATTTTTTTATTAAAATATACTTTTAGGGTCATATGCATAATCAATCACTTTTTGAATTTATAAATGGCTTATAAACAAACTTTTCATACACTTATAAAAGAAGTCCGTACAAATAGGTCAAAATTGTACTGGCCCAAATACATGTACTATTTCCTGTTATTTTAGCAGAATTTTTACCTATTTATACGAACTTTTTTGGAGGAAATAACAGAAAAATTAGTTTAATTTAATCAAAACGCGTTTAACAGACTTTTGTACTAAATTTTTTTTATGAGTGTAGAAAATAATATTTTTAAACGTGTTGTAAGGTTTTCAAATTATGCAATAAAACAACAGTACACTCATAGAAATAAACCTGTAAAAGTAACAGAAAAAAAATTCTACTAAAAACTATTTAAAAATTACCTTGCGGAAAAACTGCTTAAATTGACAGATTTTTGCTAAATACTAGTAAAATAAGAACAGCAGAAATAAAACTGTTAAATTTACAGATTTTTTGATATGTTTAAGTTAACTTTTAGTTAATTGTAAACTAGAACTCTGCTGTAAAATCTGTAGAAAATGTTGCTAAATAATAATAGACCCAAATTTTGCTAATAAACTCATTTATAGCGTGGACAATAAGCAGACAGACAATTTGGTTTAGATATTCCCCCCATTATGTAAGGCTTTGTTGTATTTAATAAAAACTTCGCCAAACAAATTAACAATAACTAAACTTTTCTTGGAGAAGCTAATACAATTTTAATTGACAGTTAAATATTACACAAGATAGCTATTATAAAAATTTTACTGTAAAAACGCCTACCTACGTCTTACATAATAAGGGCGATTATTATAATTATTTTTAAATTTTTAATAAAATCATGCCGATTTAACAAAGTTTTTAAATAATTTTCAAAAGAATCACAAAAAAACAATTTCTAGGTTTAAATTTTCAGCAAATAAATTAACTAAAGTAAAAATATTTTACAAATGTTTTGAGCTTTTTCAGACTACTAATATTCAGCAAAAAGTTCAGTGATTTTAGCAAGGATTTTTTCACTGGCTCGCTGATTTTCAGCAAAACTATTTTGCTGATATTAGCAATTTTTTTTCAAGTACCGTCCTGACTAAAAATTTGCTGAGTCGCCAACCTTTTTTGCTGACTACTAATTATTTTAGTATATAGCACAAAGAATCTCTATATATAAAAGAATAACCTGACATCGCCCACCCCAAACCGCTGGTGCTAAGAAATTGAAATTTGGTAAACCTCAACGTCAGCCAACGCAGGATTTTTGTAAATTCCTAAACGGACGGGCAAAAAGGGGGAAAGTCTCCACCTTGACGGCCAGCAAAAACCCCTTTGGCTAGAAACCTGAAATTTACAATGTGTTGCTTGGAGTACGAGCTTACTTATCGTGTAGGTACCTTTTTAAAATTTTGAATAGGACTGTTTTAAAAAAAGAAAAAGTGCCCTTAACGACCGTTGGAGCTAGGAAGTTGAAATTTGGTATGAAGATTTCTCCTCTGTCACAAACATCCGTTAATACAGGATTCTTGGAAATTCCTACAGGAAGAGGCAAAATGTCTCCCCCTTGATGACCTACCCAAACCCCTTTGACTGAAAACCTGAAATGTTCCCTGGAGTACAGACTAACCCACCGACAAGGTACTTTTTGAAATTTTAGACAGAATCGTTTTAGAAATGGGGTTCAAGGGGGAAAAGCCTGCCCAAACCGTTAGAGCTAGGAAGTCAAAATTTGGTACGAAGGGGAAGGGAACAAAGGCAAAAAGTCTCCCCCGTGACAGCTTGCCCAAAACACTGGAACTAGGAAGTTGAAATTTGGTATATAAGTATCTCCTGCGGCCATTGGCGTACCTAGACCATTTTTCTGGGGTGGGCAAGCGACCCATTAATTTTCTGCTGTTTATTTGCCCATTCTCACACTGTTAATCCCAACAAACACTTTCGGCATTATGCTTACAATTTTTTCACACAAAAAAAAACTTAAAAATGATTCCTTGCCTTCTAATAAAATGTTCATACATTTTCCTATCAAAATCGCCATATTTATACCCTACACCACTACGTGGTCAGGGTATTATAAGTTTGTGCTGATGTTTGTAACACAAAAAATATTGGTCCTAGACCCACCTTATAGTATACCGATCGGCTCAGAATTTTTTTTTATTTCGATATAACGATGTCCGTCTGTCCGTCCGTCCGTCTGTCTGTCTGCCTGTCCATGCATTCTTGTGCGCACTCTACAGGTCGCAAATATTAAGATATTTTGATGAAACTTGGTGCACCGACTTATGTCGGCCCAAGGACGATGCCTATTGATTTTGGTAAACATCGGTCCATGTTTAGACCTAGTGCCCATATAAGGGTCCTACCAAAATTATATTGTTTATACGCTGCAGGTCGCAAATATTAAGATATTTTGATGAAATATGGTACACCGACTTATGTCGGCCCAACGACGAAGCCTATTGATTTTGGTGAACATCGGTCCATGTTTAGACCTAGTGCCCATATAAGGGTCCTACTAAAATTATATGGTTTATACGCTGCAGGTCGCAAATATTAAGATATTTTGATCAAATTTGGTACACAGACCTACGTTGGCCCAAGGACGAAGCTTATTGATTTTGGTGAACATCGGTCCATGTTTAGACCTAGTGCCCATATAAGGGTCCTACCAAAATTATACTGTTTATACGCTCCAGGTCGCAAATATTAAGATATTTTGATGAAATTTGCTACACAGACCTATATTGGCCCAATAACGTAGCCTATTGATTTTGGTGAACATCGGTCCATGTTTAGACCTAGTGCCCATATAAGGGTCCTACCAAAATTATACTGTTTATACGCTGCAAGTCGAAAATATTAAGATATTTTGATGAAATTCGGTACACAGACCTAGGTTGGCCCAAGGACGAAGCCTATTGATTTTGGTGAACATCGATCCATGTTTAGACCTAGTGCCCATATAAGGGTCCCCCCAAAATTATATTGTTTATACGCTGCAGGTCGCAAATATTAAGATATTTTGATGAAATTTGATACACAGACCTATGTTGGCCCAAGGACGAAGCCTGTTGATTTTGGTGAACATCGGTCCATGTTTAGACCTAGTGCCCATATAAGGGTTCCCCCAAAATTGGCTTGGTTACAAACTACAAGTCGCAAATATTAAGATGTTTTAATGAATTTTGGTGCGCTGACTCACATTATAGAAAATTTTGACACAAGCCCCATTTCAACCCATTCGAATTTCGGATCCAAACATTAGTTGGCTTTTACCCAGACTGGTGTAGGGTATTGTATAGTCGGCATGCCCGACTTTAACCTTTTTACTCGTTTTTTTATATTACAATGCTTTTTCTTCAATTATGTGTACATTTCATTACCATTGTTCCATTGAGATAAAGTAATGCCAATTATATTTCAATGCCAATGAAAATTTCTCAAGAATGATTTTTTGTAAAAGTGGTAATATTTATAGACAATAATATGTTAACCATAACAAAATGTATTTCAGAGACCCTTCTTTTGATTTTTCATTGTTTGCTGATCGGATATGTACTTCCGAATTTATTTGAGTTTCCATTTTCACCTCTAAAGCTCCACCCACAGGAAAGAAGGTGTGGCCGATTAAAAATATCGTATTCTTTAAATAAGCTTAAAAAGTACAATATTGGGGGAAAAAATTATGGTCATACCCGTAAACTCTACTTGCTCCCCAGAGATACTTTTAATCACAATTTTCATATTAAAATCGTTCGTCCAAAATAAACCTTGATCTTTGAAAATTAATGTATTACGATAAATAGAAACTTTTCTCATAAATTTTAATAATTTAGATATTTTATGAGTAGGACAAATTTTCCACCATTTCAATTTAGCTTTATTTAAAAACTTTTTGCATTATTTATGGCGAGTTAAAAATATGAAGTAATTTTTATGAGTCATTTAACATTCTGTTTATAAGCGCTCCAAAATTGGTGGTTTAGTTTACAAAAAATTTGTAAAATTAGCAAATCTTCTGTTAAAAATTAGTAACTAAAATTCAGCAAAATTCTGTAAAGTTAGCAAATTTATTGTTAAAAATTAGTAACTAAATTCAGCAAAAAAAAATAGCAAAAAAAATTGTAAGTTAGTAATGTGGAGGTAGCAAAAAAATTAACTAAAAATTAAATCTTAACTAAAAATTAGTTAAAAATTTGTTAAATTGAAGTACTAAGAGTTTTACTAACTTTTCTACAAACTTTTTTCTATGAGTGTAGTACTGTTTTTAAATTTTTGTAAAATTTGTCTCATTTCGCTTTCTTCGCTGTTTTTAGTTGATTTTTTTCAGTAAATTTGTGAAAAATACATGATGTTCAAATGATTACAACTTTTGAACGCGTTATCCGATTGTTATAAAATTTTTACCTAGTAATTCTTATATAATCTACTTTCAAAATAAATTGCAAAAATAAAATGTGTACCCGGTGAAAAATGTCCATATATGAACATTTATGGTTCAACCATATATGTATGAATCCGAAAAATGAGGTAACACCTAAGTATGTGTTAATATATGGACATATATGAACATATACATTTATTAAATATATGCGAATACATGCGAACGTTGCTGTTCTTTATTATAAGGTTGTACTATAGATATAAATTTATGTATGACATTCAAATTAGGCGAGTGGAGTACTGGAGCTGAGTGAAGTACGGTGGCTAAATAGCGGCACTAGTCAATTGCAATCTGGTCATCGCTTCCTCTATTCAGGAAACTCCAAGCACAAGGAAAATTGAGTCGGTTTGTTACTATCACCAAAGGCCAAAGCTGCATTAATAGAACACAAAACAATATCAGAACGTATCGTCATCGCGAGATTTAATTCCAAATTCCGCAAAATCTTTATCGTATAATGTTACGCTCCAACTGAACCTGATGAGGATACCGTAAAGGATGACTTTTATAGTCAACTGGAATATGTTACAAGCACCTTACCAATTGGCGATATAAAGATATTTTTAGTCGACTTTAATGCTAAGTTTGGAAACAACAACAAAAACCTACATGCTGTTATGGGTAAACATGGCCTTGGAACATTAAGGAACAATAATGGAGATAGACTTGTTGATTTCTGCGCACGAAATTGACTTTTTATCGGTGGTACTAAATTCCCACACAAAAACATCCCCAAATATACGTGGGAATCGGTTGATGGTCGAACATACAATCAAATCGACCATATAATGCTTAGCAGGCTATTCCTGGGTTCACTCATGGATGTTAGAACCAGACGAGGTGCTGATATTCACAGCCCTACGGGGAATGAGGAGTCAATTGCCCTCCAAGGACCTATCCCGTGACCGGTCAACCGAAGGCATATTACTAAATTAGTACAAATATGAACAAAAGAAAATGAATTAATTTTCTAAGTATTTTCTGATCCGTTATTTTCACTGACACTGAAACTTGACCGATACCGAAATAAAAAAAAAAAACTCGCGGCATATTTTTAAAAATATATTTTGTGGGTTATTTTGTAAAACGCAACGCTTGGCGTTGCGTTGATTTGTGTGTAAATTGTTATTGTTACAAAAACAATTTGTATGGAAAACAACGCAACGCAAGGCGTTGCGTATTACAAAATAACCCCCTTTATTTATATTACTCTTTTATTTATTTTTAACTTTATTTTTTCACGATTTGCTTATTTTAGCTCTTATTTTAAATTTCTATAATATTTTGCTAAGAAACCCAGCAAAACCTTTCATTACCATGTAATGAGTTTTAGGTATTGAAATCTTAAGTGTTCACTAGTTACCTTTTAATTACTAAACTACTTATTTTAACATGGTGATGTCATTGGAGGAAAGTCATTACACTGATGTTACCTGTAAGTAGTTTATCAGCTGTTCTATAAATAGATGTTAAATATAGATTTAAAAAAATATAAAAATTTAAAAACCAATAGGAGCTGACACGTATTGATCAGCGTACCCCACGATTGTCAGGCAAACACTCTAACCATTAGACCACGACACCACTATGATTTTTAATACTTTAACTTATGTACACATTTATTGTGGCAACTGTTATACATGTCTATTTTTCACAAAACTTGTTGTTATTAAATACTGCTTAATGAACATCAACATTTCTATAAATAGATGTTTAATATAAATTACAAAAAAAAAAAACAACAATGGAAGCTAACACGAGTTGAGCAGCGAAAACCACTAGGCTACGCCATAGTTATGGTTTTTAATGATTTAGAACATATATTATTGGTTTCAGATATTGTGAAACAGTAATGTGTGGGGTATAATTATCGGTAACTCATTACATTCAGTTTAAAAGTAATTCAACGGGTAATGAGATATGAGATCTAAGTAATGCATGTAGTAATGACCAGTCATTACCAAGGTTTTGCTGGGAATTTTAAGTTTTGTATTTTCAACGTTTTTTTAATGTTAAAGCTGTTTTAGTTTTAACAATTGGTATTTCATTTAACTTTTCTTTTTAACTTAAGGGGAATTTTTTAAATTTTTATTTATATTATCAGAGGTTTTGAGGTAATTTTCTAATTTTTAATTGATTTTTTAATTAAAATTATGGCCAACTCAAAAAACAAGTCAACTGCCATTAAGGGACCTATCCCATGACCGGTCAATCGGGAGCACATTCAAGGCACTTCCACCATATTTGTGTGTGTTAATGTTGTTTTCTTTTCTATTTTTTTCTTTTCCATGTTTTTTTTTATTTACTGTGTGTGTGTTTGTTTTTTTCTCTTTTTTATTTGAACAGAAACTAAAAACATATAACTTAACCATCAGCAAGCCATCACGCATAAGCAACATTAGCTCAGACGGTAGAGCGTTTGCCTTACAAGCAGAAGGTTGTGTTATCGAGCCCTTCTTCGACGCCAAGTAGATTATTTTTAATTCTTAATTTTTTATTAGTTTATTTGAAAAGCTATTTTTAGACACACCACCTTACTGTCACAAGGTGTCTAAACTGTGGCAATTGGTTATTTCCAATGACAACGCCATGTTAAAGTGATATGTCTCTTTCAAACAAAAAGACCGATCAACGACCGGTCTCCGCCCCCTTGGGACCTATCCTGCGTGTCATCTGGGACCGGTCCCTTTCCCCGTAGGGAGTGAACACAAACTACTTGCAACTTTCCGTCTGTGACCAGCAGCAGTCAATGCTTCACGAGGGAGTTTCGAAAAATATTATACATCAATACTACAAGATCCAGTCATAGCGAAGGCGTACAATCAGTATCTTCGCTCTAAACTCAACGTGAATAACCAATGTGAGTGGCCAGATGTAGCTGCGGCTTGTAAGAAAACTGCCAAATCCGTACTTGGTCTAAGAAGGGATAAAGTTAAGCAGTGGATTAGTTCAGAATCCTGGTCTGAGATACAAAATCGTAAGAACTTACATAACGCACGTATACGAGCAAAATCACCAACGAAAAAAGCAGAGGCAAAACTTGAATATCGTCAATCAGCACACAAAGTAAAGTATATGGTACGTGCTGTTCGGGAAAGGTATGTTAATAATATTGCAGGCAGCAAATACTGGAAACCTTCGTGGCGTTTACTCTGCTATCAAACAGCTAAGTGGTAATAACATTAGAGGCACCGCGGTACTAAAGGCAGTATATGGTTCTAATTTAACAACAACGGATCAATAGTTAACTCGATGGCGTGAATTCTTTGCAACACAGTCTTCTACATCAATTAACGGCAATCAAATCCAACATTTTTCACCGGCTATACGCCGAAATCCGAGAAGGGAAATCTCAACGGATCCTCCCACTCGGACTAAAGTAGAGGCTGCATTAAACAGGATAAAAAATCACAAATCGTCTGGTCCTTACTTAAATATGGTGCTGATACATTAACAGATTTCCTCACTCCCCTTATTAGAAATGCTTGGCTAAACAACTAAATTCCAGCAGACTGGAAAGAAGGTGTAATTGTCACCATTCCAAAAAAGGTGACCTTACTCTCTGCAAAAACTGGAGAGGTATAACCCTGCTTAATGCTATCGGAAAAGTGATAGCAACGCTAATTTTCCAACGAATTTCGCCAGTGTTGGAACAAACGTTGCGAAAAGAACACTACGTATAATTATTGAACAATCGGCGTAGTACAATACTCATTTGTTCAATATACACTTGTTCTTTAAGTTTTAGATTTCTAGCTAAAGACGCAGACGTTAAGAGGGGGGGGGGCAATTTTCCCCTTTTGAACCACCATTTTTACCACGTTCCTGTCCAAAGCCCTAAAAATGTCTTGTCGACAAGTTAGCCCATACTCCAAGGAAAACATATTATAGATTACAGGTTTCTAGCCGAAGGGTTCGGTTAGGCCATCAAGGGGGAGAATTATTCCGTTTTTACCCCTCCCGGTAGGAATTTCCAAAAATTCCGTCTTAGAGGACGTCTGCGTTGGAGGAGGAACCTACGGCATACATAATTTTAGGTCTCTATATTCAGCAGTTTGGCCAGGCCGTCAAGGGGGAAGTTTTTTCCCTTTTTACCCCTCCCGGTATGAATTTCCAAAAATACCGTCTTAGGGGACGTCAACGTTGGAGAAGGAACCCAAATACCGAATTTAAGCTCCCTAGTTCCAGCAGTTTGGCCAGGCCGTTAAGGGGGAGACTTTTCCTGTTTTTGGCCCTACCTGTGCAAATTTCCAAAAATCTCATCTTAGCGGATGTCTACAATAGAGGAGGAACTTTAATACCAAATTTCAACTTCCTACCTACAGCGGTTTGGGCAGGCCTTTAAGCGGAACTTTTGGCTTCATTAATCCCCATTTTTGCAATGTCCCTGTCCAAAAAGTACCTTCCGATAAGTGAGCCCATACTCCATGGAACATATGTTTTACATTTCAGGTTTCTAGCCAACTTAGTATTGTGCCCCTCTCGGTAGGAATTTCCGAAAATCCATCAACAGGAAATTTCAGCTTCGTAGTTCTAGCAGTTTGAGCAGGCTGCCAAGGAGGACACGTTTTCTTTTTTTGTCCCTCCCGGTTGGAATTAGGCTGGAAGAGGAACCTAAGTACCGAATTTCAGCTTCCTAGTTCCAGCAGTTTGGACAGGTCGTTAAGGGGCCACTTTCCGTTTTTGAGCCCCCATTTTATAACGACCCTGTCCAAAATTCAAAAAAGTATCTTTCTAATAAGTTAGCCCTTAGTCCAGGGACCCACATTTTAAATTTCAGGTTTCTAGCCGAAGCGGTTTTTACAGGCCACCAAGGGGAGGCTTTTCTTCTTTTTGCCCCTCCCTTTAGGAATTTACAAAAATTCCATCTTCGCGGCTATCTGCAATGGATGAGGAACATTCATACCAAATTTCAACTTCATTGCCTCAGCGGTTTGGGCAGGCCGTTATTGGGGACATTTATCCCTTTCAACCACAATTTTTACTATGTTCATGTTCCAAAATAGAAAAATTACGTTGCCGGTGAGTTAGTCCTACTCCAAGGAATACATATTTAAAATTTTAGGTTGGCCAAAAGGGATTGGGCAGGCCGTCAAGCAGGAGACTTTTCGCCTTATTTCCCCTCCCGATAGGAATTTCAAAAATTCCGTCTAAGCGGATGCCTACACAGAAGGAGGAACTCACATACCGAATTTTCTTTTGGGATATCCTGTAGGGAATTCCAAAAATACAAACTTAGTCGATGTCTACTACAGTGTAGGAACCTTTATACCAAATTTCAACTTCTTACCTCCAGGGGTTTGGGCAGGCACTTTTCCAATTTGTGAGACTGTTTATGAGGAGACTTTTCCCCTTTTTGCTAGTTCCGGTAGGAATTTCCAAAAATCCCGTCTTAGCGCATGTCAATGCCGAATATCAAGAAACCTTGTTTTAGTGGAGATATCCGTGGGGGGAGGAAAAAAAGTACTTTTTTTGAAATTATATTTTTTGGAAAAAGGTACTTCTTTTGGAAAAAGGTACTTTTTTTGGAAAAAGGTAGTTTTTTTTGGAAAAAGGTACTTTTTTTTGAAAAAAGGTACTTTTTTTGTAAAAAGGTACTTTTTTTGTAAAACGGTATTTTTTTTGGAAAAAGGTACTTTTTTTGGAAAAAGGTACTTTTTTTGGAAAAAGGTGCTTTTTTGGAAAAAGGTACTTTTTTGGAAAAAGGTAATTTTTTTTGGAAAAATGTACTTTTTTTGGAAAAAGGTACTTTTTTTGGAAAAAGGTACTTTTTTTTGGAAAAAGGTACTTTTGTTTTGGAAAAACGTACTTTTTTTGGAAAAAGGTACTTTTTTTGGAAAAAGGTATTTTTTTTGGAAAAAGGTACTTTTTTGGAAAAAGGTACTTCTTTGGAAAAAGGTAATTTTTTGTGGAAAAAGGTACTTTTTTGGAAAAAAGTACTTTTTTATCACCTTTTTGCCCCTCCCGATAAGAATTTCCAAAAATGCCGTCTCAACGGACGTCTACACTGGTCGAGGACCTACATACCAAATTTCAACTTCATAGCTCCAGCAGTTTGAGCACGTCGTCAAGGGGGAGACTTTTTCCCCTTTTTGCCCCTCCCTGTAAAAATTTACGAAATTCCGTCTTGGTGGATGTCTATCCCTACTCCAAGGAACACATATCTTAAATTTCAGCTTTCTAGCCAAAGCGGTTTTGGCAGGCCGTCAAGGGGGAGACTTTTCCCATTTTTGCCCGTTCCGGTAGGAATTTCCAAAAATCCCGTCTTAGCGGACGTCTACGCCGAAAGAGGAACCTATATACCAAATTTCAACTTCCTAGCTTCAGCGGTTTGGGCTGGGCGCTGTTGAGTCAGTCAGTCAGTCAATCAGTCAGTCAAACAGTCAGTCAATCAGTCACGTTATTCTTTTATATATAGAGATATGTATGTATATTAGGGCGGGTCAATTTGTATAGAGGCAAAAATAATAAAAAATCGTAGGGGGGAAATGATTCTACAAAGAATTCTAAGCAACTTTGCTCTAGAAACCATAGCACTATAGGTAAAATGACCCCATTTTCTGGCCAAAACTATAAGGAATCACTGAAGAAGGATGAAAATCTATATACGGGGGTTTTCGAGGTTTCTGATTTCGAATCTGAGGTAAGATTTTTCAAATTCTAAATGGCGGATCCAATATGGCGGCATAAATTTTAAAATTTCATTTGATTTACATAAAAATTGGTATACGGGGGGTTTTCAAGGTTGCTGATTTCGAATCTGAAGTAAAATTTTTCAAATTCAAAATGGCGGATCCAATATGGCGGCATAAATTTTAAAATTTCTTTAGATTTACATAAAAATCGGTAGACGGGGGGTTTTCAAAGTTGCTCATTTCGAATCTGAGGTAAAATTTTTCAAATTCAAAATGGCAAATGGTATACGGGGGTTTTCAAGGTTGCTGATTTCGCATCTGAGGTAAGATTTTTCAAATTCGAAATGGCGGATCCAATATGGCGGCGGGTAAAAATGTTAACTGTGTAAGATGCAAACTTTTTTTGTCCAAAATCTCAAAAAAAAAAATAAAAAAATATTTTTTTTTTTAATCTGGGGTATATTATAGTAGAAAATTGAACAAGTGGAAACTTTTGTAGAAACATTTTTTTTTTAATTAAGCTATTTAAAAGTTTGCTTTACATTTCATTATCTAAAGTAATTTCATTACATTTTTATTTTTTAATAAAGCTATTTAAAATTTCCTCTTTGTTCGTTCAGATTTCTCAGGATACTCTTTCTTTGGAAGCCCTATTGAAGCTGCAGTTGTTAATTTTTTACAAAAACAAAACTTGCCGTTATTTGCTTTGATGTGTTCTTAATTGAATACCAACAAAAAAAAAAATTCATTGTGGAATGTTCGAAAAATGACTTTTTGCCACAAAAATGGGTGTATTTACATATAGTGCATAGGTCTAAAATGGATTTCGAGCTTGCGGAAATTTCAAAATATGTTCTGAGTAGTGCCTCACTGCAATGTTTGTGTAAAATTTGCGTTAACATGTAAGTATTGTGAACGAGGATAAGAGTTTTGGACTTTTTAGATAAGAGTCTTCATCGGCTTTCCTTATTATAAGAAAAAAATGTCAAAATATTTATATTTTTGATTAACTGCTAAGCAGATGACATAGATCAGCCTAAAAATGCACGCACGCTACAGGTTGGAAATGTTAAGATATTTTGATGAAATTTGGTATACCGACTTATATCATCCCAGGGACGAAGCACATTGAATTTGGTTGAAATCAGTCAATATTGGTTGATATCGGATATTTTAATGTAATTCGGTGCATCGACTTATACTGTATCTGCCCAACTTCGAAACCTATTTATTATGGTTAAAATCGTTCAGTGTTTAGACTTAGTGTCCATATAAAGGTTTCTCACAAAATTTACTTTCTCGCACGCTACAGGTCTCAAATATGAATAAATTTTAATGAAATTAGGTACGCTCATTCACATGGGCCTACGGAAAAGCTTATTGATTTGTTTTAGAATTGGTAAATTTTTAGATCTAGTGCTTGTAAAAAGGTCCCCCAAAAATTTGATCTCCGCACTCTATAGTTCGCAAATATTAAGATATTTTAATGAAATTTGGTACATTGACTTATATTGTCCCAAAGAAGAAGGCTATGTATTACGGTTAAAATCGGTCCACGGATACACCTAGTGCCCATATAAAGTTTATCCAAAAATTGATTTTTCGCATGCTACAGTTCGCAAATACGAAGATATTTTAATGAAATTTGGTACGTTGATACACATGGGGCCAAGGACAAAGCCTGTTGATATTATCGGTCCATATTTTAACCTATCTCCCATATGGACTATATTTCCGATTTTCTCTTAAATACATCTAACATTAGATAAAATCTAAATTTCTTACCGTTTTTCTAACCTTTTATCGTTTTATAGACAAATTTTGACACAAGTCCATTTCAAGCCATTCGAATTTCAGATCAAAACATTAGTTGGCTTTCAACCAGACTGTTGTAGGATATCATATATTCGGGCATGACGACTATACGATACCTTGCACTAGTCTGGTTGAAAGCCAATTGGCTTCGTCCTTGGGCCGCTATAAGTGTGTGTACCATATTTTATCAAAGTATCTTAATATTTGCGACCTTTGGCTTGCGAATATGCTCATTTTTAGGGGACCTTTATACGGGCACTAGATCTAAACATGGACCGATTCCTTGTAAAATCAGTAGGCTTTATTCATCAGCCCATTTGAGTCCGTGTACCAAATTCCATTAAAATATCTTCGTATTTGCGACTTGTAGTGTACAAACAATTCAATTTTGCGGCACCCTTTATATAGGCACTAGGTCTAACCATGCACCGATTTTAACCAAAATCAAATGGGCCACAATAAGTCAGTGTACCAAATTTTGTAAAAATATCTTAATATTTGCGATTTGTACCGTGCGCACAAGAATATATGGACAGACAGACGGACAGACAGACATAGTATATCGTTACATCGAAACAAAATGTTATTCTGAATCAATCGGTATACTTAAAGATGGGTCTAGTTCCAATATTTTTTGGAATTACAAACATAAGCACAAACTTATTATACCCTGTCCAAATAATGGTGCAGGGAATAATTAATAATACTCATTATTTAAACTCATAAAGCACTACTTAAAACATATTTTGGAATTTCCGCAAGCTCGAAATCCACTTTAGACCTATTGTTTCTAGGGCAAAGTTG
Source organism: Leucophora obtusa (assembly GCA_949987735.1). Classification (NCBI taxonomy): domain Eukaryota; kingdom Metazoa; phylum Arthropoda; class Insecta; order Diptera; family Anthomyiidae; genus Leucophora; species Leucophora obtusa. The sequence continues at coordinate 76,381,862 of OX465297.1, read as the reverse complement.
CTTAGAATTCTTCGTAGAATCATTTCCCCCCCCCCCCCCCCCAGAATATGACTATAGCAATATGCCTGAAATTGTAAAATTTTTTTGTAATGTCTGTGAGTATTTTATAAGAAATATTACTTCAAATCCTACAACTTACATATGGGCATTTCCATCATGTCGAACGGGACCGTCGTACACCTTTAAAGTGAAAAAAAGTCAAAATAAAACGGATTTTTATTTTGACAATAGGCTTTACTTATATCTTTTTATTAGCCCTGCAATTGGTGCTGAGGTTGACTTTTAGCAATTTTTCGTTTTCAAGATAATTGTAAAAAAACAAGGCATTCGCACGGGACAAAAACAGAAGTGGTTTTCGCGGCTAACAATTAAAATGCCGATTTCAGCGAAACCTGAAGCAATATTTCAATGTGACTAATTTTACACTGTTGTGCATTGATGTCCTTTAAAAATGGTTGTAATTTTACCCAAAAACGATTCATATTATTTTTTTAATTTAATTTTATTCACTGTCGCACGTGACATGTCGCACGGGACATTTTTTTCCATCATGAGATTTATGTTGTTTCTGTTGCTGTTTTTACGAAATTATATATAAACAAGCTTAGTAAAAATGTTTTTAAATCGACAGAAGTATTCAAGGTATTTATTTTAATATAATAACCAAAAACAAACTTAAAAGAAATATGTAGTATGAATTAACCCAGCAAAATTGTCGGATGGAAAGAACCCATTGTAGAACAACTTGTACGTGCATGCAACCTGTTATAATTTATGTTCTATCATCGGTGATTTTTGTTTGAGTTTGTCCCAAAAGCAACAGGTTCTTTTCCTCCAAACTAGAACAGGTTACTTTGGAACCGGTTCTAGAACCAGTTATAGAACTGGTTCCGCGACAGTGAAACCTTCCATTTTGACTCCCAGGAATCAGTTCTAGAACCTGTTCCACGTAACCGGTGGTAAAAACACCTGTTCTAGAACAGATTCAGAGGAAACCAGTTCAAAAAACTTTTGCTGGGAAGTATTTATTTATATGAAAATATAAAACACAGTGTTTTTTTTGCTTTTACTTCTTGACCATGGTGCATGCCAATTTTAAAAAAATTCAAAAGTATGTATTTATATAAATAAATCATTTACATAAGAAAAAAAAATTTCAAATTTTTAAATTTCACACTTACGATGTCGCACGTGACCAACTGTGTATAAGTACCAAGATCACAATTCTTCTTATTTTTCGGGTAGGTTTTTTTTATTTTAATTGTATAAAAAATCTCTGTTTGTAATCAATATTTGATGAGCTTTCTGCGTGTACTTTCGACGCACTGATAACAAATGTTGTTTTTCAATGTCGCACGGGACATCGAAATATGCGACAATGCAAATCAAAAACTTACAGTTATTTTCAATCGCATTGTTTATTATGCATTCTTTTATGACTCTTTGTACCTTTAGAAATATTTTAGAAAGCAAAAGTCAATGCATAACGTCTCTGTTTAAAAACTTTTATCAAAGCAATAGAAATATCCAAATAAGAAAAGATGCGCTTGTGCGACTTTGCATTCGAATACCTCGAAATGGGTTATGAATAAATACGAAATCTTTTTACGTTATTTAAATTTGATTGTTTCCCTATGAAAATATGATAAAACAAAGTGCTTTCAAGAACTTTTAATATTTTAGTCTCGGTGGACCTTTCGGTGGAAATGCCCATATCCAACCTAGAATATAAAAAATGAGTTTTGCGAACCAAACAATTTTTCCTAATCTAATATATTTAATATAGAAGAAATGCTTAAGGGGCAGTTTTATTGTCAGAACTAAGTAGCGTCTTAGAAAATTTCATATTTAAGAAGAAAATCTATCTGAGCACAAAATTTCTTATTTAAAAATACTCGTATATAAGAAAAAATCATTCTTTGTTCTGACTATAAAACTGGCCCTAATTGTTAGAACTTTTAAATAAGAAAATAATTTTACAAGAAGAATGTCCTAAAATTTTAAAGGTTTTCAATACGAAAATTTTGGAAAAAAAAACTTTAAATTTAAAAAAAAACTAAGCAACTAACGAGGCAACTATCTCAATTGGTTCCTTCTAATCTGATAGAGCTCGCTGTCACATAAAAATTTATTAAAATTGATGAAAAATCTTCATATATTTTATAAAACTTTTTCATTGAGTGTATGAACTTTTAAAAAATAAAATTAAATTTTATCCAACATTTTATGAAAAATTCCATTAATGATCTCTTCGATTTTAACCATTTTTTTATATATGATTTCTAAAGACGTGTACATTTCAAAAAAAATACAAAAAAAATTATTTCAAAAAAAGGTGATTTTTATTGAAAAATGTGTTTTTTTTTAAATAGCTAAATTGTGATTATTTTAACGTGTATGAAAAAAAACAAAAAAAAAATCTATAAACTATAATTTATACATTTATTGTCGCCAAAATGAATTTTAAGGCGAGAATACCACTTTAAATATTTAAACAAATATTTTTGAATATTGCACTTTTTGTAAAAAAAAACGCGTGTTTTAGATTTTTCACAAATATAAAAAGAGCAAAACCAAGATTTTTACTCTGTTTGAAAATTCTGCGCTAAACTATAGGAACACTATGCACAGAAGGGGCTCCTAATGCTAAAAAATGCAGTTTTGTGCATCAAGTGGGTTTTTTTATTAAAAAACCCAGTGTAGAAAATCATTACCAGATATGTGGTTATGTAACTACATACTTGGTAATGGTAACTACTTACTTTTGTTATTACATTTCTTATTACCTTTATATGGGGATGTCGCGAAAAATAATGAGTTGTCGTTACACACCAGCATACGAAAAATCAAAAAATATATCGTTACCTATGTGCTTACCAGTACTGACAAAAATAATGAGTCTAAAAATAGATTTTCAAAAAAATAAATTATATAAAAAAATATAATTTTTATTGTATTTTTTTAAAATAAAATTTGCTGGTGCGGGAATCGAACCTGGGTATACAGATTGCCAGTCAACAGCTCTACCATCTGAGCTATATCGACATATAATATTTAGTAGATAAAAATATAATTGACCTGCTGCACACACGTAAGCTTACTCGCCAACATACAAAAAATCAAAAAATATGTGGTTACATATATCCTTACCAGTGTTTAAAAAATATTGAGTCTAAAAATAGATTTCAAAAAAAATCTAAAAAATTTATTGTATTTGAAATAATGATAAAAATAAGTCATTATCCGTAACTCATTATTATATGTTTTAAAATAATGCAGAAGGTAAGTGGGTGTCATTACTGGTACTCCAAAAAATAATGATATCTCATTACCGTTTCTACACTGGGAACCGGTATGTTGCCAAATGGCTACACCATGCATTTAAGGGTTAACTAAAAGTTTCAATGACGAGTTCCAGTGAAACTTCATTAGTTTTATGCGAAAACTCATTAATATCTTGCAGATAATTCTCCCAGTGTAGGTTAAAAGTAATTAATTTTTTTTCAATTTAAATATTTTTTGTATTAAGTATTATATTGAAATTAACATATTTTACACTAAACCAAAAAGTAGTAGTTTTTAAAATTACATATATTTACTTGTCAAACCCAAATTTTTTTTCAAGAACATAAATATTACGAAAAAACTCTAAAAATATTTTAAATTGGGTAATTTTTGCCTAGATGTGTGATTTTTTTTTATAAAAATATGACTCCTAATCTGATATTTTGTAAAGTCTTAGAATTAAAATTTTTTTATGTAAACTTTTCTACGATAAAAAGTCAAATGAGGAGTTTCTTTGGAAAAAGTTTTAGAATATTAAATTTTTCATATCAAAAAATATAGGAGCCGATATTATAGTAAAACTTAAATAAAATCAAATACTTAAGTGAATTTTTTCAGATATTTTACGATTTTAAGGTGTTTCTGAGCATTACTTACGATTGAGATGGCCATCCTAAGACAACTAAATTTAAAAAATTAATTAAGAAGTTTACTTAAGAGGTTTAATAGTAGCGCACGTAAGTTTTCTTAAATATTTCTTAACTAATTTTGTTTGAAATAAATCTCACAATAAAACTGGCCCTAAATATTAATTTTTCAGTAAAATGCCTCAAAACATTTGTTCAATTGTAATAAATTGGTTGATGATTTCATATTAAATGCACAGAAAAAGCTCATTATAAAAAAATTTGAGAATTATCTCTTGAAAAATGTAGAACCTGTCAGGTTTCCTGAACAAAACAAATTCTTTTTTTTCGTTAAGTGTTTGTAACCGTCGCATAGGACAATCGTAATTAATATTAGAATTAATTACTAAAGGATTTTTTCTAGAGCTGATTTATAGGAAGAAGAAAACAATTTTATTGAAAAATTTAACAGACACAAGGGAATCACCAGACTGCACAGGCTATGACTCGTAGCATCACCTCTTAACAAGATACACCACGGTCGGAATAGGGCTGAGTTTCGGTAATTGAAGTTTTTTTCAATCACAGCCTATACCAGGGGTGGCAAGACTTTTCGCTGCGTGCCAGAAACGGAGTAATTTTTTTTTAATTTCTCGCGTGCCCCTTAATTTTCCTTTTTTAAAAATTTTTAAAATTTGGAAAATTTCTCTTAAAAACATCATCGCAGATTTACATATTTATCAGCGCTACGGATAACCCCCATGAAATAACCCCAAAGGGAAAAATTAAATAACATCCAAGAAATGACGTTAAAATGTTTGACGGTAATTTAATTTTTGGGGTTTTATTTAATCTTTAAATATTGAAATTATTTCATTATGAAAAAATTATGAAATACAATTGATAATTTCTGAAATACAATTGATAATTTCTGAAATACAATTGATAATTTCTAAAATACATTTGATAATTCCTGAAACACAGTTGCCGAATTCTGAAATACAATTGATAATTTCTGAAATACAATTGGTAGTTTCTAAAATACAATTGATAAATTTCTGAAATACAATTGAAGGTTCCTGAAATACAATTGATAAAACTGAAATTTAATTGATTATTTCTGAAATACAATTGATAAATCTGAAATAAAATTGATAACTTCTGAAATAAAATGATAATTTCTGAAATACAATTGGAAATGGTGTAGTTGAAAAATGTGCTTCGGGCAAAAATTTGATTTTGTTAAAATAAATCGCGTGGTTTTTATCATCATAATAGTGAATAAAAAGCGAATATTATGAATTTGAACAAAGAAATTTCTATTTCAGATGAAATGGCTCTGCAAAACATGATCAAAACCCAATTTCAAATTCTAACAAAGGGGGTTATTTCATTATGAAATTTATTTTCAGCCTTTATTTCATTGAGGGTTATTTCGTAGCACCTATTTTCGCTTTAAAAAAAAATAATTTTTTAGATCTAATTTTATTAAAAATTGTTTTCCATTTTTGTGCAATTTTCTTGTACTTTTTATTTCTCCGATTATGAGGCATTTTCTAATCGAAACATTCAAACTTCTTTCAATCTACAACTTTTTCCAGAATTTTCTGATAATCGATCTTGCGAGTTCTTTATTAACCATATTTCTTTATGGTAATACAAATTTTATTCATTTTAAAAGACGATTTACAAGTTCTATGAAAAATTTCACCATTATGGAGTTAAATTACACATTTTTGTAACGAAATTTAACATTTAATTGAATTTTTTGCCGGTCTTCTAATAGTTTAAATTTTTTGAAAATATCCAACAAAACATCGCGTGTCACCTAAAATCCACTCGCGTTTTGCCAGCCCTGGCCTATACAATGTATGTTTCGTAATCAGAAGAGCCAGAATTAACTAATATTTGAGCAATTTATTTTTCAATTAGAATAGGATTAAGAGAGGAAACATCCTCTCTTAATCCTATTGTTTTTTCTCTTTTTCACAAGTAATTATCACATTATGATGTGCTTTATTCACATTCAATATTGGGATACCGAGTGTTGGTTGGAGAGGTTGTGTTGCTGATGTGCAAATTTTTGAATTTTGAATTCTTGAATCCAAGAATCTACACAAAATCTCAAAATTAGAAATATTTGTTTTAATATTATAGCATTGTTTGTAAAAAAAAAAAATTGTATCCGCGCCTGTACTCATCCTAAAATCTATCAGAATTGATATGTCGCATGCACGATGCATTTTTAGTGTTGTACTGTGTTATTATTAATTAAAAAAAGCATATAAATTATTTCATATAATTACGATAAATTGTAAAGCTGTTCCTCGTAGAGAATTCATTAATAAGCTTCATTCCCAAAGCTTTATTAAGTATTGAATGAATTCCCAACTTGAATCATTCAAATCGCATGTTTATTCACCATTTAACTAATTGAATGAAGAAATTTTATTATCATTCACTTAGTGCAGTGTAGTTTGAAACTAACACATAATCAAAACCAAAACACACAAGCTATAACAAAGCATCCCAGCAAAATCGTTCATTACCAAATAAGTGATTATATAATAGAAATTCATAGCTTCGCACAACTTATTTTTTGGCGTCTAAACTCATTATTTTTGTTTGGCGTGGTCGTTTTTATAAGTAGTCACGCTTACCCGCTCGCTTACGAAAAAATGAGAAATAAGTAGTTATAAGATTTTGAAAATTAAGTGAAATTTTCAAAATCTTATAAAAAATGTAATTATAAGTGGTTATCCGATTGCTTACATGATTCTTAAAAATAAGGAGTTAGGCAAATACTATTAGCCTAAGGAAATACATTCAGAAAAATTTAAGTTTTCTCTAGTGTGTAATTTTAGGACTCGCCATAAAAATTTAAACATAAAACATATTTACATATAATAAAAAAATTTAACTGTGTAAAAAGTACTTATTTAAACTAATACGAGTAAGTCATTATTTTATATTTAGAAACAATGAATACAATAGACCGTTATTAGGAAGTCATTATTTTATATTATAAAATAATGCAAAAGGTGGGATACACTAATAATAGATACTAATAGTTACCCAGATAGAAAAATACGAACGGCACAGTACTGGCTCAGCGTTGGAGACGGTAGTGCATGTACTAGTGATGTGTCGGATTTTTTAAGTTTCCAGTACTGTGTCGAAATGATAAGTTTCCAGTACTGGTACGGTGTCGAATACCGCTTGGCCTAGGTATTTGCCCACGTTGGCCCAGTGTTGGATTTTGTTACTTCCTGGTGTTTTCCCAGTACTATAAATTAAAAATATTCAGTAACTTGCCAGTACTTTAAATACAAAATATCAGTGTATAGCCAGTACTATAAAAACAATTAAAAATCCGGTGGTGAATCACCCTAAATTTTAATAAAATAATAAAAAATATATATTTTTATTTCAAATTAATTTTGTTGTTTTTTATTGTGTTTTAAATAATTGTAAAACTAGAAAATAAAAAGTTTTTCTTAAATTTTCTGGTTTCTCGCTGTTTTATATAAAAATATTATGAAAAGATTTATATTGAAATTCTATTAAATTCTATTAAAAATTAGGGTAAAAGAAGTATCAGATAGAAAAATCTTGTTAATATAGCAGAAAACAGTGGCAAAGCACATTTTAAGTGGTACTGGCATAATAAAAAAAACAGTGCTCTCCCAGGACTATTTCTTTCTACCGTGGGCAATTTCCACCCGGGTAGTTATGTTAGATGAATTTTTAATGTTTTTCATTTGTATTATGCTAATATTTCAGCATATAATTGCAAATTAAAATTTTTCATTTGACTAAGTGAATAAAAAAAAATCATTTTTCATTCACCTTTTAACTAAATGAATTCAGGTTAATTTGGTTTCATTCAATTAGAATTTAATAAAAATAGAATTAATTCATATAATTTAAAACTATCGGGAATTAAGCTATCGAATTAATTCCATAAGAATGCTATTACGGAATGAAATTTTTCGAATTTATTTTTTTTTTTTTTTTAATATCAACTATTATGTGGTACAAATAGCAATCGAGATCTCCAAATTAGGCATTTTAAAAAATCTTTAAAATTAATTTAAAAAAAAAAACACGTTTTTGCATTTTTATCAAATTCGTGGGTCATTTTGGATTCCAGGCTAAAGTGGGTTAATAATATCCGATGAAGTCAAAATTCCATGTCTGAATCATTTTGACTATATAAAATGAATAAATGGAATAAAAAATAATATTTTTCGAAATTTCGAATTTTGGGAATTTTTAATAGTAATAAACTTTTTTTTCCAAATTGGCCATTTTCGTCCAACTTTCGGCACGGGTTAACGTTTTCCAAAAAAAATCGATTTCTTCCATTTGGGACCATTTCTAATAAAACTGGGGGGTGCAATGAACGAAAATCGACAAATCGCTATTTTAAGGGACAGTCTAATATATACATATTCCTCTAACTCCCACTGGAGCATAGGGCACCAAAAAAATTTAGGTTAAATTTAGCCGACAGTTAAATTCAAAATTGATATTGGAAACGCCAACAAATGAGTAAGTTAAAGTCCCAATTAGTAGCTCAGTGAACATTCAGAAATCGTGCCATAGTCGGATAGATTTTTATGCCTGTATTTAAAAATGCTTAAAAAAGATAAGAACCCTTATTAGAATCCTCGTTGCAAAAAATATTGTATTTTCACCACTTCTTCAAAAAAACTCTTAACCAGGGATATCAGGCAATACCCTTAAAATACCGTTATCGATTGAAAACCCTTTCAACTGACTACCGTTACCCCTAAAATACCGTTACCGAAATACCCGGAATACCGTTATCCTTAAAATACCGTTACCGAAATAATGGAAATACCGTTATCCTTAAAATACCGATACCGAAATAAATGCAATATCAAAACCCTTAAAATAGCGTTACCGAAACAAATGAAATACCGTTATCCCTAAAATACCGTTACCGTTATTTTTAATTTTCGGCTTTGGTAATTTCACGTTTTTATTGAGCATTTTTTGTACATTAAGTTGATAAATTGGTTCTATTTTTAATCTCGTTTCTTTTTTGTAAAAAAAATTTCGGTTACCGATATAACTGAAATACCGTTAACCTTCAAATACCGTTACCGAAATAACCCAAATATCGTTACCGAAATAACTTAAATACTGTTATCCTTAAAATACCGAAATAAATGAAATAGCGTTACCCTCACAATACCGTTACCGAAATAACCTAAAATATCGTTACCCTAACGATAACCACATTCGTTTCGGTTACCATCCATGCTCTTAACCATTAATTTCATATTACTTTAATAGCAATCAGATAACTCGTCCAAAAATATAGTATTCCACCCAGGAAAATTTTCTGTTCCAAGGAATCCGTAGTAGAACTAATTCTTCGTCAGTCAAATCTTCTATACAACCAGTCCAGGGAATCGGTTGCAGTGGAACCAGTTGCAGAATTGGTGTGGTTGGCGACCGGTTGTAAAAAATTTCCTGGGTATATTCGATCCGAAGAAATTTTATAAAACTTTGTTCAAAAAATAACGCTTTTCTTTCGTACCCTTTGGCGTTCCAATTTGAAATTTTCACAGTCTGTAGCTGAAATATTGAGTTATCTGCTTCAATAATTTAAAGAAAATTAAAGATGGGTTTTTTTAAATATTTGCAAATTAAGGATATTTTTTCATTACACATTTTATTTTTGCAATTTATTTTGAAAGTAGATTATATAAGCATTGCTCGGATAACAATCGGATAACGCGTTCAAAAGTTGTAATAATTTGAACATCATGTATTTTTCACAAATTTACTGAAAAAACCCAATTTAAAACAGCGATAGAACGTGTACCAAAATTAATTTGTAAAAAATTTTTTACTTTTAATATCGTGACAATTAGCAGAATGTATGTACCAAGTTTTGTAAAAATCGAAAGGGGTTATGTCCAAAAACTTCTATTTTTGTATACATTTAATATACAATAATGGAAAAAATGAGAAAAATTAAATATAATTTTTATGATCGCGACATATCAAATCTAATATATTTTTAGGTTTACATTACGAATATGAAATCAAAGTTTAAATTGAAGTCGCGGATTTCACGAAATTTGAAAATTTCATACAAAAAATTTTCAATTTTGATCAGGATGTTTTCTTATATTTACCACTATGAAAATTTCTTTTTTGCATTAATATATATCTATGGAATGTCCTATTATCGGATCGGATTTTTGGTATCAATAAAATTATAGCAAGCTAAATAATAGCGAAATATTAAAAAAAAGTCAAATTTTAAGTTCTTTTGCAAGGATATCTGTTACCCTTTTTAAAAATAAAATCAGTGTTATATATAATAAAGCCCTTGGTAAGTAAATTGCAAAAGTATAACAAATTAGATCTTTCGATAACACTGTTTATAGGTAATTAGGAAATTACCTCAAAAAAATTAGTTTTTTTGAATTTTCAAAAACCGCGAATAATTTATAAACCACAAATTTTTTTAAATTTCGATTACTGATTCATAATCTTCGATAAAATAAAGATTAGATTTGAGAAATTTGCGCATACAAGGCAAAAACAAGTTGAATTTTTAATTAAATCTTTTCGGAAAATTTGGAAATTTTAACTAAAATATGTATATTTTTGTATAATTAAATAAAAAATCGCGAATTACTTAAAAGTTACTTAATTTTTTTAAGTTTTGATTTCAAATTCCTTTTCTTCGCATTAATTAAGAATAGATTTAAAAAAATAGTAAATAATAGCGTACAGGTTAAGAAATAATTCAATTTAAAGTCACCCTACTTTTTGTATACATTACTCTAGAGATAAATTACTAATTCTTAAAAGATAACTTTTTCTGCTACCTCTAAATAAAAGCGGATTTAGGTGAAACTTGGCACATAGAGTTTTTAGACATTAAGGTGTACTTTCATGTTTTTAGGACCACTCTAATAATCATATTGGAGTGGTCTTCAGGGATATTTTACAAGCAGTGAGATAATGTTTAAATTTTTTTCTTAGTTTAAATACTTCGTCGCTTTCTAAATGTGCATTATCTAGAGATCAAAATGCTTCATTGAAGTTCATATCTAAAAAGTTAAGTAAAAAGTTATAAAACTGGAGTATCGACCAAAAGTATGAAAACCGCGAATTCTCGAAAAGGGTCCACTGAAAAATTTTTTTTTGCTAAAGTTGGATTCACCACAGCAAAAATAAGTATTGCAACAGGAGGTTTTTTAGTGTTATTACCCAGTAGCAAATGCTCGAAATAGTTTTAAAAAGTACTACGTTTTTTACTAATAATTAAAGAACTAGTTCCCAAAATAATCATTTTGAACCAGTTATGCACTAGTTATATACACTCAAAAAAGTTTGACAGTTACTACATGACATTTTTTTGTGTAGTAATCAGTAGTTGTTGTTTTTAACAGAAATTACAGTTGTTTTTCTATAGAAAAATGCTATGACGATTATTTAAGGAAACTAACGATAAGTACTGTAATTTCGTAACAGTTGTTTAAGGCAATTATTTTCAATATCAAAATAAACAACTACCAAATTTAATTTTAATTTTACAGTAAACAGTTGTTTTTTTTAGTTATTTAAACAAATAAAAATTTTTTGTTGAATTTATTTGAATTTTAAAAATTCTTGTTTACTTTATATTTGTTATTATTGATATATTCCTAGTTTGCAAATAATAATCAGAAACTTGTATTGTATCGCCAATGCATAAAAGCATAATAACTGGAGAACGTTTTGGAATTTTTACACATTTTACGACATTGGTAGTTGTTTTTAATGCATTTTTAGTTATTTTTAAACAGTTAAAAATAACAAAAGTTTTAGTTACTTTAAAGATAAATACCTTGTCGCCTCTATAAATTCATATACCTTTGTTTTAACTGTCATTTTCAGTAGATTCTACCGACCAATTTTTGTGAGTGTACGATCTATATATCTGTTTAAATAAATTACGTAAATTAAAATGCGAGATTTAAAATACTCATTTTATTTACATTTGTATTTAATAAAACAAGTCGGAGGTTGCAAATAAAAACTTAAATTATTTTACTGTGAATTGACTTGTGGTGGAAATCAACTGGTACAGTAGTGGTACCAAAGAGTCACTCCGGAACTAGTTTGGTAAATTTCTCATATTTAAGTACTTTCTATTTTTCTTCTTAAATAATAATTTTGCACCATTTGTGTACCTATTAGTTTCATTTCAATTCTATTTCAAATGATTCAATTTAAATAAGAGTTATAAAAGTTTAGTTTTTAATATATATATATATATAAGTATGTGGTGCGCATAGTTCGGAGCCATAGCCAAAAATGTGCCCAAACTATGCTGTATATGAGTCGAAAATGTCTTCATACTATGCACTGGACCTAGGAAGAGTTTGAGGACAGTCCACAAACTAACCAAATGTCTCCATACTGGACACTTGTTTAGTATGGAGACATTTGGTTAGTTTGGGGACTGTCCTCGAACTCTTCCTAGGTCCAGCGCATAGTATAAAGACAATCCTGACTGATATACAGCATAGTTTGGGCAAATTGTTGGCTATGTCTCCGAACTATGCGCACCACATACATATACATATATATATATATTAGGGCGGGTCGATCGTGTGAAAATCGTATTCTAGGGATCAAAATAAGAAACTTTGCCGATGGAACCATACCTCTAAAACGAATTCTACTACCCCCCAACTGTTAACTTTTGTCCCGTAGGGTCAAGTTTTGAAAAATCCCACTTTGACCCATTTAGAGTGCCCCAATCGAGTCCAAATGTATGGCCGACCCCCACTAACTTTGGAGGGCCGATCCACCCATGCCAGTGGCACACCCCCTGGAACTCCCCTGGGGGGTTCCCCATACAAACATTTTAAAAAATCACCATTTTTGGCACTTTATTTTATTATTTTTTATTTATTTTTATTATTTTATTTATTTTTTCTCTTTAGAAATTTATTTAGTCAGAACATATGTAAATGAAAAAATTAATTTAACTTAGTAATAGAAAAGAAAATAAAAAAAATTACTGTTTGATGTCTTTTTTGCTTTCAAGTCTGGGCAATTTCTCACGGCTCTCTAATGTCGTCACCATAACAGCCTCTACATTTTCCGGTATAACTCGTTTGGAAACGCTAGCTAGCAATTGAACGTGTCGTTCTGTTGCAGGTCGTAAAATAGGTTGTGTGGGTTTTTTAAGCCACCACAAGACACAGCTGCATGTCGTAAACTTACTTAAGCTAAATCGGTTACAGGTAGAATTGAGCATAAAATTATCATAAAGGATTTTCCAGAAGTAATAAAAGGCGCACTTGCTTAACAGAATTTGTGGTCAGATTAACGTTTAATTTACATGTAAGTACTTTATGGGCAGTTTTGACAACAAAATCGGTTACAGGTAGAATTGAAATTACCATTTCATTCTTATTACCTCGTCTCCTAGACCATATATAACGCAACAGTTTTTGTGAATGCATTAAGTCGTTGTGAAGAACACGAAGTGTGAAGTGCTAATTTGAGATAAAAAAATATTAAAAAAAAAATCATTCCAAATCAAGAAGTTTACAATGAATCCACCATCCTCTACACCGCAAGATGAAGCAATAACAACATCAACAACTATCGAAAACCCAATGAGTCATATACCCAGGCATGATGTTACTGTTTTTGGTGTGTCTACTGATTTGACTGATCTTAATTTACCAACCCATCTGGATATCTTGAGATATTATTTTTACTTGAGCGAACAAAAAAAGTTGTACTATAAAGCATTCACTATTCAAGTACAAGATAAGTTGATTGGAATTTGGGAAAAACTTGGTATGGAAATAATGCTGAAAAAAAGTGTATGTAATAAATTGAATAGATTGCTTGACAAATATCAAGAGCAAATCAAGAGAAGAAACAAACCCCAACAATTTACAGAGTATGTAAAATCTCTGGAAACAATTTTTTTCATTGGAACATGTAAATGCGATTTGAAGGCAGCTCCATGTGCATGCGGTTTGGTTCCCGAACGCCTCAAAGAGTTTATGCACGATCAACATAATCAGAGAAGTCTAACAATGGATGGATTTGCGATGAAAATTGAAGAGCAAGGAGCAACGTCTATGTCATCAATGCCAACATACCAAGATCCCGATGATTCAACATACGCACCGCCACCGGTTCAAGAAGATTTGGATATAAGCACAAGTTCACAATACACACAGAGATACGATTGTTTTAACTTTGCCTTGGTATGTGACAGATTTGGCGTGCCTGATAGAGTAGCATCAGCAATGGGAACAGCTCTTTTCCAAGATTTTAAAATGAAAGATATCCATGGCAAACCTCTCATCATGGATAAATCGAAAGTTCGCCGAGAAAAAGAGAAATGCAGACAAGAAGTGCTTCGCAAACGGTTAGATGATACCAATTTGTTAGCATTTTCATTCGATGGCAGAAAAGATGATACTTTAACGAGAGATACAATTGATGAGAAGTATCATACTAGAATGGTAAAAGAACCTCATCTTGTTATTTTGAGAGACTGGAACATGAAACCGCTGAATACAAAACAACCAAATTAAATGATTTTTTCAACGATAAAAATATATCACTGGATGCATTAATTGGCATATGCACTGACGGTGAGCCAACAAACACTGGCCCAAACGGTGGAATTATACGACGATTCGAATTGCTGTTAAAAAGACCATTGCATTGGTTCGTTTGCCTTCTACACTTCAACGAACTTCCGTTTCGGCATTTGTTTGAAGCTTTGGATAAATCAACCAGCACTGGACCAAGATCGGCAACCGGAAAATTGAGCCGTCAAATCGAAACTTGTGAAACTCTTCCGGTAAGTTATTGCTATCACTCATTTATTATAATTGTCAACCGTTTTTAATTGTTTTATTTTTATATATTTTCAGGTGGTGGACGGCTTTCAGAAAATTGAGTTGAAAAATACACTAGTTTAGTGTAGAATTCAGGAATGGTCTTTGTAAATTACGCACATATTTTTTTATATGTTAACTTAACAGGGTTTTACTTAAAATATGTGCCCATATTGTATAATACGATAGACGATTATCATACACTTTTCGAAGTTTAATAACTATCATATTACATACAATTTTTAATTGAATTAAGCCTATATGACACTTGCTAGTTTCTAGACTCTAGTTTTTTGCACCATCAATGCAAATCATATGAAGGGTACTGCATTACTAACATCAATTTGACAGTTTGATAGTTTTTCGATATAGTTGTTCTCTTCACATACATTATTTCTCACATAAGGAAATTCGTGCTCTCTTCTATTTTGGATTATTAATACTGAAACTAGCAAGTGTCATACGGGCTATATTGGCATAGACAAGCAACTTGATGGAAACTCACAAGAAAAAGTCTAAAGCGGTCAAACCGCACGATTTCGGTGACTATTTTAAGTCGCTTCTGTGTGGGATAACCATGCCCTCAAATCGGTCGTGCAGAATGTCCAGGTCGCTTCAGCTATGTGGCACGTAGCGCCACCTGTTGGAACCACATATCGTTCACATCCATATCATCAAATTTTGGCCAAAGAAATCATCATAATGTGATAATTACCAGCGAAAAGGAAATAACGATAGGAATTTTCTTCCGATTACAAAACATTCATTGTGTAGGTTATGATTGACAAGAATTCAATTAGCCACACTCATCGCTGTGTCGACCATGGTGTGTCTCGTTAAGAGATGATACTACGGGTCGTAGATTGTTTAGAGGGTTGACGGTTTGATTCCCGGTCATGGAATACACAAAATGTTTTTGATATAGAGGCAATTTAACGATCAAAAATACTTTGATCAATTCACACATAAACTTCGACTCAATACGCGATTCTGAGTAAATCGGTACACTAATAGGTTGGTCTAGGTCCAATATTTTTTGGTGTTACAAACAGCAGTATAAACTTATTTTACCCTGTCGAAGTAGTGGTGTATTGTGTAACTAGTATTTCTTAACTTACGTTAAAATTTATATGTATACTTTCATATATGTATTTGTTAGAATATTGTTCTACCTCAAGTCCAAATTCGAATATGATATTTTGAAGCAACAAATAAAATCTAATATTACAATATTATCGTATTCGAATTTGGACTTGATTTTTTGTGACTTTGTGATGTTTTAAAAACAGATTCGGTGACTTGTCGTTTTACGTAAGTTCAGTGACTGGATCCTTCTGGGTTCTTCCAGCACCCATACTTATTATGACACATGGTGAATAATAAGTGACATATTACACGTCAATTAGTTTCAGTTAGTCCTGCGACTTGTTAACTTAGAGCAGTATAGTGATATGTCACGAAACTATTATTTTGTACTAGTTCAGCAACAACACACATATTGATTAATGTGTGACTAGTTTTTTAACAAATATTTTTCTTTAGTTCTGTGATATGTGCGCTTAAACCAGTCACGTGATGTTTTATTTCGCACTAGTTTCGGTACATATCACATAATGTCTAACATGTGACTACTTCCGTATTAGATAATTTTAACTTGCTATATTGCATACTCTCTTAAACCAGCAGTGCGATATGTTATAAATGACAAGCTTTGCGACAAGTCACAAGTAGCTCAAAAGGAGGAAATTGCCACCTCCTATGACAAGCCCATGTTAAAGTTGCCGGTTACTTTCATATAAAAAAACCGAATCGAGGACCGGTGACTCCCACAAAGTTCCAGTCACGTGACGAGCTCTGTGACTGATCCATTTCCCGTAGGGTAGCTATAGCTTGAGTTTGCAAATAAACACTAGCATTTTTTGATTGTAATTAGAAATCATAAACACAAAATATTTTAAATTTCATTTTGTAAATGGATCTAATTATCAGAGTAAGAGGAAAATATCGGTGTAATCTACTTTTAATCTTTTTTTTCAACGTTTGCTTTTTATCTATATAGTTGGTATTAACCAACTGGCACAGTACTATTTCCAAAGAGTCACTTTAGAACTGGTTCAGCGACTGTCACATTAGTACCAATTTTGCACTATATTTTTCGTCCTTAAATTGTAATTTTCAAACTACTTCTGCAACTAGTACCAAAGTAGGACTTTGGTGACAATTGCCCCTATGCCTATGACATCTGCATGTAAAATTCTACAATTGTTTGTATGGAGAGACGTGGGAACTCGTACTAGTTGTATGGTTCAAATAAACTAGTACATAACTGATACCGAACTAGTATTGTTTGCTACTGGGTAGTAATAAATGGGAATACATATGCTACATACATGTTGTTTTAAACCTAATATAGTTTGTTCTATACTCTCTTCTTCTGGTGATTCTATAAAGGGGAATTGTCGCACATTTGGCAGACCCATTGATATCATTTGCAATAATATTGTATCCAGTGGCACGCGAAATATTTCTGGCGTAGGATATGACTCAAAAGCAGCATATTGTTTTTCCGAAAATAAACGAAAACAGGTCTAAATTTTCCGAAATGAGAAAAAAGATTCCGTGTTGGTAAATTGTAAAAATGTTAATAAATAATACTTCTCTTACACCAGGTCCTGTACGTCCAGCACGACCTTTACGTTGTTCCGCCGATGATTTTGATACCCAAAATTCCTTTAAGCGCTGCCCTTTACATGAGGCATCATATGACATTTCTTTGACTTTTCCGGAATCCACAACAAAACGTATACCGTCCACAGTCAAAGATGTTTCGGCGATATTTGTAGACACGATACATTTACGCATTCCTTCGGGAGCATAATCAAAGACCTGGTTGATAAAAATTTTAAAATGTACATTTATTAAAAAAACAAATGTAATTTTTATTAAAAACAGCACCACTAACATTTTATTAAGTGTTAAATACTGTAACAAGAGCGTTTTAAAGGGCATATTTGCACGGTTGTCAAAAATTCAATTAACAATATTTTTAATATTTTATTCTTTTATTTAAAAATCATGTTATTGTACTATTTTCAAAAAATATTAGTTTTGTATTTCCCCAGCCAAAATCGCCAGAGTTGCCACTTCATTACTGGCCTTCTTTAAAAAAGACAAAATCGAGCAGACTTCATTAATTACACTGCTCTACAAAAAAAAAAAGGTGAATGTTATTGCAGTGGTTTTAGTATAATAAGGGGCTGCTGATTTCGAGTCTGCAACCAGTTTATTCAAATTGGTTCTAGGTTTCGCGCAATTCGCGATTTAAATTTTTTAGTCGATTTTGTCAATAAAAAATTTATAATTTAGTAACTATACCTTCGGAAAGAAAACGCTTTACATAGTTTAAGCTTAATTCCGTGCCCTATTTTTCAAACTTAAGTGTGTATCAATATCTCAATAACTTTTCTAAATATAGTCGCTGAAGGTCAAAAATTCAAAATTTTTTAAGGTTTTTTTAAACAAAAAAATTTAAGTATAAGACAAAGTCCGATTTTAAATATCAAAGCCAATTTGGAAAGAAAAACGTACAAAATTTATACATGTGTCATATTGCTTTAACAAATTATATGTAGTTTTCGAGCCTTTTGTAATTAAGGTTAGATTTAAAATGAAGAAAAAAATATTTTACTGTACTAAAAATCTACTGCACTATTACATAATTTTTTTTATAAAAACATCAGATTTCATTCACTATTGATTTTTTTTGCGATTTGCAAAGTTTATATTTAAATCACAATATTTTCGTACACATTCAAAATGAGTTCGTCGAGAAATAAATGTAGAAAGAGTCCGAAGGCATATTTAAATATAAACTTTGAAAATCGCAATAATTTTAGAAAAAAACCAATATTGAATGAAATCTGATATTTTTGGAAAAAAAAATTCTGTAATGTACAGTAGATTTTTAGTACAGTAAAGTATTTTTTTGTTCATTTTAAGTGTAAATTTAATTACAAAAGGCTCTAAAACTACACATAATTTGTTAATGCAATATGACATGTATATAAATTTTGGACCTTTTTCTTTCCAAATTGGCTTTGATATTTAAAATCGGACTTCGTCTTATATTTAAAAATTTTTTTTTAAAAAAAACCTTAAAAAAATTTTGAATTTTGACTTTCAGCGACTATATTTAGAAAAATTATTGAGATATTGATACACATTTAAGTTTTAAAAATAGGCCACGGAATTAAGCTTAAACTGTGTAAAGCGTTTTCTTTCCGAAGCTATAGTTACTAAATTATAAATTTTTTATTGAAAAAATCAGCTGAAAAATTAAAAAAGTTTAAATCGCGAATTGTGCAAAAGCTAGATCCTATTTGAACAAACTGGTTGCAGATTCGAAATCAGCATCTACTAATTAACCTAAAATCACTGAAAAGTTGTGCAACTTATAAATATTGTCATATTTTGTATAGCTGTGTTATCGGAAAATAAAAACGTGAAGTGATTCTTAATCCCAGATAAATTCTCTAGTCCTTATCGTGGCCGGATTTTTATTTTTAAAATTTTTCTTTTAACAAAGTTGCCATACAAACTTAAAAATTCCAAAAAATGCAAGAAAAAACACATTTGCTCGTGGATATAAAATTTATTTGACCAAAATTCAAAAAAAGGGCCACGATTAGGACTAAAGTATTTTGTTGCCTACGAAAGAAGAAAAACCGGATTAAAATCGGTTAACCCGCCTTGGCTGTACATTGGCAGCCGATTTTGAACTCAGGGTTGTGTGAAAACGCGTTTAAAGTTTGAAATTAATTTTACGCTAAGAAAACATCAAAATTTTAAAAAACTGTGTATGAACAAAATTTATACCTCGCAGTTTTCTACATGTGCATCAAATTTGGGAAAAATCGGATAAAGAGCATTTTATATATTAACTATTAACCCAAATATTCTTAATAACAATGGTAGAGAATTTATTAGACATTTCATTTCATTTATACCTCGCAGTTTTCTACATGTGCACCAAATTTGGGAAAAATCGGATAAAGAGCATTTTATATATTAACTATTAACCCAAATATTCTTAATAACAATGGTAGAGAATTTATTAGACATTTCATTTCGGTCAAAATCTTTTATTTTGTACATATTTTAATCTGTTTTGTATTTGTTTTTTATTTTTTATATACATTGATTACTTTTATGGCTTATTAAAAGCCATCAGGACCTGCCTCGTATAACGTGCATTCGCCCACCATCGAGGAATCGTCATTGGCTTTTCTTTAAAGACTGCGTGCAATTATTGCATCTTTTTTCTTTTTGTTCTGCTGAAACGCTCCCAAAAAATTTTGTGTACAAATTTAATGCATACAATATTACATTGAGACTAAAATATATTTTACAAAAAAACATGTGGAAATTTTATTTTTTCGAATTTTTTATTGATATTTTCTGAACATATACTGAAGAGTATGCTCTATCCAAATAAAATATAAAAATAAATTCGAAAATAAATAAATAAATTCTACTTTATTTTTTTTTTTGTTTTTGAATGTTAATTAAATTAACAACAAATTTTTAAAAACAACTAAAATAATTTACATTTATTTGGTTTTTTTTTAACAATACCAAACTGACTCCTTCAATTAATAAATCAACTATTATAATCAGTAATAACTGTGGATTTAGGCTTTAACCACAATATTATAACATATACTCAGAAAAATTTTTTACAATCGGTTGCCAATCAGACCAATTCTGCAACTGGTTCCACTGCAACCGATTCCATGGAACTGGTTCCGGAACCAGTTCCAGGGATCTCATATGGAAGGTATGACGGTCGTAGAATGAATTCTAGAACTTGTTACAGAACTGATTCTAGGGCAACCGGTTCCACTTTGGAGCGATAGAAGTGGTTGCTTTTGGGAGAATTTCAAACAAAAATAATCGGTGTTAGAATTGACAATAGAAGGGGTTGTAGAGGAAAAGTAGCTATTGTGCAACCGATTCTTTGGAACAGAAAATTTTCTGGGTATAGTCGATTTCGTAACTACTACAGAATTGCGAAATATA
Organism: Leucophora obtusa; assembly: GCA_949987735.1. NCBI lineage: Eukaryota > Metazoa > Arthropoda > Insecta > Diptera > Anthomyiidae > Leucophora > Leucophora obtusa. The sequence continues at coordinate 76,360,957 of OX465297.1, read as the reverse complement.
CTCAAAAAAATTCCTGGAACCTATTCCAAAATTACAAGTTCCAGAACTACTTTTCAGAGAGTAACTACACTCAAAAAAATAAGTTAGTAGAAAAATTAGTAAAACGTCTTGATTATAAAAAGTATACTAGTTTCCAGCAACTTCCCAGGAAAATTTTTTACAATCGGTACACTCATAGAAAAAAGTTTGTACAAAAGTTAGTAAAACTGTTAGTACTTCAACTTAACAAACTTTTAACTAATTTTTAGTTAAACTTTAATTTTTAGTTAATTTTTTTGCTACCTCCACATTACTAACCTACAAACTTTTTTGCTATTTATTTTTGCTGAATTTAGTTACTAATTTTTAGCAATAAATTTGCTAACTTTACAGTATTTTGCTGAATTTTAGTTACTTTTTTTTAACAGAAGATTTGCTAATTTTACAAATATTTTGTAAACTAAACCACCAATTTTGGAGCGCTTATAAACAGAATGTTAAATGACTCGTAAAAATTACTGCATATTTTTAACTCGACAAAAATAATGCAAAAAGTTTTTAAATAAAGCTAAATTGAAATGGTTGAAAATTTGTCCTACTCATAAAATATCTAAATTATTAAAATTTATGAGAAAAGTTTCTATTTATCGTAATACATTAATTTTCAAAGATCAAGGTTTATTTTGGACGAACGATTTTAATATGAAAATTGTGATTAAAAGTATCTCTGGGGAGCAAGTGGAGTTTACGGGGATGACCCTCATTTTTTCCCCCCAATATTGTACTTTTTAAGCTTATTTAAAGTATACAATATTTTTAATCGGCCACACTGTGTTTCCTGTGGGTGGAGCTTTAGAGGTAAAAATGGAAACTCAAATAAATTCGGAAGTACATATCCGATCAGCAAACAATGAAAATCAAAAGAAGGGTCTCTGAAATACATTTTTTTATGGTTATCATCATATTACAACCATACTAGGTAGATGCATTAGGGAGAGTTTGACAGTTCAGGGATTTTTTCGTATGCTTTCGCTATGTATCAAAAGTAGCCGATTACATTTTTTGTTGTTGTTTGTTGTGTTTGTTGTTCTAATGCATCTACCTAGTATGGTTGTATCATGGGTTAACATATTATTGTCTATAAATATTACCACTTTTACAAAAAATCATTCTTGGGAAATTTTCATTGGCATTGAAATATAATTGGCATTACTTTATCTCAATGTCAATGCCAAAAAATTTCATCACCATTCAATGCCAATGAAATTTTTTTCAATTTGCATTGATGAAACGATGGTAATGAAATGTACACATAATTGAAAAAAAGCATTGTAATATAAAAAAAATATAAGAAATACGCGAATTTTTAATTTTTTCTTAATTTATCCTTTTATTAAAACATGAAAACAAATACTTCTTTAATCAATTATAAATGGGCATTTAGGCATTGAACAATGCCAATTGAAAAAATTTTCAATTAATTGACACATTCAATAAACTGGTCCCAAGTATGTTTTTAAATACACATTTATTTTTTATTTATTAATTTTCATTTCATTTGCTCCTTTTTTACCCTTTTTCCAGTCCACTAGTAATCTGCAAAAGTTTTGTTGATTTCAGAAAATTTTAGCAAAAATTTTGTAGATTTAACAGTTTTTTTTTCTATTTTCATTTTATTATTATTTAGCAATTGTTTTGCTGATTTCAGCAAGTTAAATTGTTATTTGCAATTGAAGAAAATTTAGCTCAAATATTACTAAAATTCTGTAAATTTAACAGTTTTTTTTTTGCTATTTTTATTATACTATTATTCAGCAATTTTTTTTTTGCTAATTTTAGCAGGTTAAATTGTTATTTGCAATTAACAACAATTTAGATCAAATATTACTAAAATTCTGTAAATTTAACAGTTTTTTTTGCTGTTTTCATTTAATTAATATTTAGCAAACTGATTCTGCTAATATTAGCAGTTTTTTCTGCAGCATCATTTTTAACTAATTTTTAGTAACTATTTCTGCTATTTTTACGGACTTATTTGTATGAGTGTAGCCAACCACACCCATTCTACAACTAGTTCCACTGCAACCGATTCCATGGAACTGGTTCCGGAACCAGTTCCTGGGATCCTATATGGAAGGTGTGGGTGAAGTAGAATCAGTTCCAGAACTAGTTCCAGAGCTGATTCTAGAGCAACCGGTTCCACTTTGGAGCCATAGAAGGGGTTGCTTTTGGGACAATTTCAAACAAAAAGAATCGGTGTTAGAATCGACAGTAGAAGGGGTTGTGAATGAAAAGTACCCAGGAAAATTTTTTACAATCGGTAGCCAACCACACCCATTCTACAACTGGTTCCCCTGCAACCGATTCCATGCAACTGGTTCCGGAACTAGTTTCTGGGATCCTATATGGAAGGTGTGGGTGACGTAGAATCAGTTCCAGAACTAGTTCCAGAACTGATTCTAGAGCAACCGGTTCCACTTTGGAGTTATAGAAGGGGTTGCTTTTGGGACAATTTCAAACAAAAAGAATCGGTGTTAGAATCGACAGTAGAAGGGGTTGTGAATGAAAAGTAGCTATTCTACAACCGATTCTTTGGAACAGAAAATTTTCCTGGGTTTTTTGATGAAATTGTGCTCTCAGCAAAAGTTTTAGTTATATTTTTTTTAGCACCAAACTAATTTTGCATTAAAGTTTTACTAACTTATTTTGCTACCAAAATAGTGCTGATAAACACATTTATAGTGCACTACAAGTGCGGACAAAGAAAATAATACTAAAAACACAACTATTCTAAGGCATATAAAAAATACAACCGTGAAAATTTTTTGTATCTGTCTTTCATATATAAAACAAAAGGACGCCAAAAGATGAATATACATAAAAATATAACAAAATATGATTTGAATTATAGACTAAATAAAATATTTAAATTTAATGAAGATAAAGATAAAATGTTAATATATGTATGTATAAACGAAATGTTTATAAATACCCTACGGGGAATGAGGGGTAAATTGCCCTGAAAGTACCTATCCTGTGAGTGGTTAAAGCAAGACTTGTCACAGGATTGGTATAATTTACCATTGCTGTGGGTTAAGCAGTGACAATTATACTTAAAGGACTAGTCCCATGACTGGTGAAACGGTGGCATACCACTTAATCGTCCTCAAAGTACCTATTCCGTAACTGGTAAAAAGAGTACATACCACTAAATTGCCCTCAAAGTACGTATCCCGTGACTGGTTAAAGAAGGACTTGCAGCAGGACTGGTATAATTTAATATTGCTGTGGGTTAAGCAGTGTCAATTATACTTAAAGGACTGGTCTCGTGACTGGTGAAAGGATGACATACCACTGAATTGTCCTCAAAGTGGTTAAAGATGGTCTTGTCGCAGAACTGGTATAATTTATTATTTCTATGGGTTAAGCGCTGTCAATTATAAAGGGTGTTTTTTTAAGCTAGATAGAACTTTAAATTGTAAAAAGTAACACAAAAAATTAAATTTTGATGAAACATTTTTTTTTATTTTTTTCAGTATACTCTGACAAATCATCATGAATAGACTCACGCTTGAACAACGCTACGAAATTATCCAAATTTACTTTGAAAATCAGTCGTCGATTCGCGCAACTTATAGACGCAAAATTGTGTTCAGCGATGAGGCGCATTTTTGGCTTAATGGGTTTGTTAATAAGCAAAATTGCCGCATATGGAGTGAGACCAATCCACAAGAGACCCTACAGACTCCATTACATCCAGAAAAATGCACCGTTTGGTGCGGTTTTCACGCTGGTGGCATCATCGGACCTTATTTCTTCAAAAATGAGGCCGGAGCTCGCGTTACGGTCAATGGAGATCGTTACCGCACCATGATCAATGATTTTTTGTTTGAAAATATGGATGACATTGATCCGGAGGAGATGTGGTTTCAACAGGATGGCGCTACGTGCCATACGGCGAACGCAACCATCGACTTATTGAAATCAAAATTTGGCGATAAGTTGATTTCGAGAAATGGACCTGTCAATTGGCCTCCAAGGTCGTGCGATTTGACACCTCTCGATTATTTCCTGTGGGGCTACGTGAAGTCACTGGTTTATGCTGATAAACCAGCAACAATTGATGCCTTGGAGGACAGCATTGTTCGTGTTATTCGTGACATACGGCCGTGCTCGAAAAAGTGGCCCAAAATTGGACGTCCAGAATGCGCTTCGTCAAGAACAGCCGCGGTGCCCATATGCCCGAAATCATTTTCAAATGTTAATGTCACGTATTGATCTTTCCAATAAAAAAAAAATTTTGATTACAATTTAATTTTTTGTGTTATTTTTTACAATTTCAAGTTCTATCGGGCTTAAAAAAACACCCTACTTAAAGGACTGGCCCCAAGACTGGTGCCACAAAAAACCCTACAAGTAAGACTTGATTTTTTTAATTTTTAAAGAGAAGCAACACTCAGGAAATTCTTCCTATTAATTAACGTGTTGCTTCCTTTGGAAAGGGGATAGAGAAGAAGTGAAAGGTAGTGAAAGATGAAGGGCTTCAAATATGGCAACACGGTAATTGCACGAGATGTTGAATTTTAGAACAGTTGTTGCGCGCCATCTGATGGTGTGTTGGCGAACTTTGTTGAAGATTTTTACTTCATAGCCCTGTTATATTATTTTACTTCGGTGGGGTTAAGTGCTATGAGAACACCGAAGGAGGACGCTGCGATATGTATGAGGGAAAGACAAATCTCATATATATTACTATTTTTCATAAATTGATGTTGCCTTGGTTGGGGATCGAACCCGCAACCTCACGTGTAACAGTCCAACGCACTAATCATTACACCACAGCGCCCACAATTGGTCGGTTTCCCAGTACACTGATAGAATTATCCTTCATGATGAACAATTTCATAGAATTTTTTTCGTAAGTTCTATGAAGAGTTTCGTTAAATAAAATTATCAAAAAATCGTAATTTGTGAAAATGTGTTTTGCCAAATTTAAAAAGGCGACCAAAACAAAAAAAAAAAAATTCTACTGGGTTTATCGAAAAACTTCCTTGGCAAAAGTTTAATGATTTTTTGCGAGCTTTAATTTTCTGACATTAGGGTGGTACATTAGGGTAGTAGCAACTGATATCTTGTGGGTAACTAATAGAACGGGATACTTGTGGTCAATGGCCCTTAGAGCAAAACACTGGGCTCCTTGAGAGTGTAAGGGCGATATTCAAGGAAAATTTTTGGGTGTAATGACTATGCTTGTTTAAGTTTATTTATCAACTAATTTCTCTAATCGTAATATGTGAGCAATATTTTTTTTTTGGTATAGTTTGGCTTTATTTCCTTTTAAATTTTATTTGAGTAAATTTTTTTTGAATCAAGCAACACTTGATTTTATTTTTTTTAAAAATTAGATTTTCAAAATTTAGGTTCATTTGTGAAAGATACAATTGGGAAAGGAAGTTCTACGAGAAGATTATTGCTAAACATTTTTTATATCTTATACGGTAGTCATCAGAGTTTCGAACCACTGCTAATAGCAGTCGTAATTTAGTTAAATTTTCATATTTTGTAAGCAACGTGCTTAAAAAAAAGCACTCGCTTTCATTTTATATTATGAACTTGCTTATTTCATTCTAACTGTGTAAGTAAATTTCAAATACACACACAGTCATCATTTACATTTTTTAAGTTTTCAAACTAAGCTCAGCGTAACTGTGTGCGTTCAGCAACAAAACAAATTGTGTTTCTTCTGCTTGCTGCGTTTTGAGTTACTGGTTAATGTGTTTTTACTTGACTGAGTAACGAAAAAAAACTGCATAGTAGACTGTGAATAGCAGACTGGATAGTAGACTGGGGTCAGCAAAGTATGTAGTTGGAACTTAAAGAGTTTTGTATATGCAAACAAAAGAAAAAAGAAACACTAGCAGCTTTAAAAAGAAAATACAATTAAACTTATCATATTTCCTATTTTATTTATTATTTTGTTAATTATATAATTTATATATTAATTAATTTCACACTTTATCGTAAATATGTATGTATAATACTTTATTCTGATCAATTGTGGTACATAGTACATATGATTTGATTTTTTTAAATTGTCATTAATATGACACTAACTTACAACAATTGATTTTTTGGACAAATTACTACACCCAAAAAATACATGGTAGTTGATCATTATTTTTTCAATTGTGTCATATGTTGGCTGAATAGAAAAATTTGTTATTTTAACAAAATGTATTCCTGTTTTTTAGCTTAAAATAAAATCTGTTAATTTTAAAACATTTCTTGTTAAATTTAAAAAATCTAAATTTAAGTAAACTTTATTTATTTATTACTATTCTTTTGTTATTGTTAATTAATTCATATATTAATTAATTTAACACTTTATCGTAAATATATACATTTCTCCATTGATTTAATTGGTACATATAATTTGCAGGTTTTTTTTAATTAATCCACTCTGATATATGTATGTAGGTTAGGCCGGGTCGATTTGTGGGGAGGCAAAAAAATCGCCCATGGGAAAATCGTATTCTAGGGATCAAAATAAGAAACTTTGCCGAAGGAACCATACCTCTAAAACGAATTCTACTACCCCCCAACTGTTGACTTTTGTCCCGTAGGGTCAAGTTTTGAAAATTCACACTTTGACCCATTTAGAGTGCCCCAATTGAGTCCAAATGTATGACCGACCCCCACTAACTTTGGAGGGCCGATCCACCCATGCCAGTGGCACACCCCCTGGAACTCCCCTGGGGGGTTCCCCATACAAACATTTTAAAAAATCACCATTTTTGGCACTTTATTTTATTATTTTTTATTTATTTTATTTATTTTTATTATTTTATTTATTTTTTCTCCTTAGAAATTTATTTAGTCAGAACATATGTAAATGAAAAAATTAATTTAACTTAGTAATAGAAAAGAAAAAATAAAAAATTACTGTTTGAAGTCTTTTTTGCTTTCAAGTCTGGGCAATTTCGCACGGCTCTCTAATGTCGTCGCCATAACAGCCTCTACATTTTCCGGTATAACTCGTTTGGAAACGCTAGCTAGCAATTGAACGTGTCGTTCTGTTTCTTGTATGTGTGATGGAATTTTTGGATCATTAAACGGTGGATCATCTTGATTTAAATATTCTTTCAAAGTATCGTATGGAATGCTTCGCGTGAATGGTGGTTCAAATACGTCATTTATGTCATTCATATTGATCATTTCCGTGTAACTTGTGCAATAAAAGTTTATATCTGGTTTTTTATAAGCTCTAAGTCCCGTTGGGTCGTCAACATCGGTTCGATAGCGTAGAATTATCTTGATAGCACAGTCGCGCTTTTCTTTGCTATCATCAAACAACATTGATAACAAGATATTTTCCGAATGCGCATAATATGAATTATCTGTAATTACTTTATTGACAATTTTGCGTAAACGAGGTTCTAGAAATCTTGACCAACTAATGAATTTGAAAAATAATCTACTACCGTACACGACAGAGCTGTAATACTTGATATTGAAGTACATTGGCACATAACATGTAATTATAAATCACATATAATCGTAATAGTCTAGCGGCCTTGGTGAGCCACCGAGAATGTACAATTTTCCCTGGTTTGATGTTTGCCAGATCCACTGAAACCACGCCGCTAGAAATTGCATGGGCCATGTCGTATAAGTACTTGGAATCGGTGGAAAATTCAATTTTTTCTGGAGCAGGGGGCATATTTTTCAACTCAATTTTCTGAAAGCCGTCCACCACCTGAAAATATATAAAAATAAAACAATTAAAAACGGTTGACAATTATAATAAATGAGTGATAGCAATAACTTACCGGAAGAGTTTCACAAGTTTCGATTTGACGGCTCAATTTTCCGGTTGCCGATCTTGGTCCAGTGCTGGTTGATTTATCCAAAGCTTCAAACAAATGCCGAAACGGAAGTTCGTTGAAGTGTAGAAGGCAAACGAACCAATGCAATGGTCTTTTTAACAGCAATTCGAATCGTCGTATAATTCCACCGTTTGGGCCAGTGTTTGTTGGCTCACCGTCAGTGCATATGCCAATTAATGCATCCAGTGATATATTTTTATCGTTGAAAAAATCATTTAATTTGGTTGTTTTGTATTCAGCGGTTTCATGTTCCAGTCTCTCAAAATAACAAGATGAGGTTCTTTTACCATTCTAGTATGATACTTCTCATCAATTGTATCTCTCGTTAAAGTATCATCTTTTCTGCCATCGAATGAAAATGCTAACAAATTGGTATCATCTAACCGTTTGCGAAGCACTTCTTGTCTGCATTTCTCTTTTTCTCGGCGAACTTTCGATTTATCCATGATGAGAGGTTTGCCATGGATATCTTTCATTTTAAAATCTTGGAAAAGAGCTGTTCCCATTGCTGATGCTACTCTATCAGGCACGCCAAATCTGTCACATACCAAGGCAAAGTTAAAACAATCGTATCTCTGTGTGTATTGTGAACTTGTGCTTATATCCAAATCTTCTTGAACCGGTGGCGGTGCGTATGTTGAATCATCGGGATCTTGGTATGTTGGCATTGATGACATAGACGTTGCTCCTTGCTCTTCAATTTCCATCGCAAATCCATCCATTGTTAGACTTCTCTGATTATGCTGATCGTGCATAAACTCTTTGAGGCGTTCGGGAACCAAACCGCATGCACATGGAGCTGCCTTCAAATCGCATTTACATGTTCCAATGAAAAAAATTGTTTCCAGAGATTTTACATACTCTGTAAATTGTTGGGGTTTGTTTCTTCTCTTGATTTGCTCTTGATATTTGTCAAGCAATCTATTCAATTTATTACATACACTTTTTTTCAGCATTATTTCCATACCAAGTTTTTCCCAAATTCCAATCAACTTATCTTGTACTTGAATAGTGAATGCTTTATAGGACAACTTTTTTTGTTCGCTCAAGTAAAAACAATATCTCAAGATATCCAGATGGGTTGGTAAATTAAGATCAGTCAAATCAGTAGACACACCAAAAACAGTAACATCATGCCTGGGTATATGACTCATTGGGTTTTCGATAGTTGTTGATGTTGTTATTGCTTCATCTTGCGGTGTAGAGGATGGTGGATTCATTGTAAACTTTTTGATTTGGAATGATTTTTTTTTTAATATTTTTTTATCTCAAATTAGCACTTCACACTTCGAGTTCTTCACAACGACTTAATGCATTCACAAAAACTGTTGCGTTATATATGGTCTAGGAGACGAGGTAATAAGAATGAAATGGTAATTTCAATTCTACCTGTAACCGATTTTGTTGTCAAAACTGCCCATAAAGTACTTACATGTAAATTAAACGTTAATCTGACTACAAATTCTGTTAAGCAAGTGCGCCTTTTATTACTTCTGGAAAATTCTTTATGATAATTTTATGCTCAATTCTACCTGTAACCGATTTTGTTGTCAAAACTGCCCATAAAGTACTTACATGTAAATTAAACGTTAATCTGACCACAAATTCTGTTAAGCAAGTGCGCCCTTTATTACTTCTGGAAAATCCTTTATGATAATTTTATGCTCAATTCTACCTGTAACCGATTTAGCTTAAGTAAGTTTACGACATGTAGCTGTGTCTTGTGGTGGCTTAAAAAACCCACACAACCTATTTTACGACCTGCAACAGAACGACACGTTCAATTGCTAGCTAGCGTTTACAAACGAGTTATACCGGAAAATGTAGAGGCTGTTATGGTGACGGCATTAGAGAGCCGTGCGAAATTGCCCAGACTTGAAAGCAAAAAAGACTTCAAACAGTAATTTTTTTTATTTTCTTTTCTATTACTAAGTTAAATTAATTTTTTCATTTACATATGTTCTGACTAAATAAATTTCTAAAGAGAAAAAATAAATAAAATAATAAAAATAAATAAAATAAATAAAAAATAATAAAATAAAGTGCCAAAAATGGTGATTTTTTAAAATGTTTGTATGGGGAACCCCCCAGGGGAGTTCCAGGGGGTGTGCCACTGGCATGGGTGGATCGGCCCTCCAAAGTTAGTGGGGGTCGGTCATACATTTGGACTCGATTGGGGCACTCTAAATGGGTCAAAGTGGGATTTTTCAAAACTTGACCCTACGGGACAAAAGTCAACAGTTGGGGGGTAGTAGAATTCGTTTTAGAGGTATGGTTCCTTCGGCAAAGTTTCTTATTTTGATCCCTAGAATACGATTTTCACCATGGGAGATTATTAAATCGACCCGCCCTAGTGTACATGTATGAACACACATGAGCACGCATTAACATGCATGATCATGCATGTAGATATTACCTCAAATTTCGTTAATGCACGTGTGGACATATATGATACATGTATGGAGATTTATGTATCCATGTATCATGAATGCATGTTTATGAGCATGCATGAACATACATTTAACCTGTATGTATTCATATATGTCGATTTTTAGCTGGGCTGTCATTTTTATTGCAACTATATTTATACTTCAATGTAATTCTAAATGTTGTTCTATTGTTTTTATTAAAATCTTTTAGACAATTCTCCTGAGGATGACATTCGATGAATGTCGAAATATTGAGAAATAAAATGAATTACTTTTTATAATAACAACTGGCCTCGAGCTCGAATATTTTATTTAATTATAAATTAAGTTTTTTTTAAAGGGAAAATAGGTCCTACGAAATGACCCTCAATAAAATAAAAGCTGAAAATAAGTTTCATAATGAAATAACCCCCTTTGTCGGAATTTGAATTTGGGTTTTGATCGTGTTTCGAAGAGCCATTTCATCTGAAATAGAAATTCCTCTGTTCATGCGCTTTTTATTCATTATTATGATTATAAAAACTGCGCGATTTATTTTAACAAAATCAAATTTTTGCCCGAAGCACATTTTTCAACAAGTTTCTTATGTACTTAAATAATTGATAGCGCCCAATAATTTAAGGTTTTTTTAACAAAATGAAATAACCACCAAAAATGGAATAACCCCCAAAAAATTAAAAGGCAATAATGTTCAAAATGTTTTAATTTTATTTCATTGGGGATTTTTTCATAATGAAATAATCTCAATATTTATAGATTAAATAAATCCCCAAAAATTAAATTACCGTCAAAAATTTTTACGGCATTTCTTGGATGTTATTTAATTTTTCCCTTTGGGGTTATTTCATAGGGATTATCCGTAGCGCTGATAAATATGTACATCTGCGATGATATTTTTAAGAGAAATTTTCCAAATTTTAAAAATTAAAAAAAGGACTTTTAAAAGACAACTAAAATTAAGGTGGCACGCGAGAAATTTTTACAAAAAAATTCTCCGTTTCTGGCACGCAGCAAAAATAGTCTTGCCACCCCTGCACTAGAAAATATGCAATGGTATTCAATTTGTCTACAATTTGACTCCAAATGTAATATATTTTTTTATGTCTTTTCTACGGTATGAGTTTCTTCGGAAAAAGTTTTAGAATTTGAGAATTTGCATACACCACTTAAATAAAACCAAAGCATTTAAGTGAAATTTTGTTCCGAGATTTTAAGATTTTAGGACAATAACACTGGCCCTAAATATTAATTTTTCAGTAAAATGACTTAAAACATTTGTTTAATTGCAAAAAAATAGTTAATGGTCGTACTAATTCTGTAAAAATAGCTCATGACAACAAAATTTTGAGAATTGTCCCTTGAAAAAATGTAGAATCTGTCAGGTTTACTGAACAAAAGAAATTCTTGAATCCAAGAATCTACACAAAATCTCAAAACTAAAAATGGAAATTCCTATCGGAACGGGCAAAAAGGGGAAAAGTCTCCCCCTTGACGGCCTGCCAAAACCCCTTTGACTAGAAAGCTGAAATTCAAGATATGTGTACCTTGGAGTTAGGGCTAACTTTTCTGAAAACTACTTTCTGGAATTTTGGACAGGGACGTTGTAAAACTGGGGGCTCAAAAGGAGAAACGTGCCCTTCTTAACGGCCTGCCCAAACCGGTGGATCTAAGAAGTTGAAATTAGGTATGAAGGTTCCTCCTCTGTAGTAGACATCCACTAAGACGGGATTTTTGGAAATTCCTACAGGGAGTGCAAAAAGGGGAGAAGTCTCCCCCTTGGCTGCCTGCCCAAACTACTGGAACTAGGAAGTTAAAATTCGGTACATAGATTTCTCCTCTAGCGTAGACTACCGCTAAGAAGGTAGTTTTGGAAATTCCTACCGGGACTACCGGCAAAAAACGTACCTTTTTACAAAAAAGTACTTTTTCCAAAAAAAAGTACTTTTTCCAAAAAAAAGTACTTTTTCCAAAAAAAAGTACTTTTTCCAAAAAAAGTACCTACCCTTTCCAAAAAAGTACTTTTTTCCAAAAAGTACATATAAAAAAAAAAGAAAAGGTGCCTTTTTCCAAAAAAGTACCTTTTTCCAAGAAAGTACCTTTTTCAAAAAGAATACCTTTTCCAAAATAAGTACCATTTTCAAACAAAAGTACCTTTTTCCAAAAAAGTATGTTTTAAAAAAAATACATTTTCAAAAGAAATTTACAAAAGAAAATTACCTTTCTTTTTCACAAATAGCCTTTTTGCAACAAGTACATTTTCAAAATCTCTATATAAAAGAATAACGTGAAAGTAATTTTCCAAAAACAAAGTACTTTTTCTAAAAAAGAAAAAAAAATAAAGAATATAGATTTCTCCTCCGCAGAAGATCTCCGCTACAACGGGATATTTTTAACAGGGAAAAGTCTGGCCTATTCTAAAAAAAAATAAAAGAAGTACCTTCAACTTTAAAAAAAAGAGCCTTTGTCAAAAGAAAAAAAATCTTTAAAATACTCCTTTTCTCAAAAAAAAAAAAAAAGTATCTTATTATACTCAGACATATACCAGCATCCCCCCCCCTTCGCCCCTTAAAACACTATTTTTCCAAAAAAAGTAACTTTTTCCAAAAAATACCCTTTTCCAAAAAAGTAAGGTTTCTGAGGCGACTCTTGTCCGTACTCTTCCGTCCGCCTGTTTGTACAAGGAACACGGTGGAAAAATTTATAACATTAAACACGAAGGTAGTTGTTTACATTCGTCTTCCCAGGAAATTTTTTTGCAATTCTGGAAGTGATTCCACTAGAACCGATTCCGGATCCCGTTCCATGGATCTTATATGCAAGATATAACTGAAAGAGAATCAGTTCTAGAACTAGTTCCAGAAGTTATAGAACTAATTCCACAAGCTCTAGAGCTAGTTCCAGAACTCATTCTAAGGCATCCGGTTCCACTTTGAGTGCTTCTTTGGAACAGAAAATTTCCCTGGGTTAATCTAAATAAAATGATAACAAAAGGAATGTGGCCTGAAAACCCAATCCCCGCCCCAACTCCTCCTTAAATTTTGTATTTATTTATGTTTTTAAGTCTCTATTTTAATAATGGTACTAAGACCACTGAAACAAAATATTTGCAAATATATTTTTTTATACATATATTTAAAAAGATATATTTTAAAAATAGCCGTATGGAATACATATTTACTTAGGTTGCTGCAGATTTTATAGTAAAAAAATAAAGATAATTCGCGCGAATTATTTCCATATTTTTTGATTCTGAAGTTTTTCGAAAAAATGAATAGAAATCGATATTAAATAGAGTCGTCATTTTAAGGTTTCTCGAACACATTTTTTAATCGAAAATTTTATCGATTTCGACACTTTATCATATCGTAATTTCTCAATTTGTTGTATTTTTTATTATTCGCAAGTTATTATTATTATATTATTATGAAATAGTATTATTCGTTTTCCAATCTATTTCAAGTCTAAATATTGAAATTTCTCGATATTAACTTTCATCCAAAAATTACGCGATTAATAATTTTTGTATGCCTTTTAGTGTTAAAAACGAAGTTGATCTAATAAAAGTAAAAAAGGATATACATTAGAAAATAATTTTACTTATATACTTTTACCTCTAGTTGCCACATTTTTTATCCGATATTCATAAGTAATACATTTCTGGAAAGGTTGTAATGTTATATTGTTTACAACTTCATTAGTTGTTTCAAAAAGCCACCGCAAGATGGCGCTAATCTAGCATTTATTAGAAAATTGCAAAAAATTTAAATTCGGGAACCTCGAAAATATCAAGTTGTAGTGGACTTTTTTGCTGAGTACAATCCCAAGAATTAGAAACGCGAAGCGCCCTTTAAGATGTTCAAATCGCCCTACCCTAATATACATACATAGTTATATAAAAAATAAAAAAAAAATTTGGCTGTAATAGAGATTTGAACCACGACCCTCATAAAGTGAAATTTTGTCTATGTCCGACCTTCCAGACATCTACACCACAACTGAT